>JAMJFZ010004114.1:9807500-10185000 GCA_026225945.1 Cricetomys ansorgei
AGGGCAAGCAATTTGTCCAAGGTCACAGCAAGTTAGACACAGAACCAGAACTTGAACCCTGCCTACCTGGCTCACGAGTCCATGTTTTTCCCATACTCCAGTGTGCTTCCTCTCCAACTGTCTAAATGTGCTGGATCAACATTGCAATGAAAGATCTCAAAAGATCTCAAGAAAACGTAAGCCAGACTTGTGGGGGTAAGAAGGGAATCCATCACGTCATATTAGAGCTAAAGGGGATCTGAGATTATTTTATCGACCTCATTTTACAGATAAGGAAACTGGGGTCCAGAGGAAGAGAGTGGTTTCCCTATGGTCACCTAGTAACCAAGTCAGGCTAAGCTCTGACCTGTCTGAGTTCTTCCAACCTGTCTACCCACTGTCCCACAAATGTTCTTGCTGTTCTAACATTGACTTGCATATAAATGCAGCCTCTTCCAGAACTTGAGAACAAATTCTCATCCATCCCAACAAGGAAAAACTGGCCACGAGGGTTCATCCCCAGCAGCCCCTGCACTCCATACCCAGTGACTAGAAGTCCTATCCTGGGAAGTCCCAGCTGTCCCAGCATTGATCCCTCCACCAGCTGAGAGACCCAGCTGGGATGATCGATGCTGTGACTTTGAAGATGTAGGTGTCATCCATTGCTTCCCAGTGCAAAGGGATAGAGTATTTCCATCTAGGCATTTGAGTCACTCCATGGGATGGCTTTCCCTATAGGCCAACTCTGGCCAGCCCTGGCCTCTCCATCTCTGGTGCAGTGCAGCACACACAGAAGCCCAAGACCAAGTGCAAAAGAAAAAAAAAAAGTCTTTGGCTCAATATGTAAAAACGTTCCAGCAATAAATTTAAGCAGTTCCATTTGGGGCTCTCACAATTTCCTCCACTCAGACAAACTGCTTTTTATTTCAAACGTTCCTGAAGGAAATTGGCCAATTGCTTACTTTGACTGTCAGGGCCATTATGCTGAGCCTAGTGGCAGGACACAAATACAACCTAGGGGTGTCTCGGATTCAGATCCTTGTAAAACTGGCCCCTACAACAGGGGTCCATCCCAGATGGCCTGAAGACCTTAACCCCTTATGAATGCCTCAGAGTACTCACAGACCAGAGCAGAGGCAAACAGGGCCAGGCCAGGTTTCCAGCAAATCAGAGCAAGGCAATCTAATGCCCAGCTGAGTGCTACAGATTGGCAATTGTGTCTTTCATCCATAAAGGCGAGGTGACCTCCTGACAGCCTGGGATAGTTCAAGCGGTCAAACAGACCAACCAGAGGAAGTGAGAAGAGACATCACAGTCCGAGGGGTCTGACCATAAAATGCTGTTTACGGAGCCTTTCTCCATGTCAGGTGTGGTGCTGAGCACTGTAGAAACCACACTAAATTAAAACTCTTTGCTGTCTCTTTGGACCCACGCCTGCTACACGAGGAGCACTTCCCAAGCATTAGCAGCTGCTCTTGATGTCATCATTGTCGACAAAGGGCTTCAGCCCCTCCAAGCCCACCTCTCATTCCCTTAGAACAGACTGCGTGGTCTACAAGTTCCTACAGCGCTCTTTCATCAGAGGGGCACTGGACTGTATACACTTGGAGCGTTTCTATCCTCCTCAGTTTGGGACAGAATCCGTCAATCCTGTGATCCCGGATCCCTGATCAAGATGAAGGACAGTTTCTGGGTTCTGAGCTCCCAGAGCATCCAGGAAGCTTTGCTGGAAAGAGGTTCACATCCAGCCACCTGTGCGCCAGAGACGCTTCTCCGCCTCCACCTACGGTGGGAGAGGTTGCACGTGATGATTCAGGAGAGAGGAAGCGGGGATTTATTTCTTTTGGTGAACAGCTCCTGACTCTAGCATCACCATGACAACATCTGGAAGGCATCCCTGGCTAGAAGCCGAGGCCCGGCAGCCTCTTTGTTCCTGCCATGGAGCTGAGTGACGGTCTCAGCTGAGCAGGTTCTAGGAAGCTTTCTCCCAGCTGGGCAGGAGGAAGGAAGCAAAGGCTTTATGAACAAATCTCTATCTATCTCTCTCTCTCTCTCTCTCTCTCTCTCTCACACACACACACACATATATGTACATATATATATATATACACACATATACACACATACATGCACATGCACATACACATTTACACACACATTTTCTCCCCTCCACCCTCTCTAAGGGCTTGGCCTAAAAGCGCAGAAGGTTAGAGGCTGACTCCTGGTGACCAAGTCCTTTTGAAATGTGCCTTATTCAGAGCAGCTGGTTCCATTCCTCACCATATCCCACCCCGAAGAACACCTGCTTCTTCCTTCTCCGCAGATCCCAGCAGCCTCCTGGATGGGTCTCACCGTGACCCGCCAACTCATCCAAACAGATCACCGTGACACGACTACGCTGCAGGTGTTATCTCCCGGCACCGAGGCCAGACGCTGGCAACACGCTCCCTGTTTTAAAAAATGGAAGCACCCTGGACTCCCTAGAAAACAGACTTTGAAGCCAGGAAGAACCAGAGTCTGTTAATGCTGGCGTCCAAGGGGAGAGAGCAAATCGAAGGAAGGGTTGGTTAGCGCAACCTAGCCCAGCGCCTCGGAGACACGGTGGCGCTCGCAGATGTGCTGCCACTGTGGAGAGGACACTCACAGAGCTCCTCTCAGGTCTGTGCTTGAAAGGGGGCCTTGCTAAGCCCACTGTGGGGTGATACCCAAGGCACATGCCAGGATGTACCCAGTGATGGAGTGCTTCCTGGGGTTTGACCCCCGTTCCCACCCTGCACCCCCCAAACACTGAGGAGAAAGAACAAACTTCGAAGGAGGCTCAGCCCGGTTACAAGGAGTGTTTTGTTTTCCTGAGGAGATATCCAAGTTTGAGGGAGATCTGAACTCCTCATGACAGGAGAAAAGAAACTAGGACTTCTCAGCCTGTCTTACTTCTGCCCCATGAGGACCTTATCAGACTCTCTGTGAGTCAGAGTCTCATTCACGTTTAATCTGAGAATCTCGAGGTGCGCGTGCGCGCCATGTGTGTGTGTGTGGGGGGGGGTAATTATTTTTCTAAGTTAAGGTGGCTCTGATTTGATTCCCTGATTCTTGTACTTTCAATGGTTTGGGCTCAAGGCCAGTGCAATAGGCCCTTCACAGAGGCCTGTGATCTCATGGCTGACTGTCTGGAGTATGAGGAGATTCTAAACCACTAGCCGTGGAAAGAAAAAAAAAACGGCTGATTCTGAAGGTAGTGAGCCCCACCCCTACCACCCCATCACTGTGGTTCAAGCAAAAGCTAGGTCACAGTGAAGTTGTAGAGGTGTCAAGGATTGGTCAAAAAAAATTTCTTCTCCATCCTGAGCCCATGACTCTGTGCAGGAGAGCCTCTTCACACCATGGCTTTTCTGCCCTTACTACTTTAAAGGATCCATTTCTTTGGCGGAAAATAGCATCTCAAACCACAGCAGGACAGCCCTTTTCTGTCTCCCTGTGTCTGGCCCCGCCCTCAGCAGCAGGCGACCTCACCCGTGTTCTACCTACTCTAGATACAGAGAGAGTTTTGTCCAAGGAAGAGGACTTTTGCTTTTCTAAGAAAGCTTGTGGGCTGGAAAGATGGCTCCATGGTTGAGGCCATCTACTGCCCTTCCAGAGAACCTGAGTTTGGTTCCCAACACCCATGTGGCTCACAGCTGCCTGTAACCCCAGGGGTCCAGTGCCTATGCTTCCCACGTGCTTGTATCCACACATAGATTCACACAGACACATAGTTGTTAAAAGAAAGGAAGAAAGAAAGAATGAAAGAACAAAAGAAAGCTCTTTAGCATCAATAAGCAATGCTGTTGTGAAGAGGCAGAGGCAGGGACCTAGACTTCCCCAAGACTCTATCTCCTGGGGGCAGGAGGGCTCCCAGTGAGAAGAAGGCCTAAAGCAGGCCTGATGCCATGGAGAGGGATTTTCCTAGCAGAGTGAGGCAAGAGCACAGCCAGCCACCCACTCAGTACCAACCAGTACCCACTAGTATAGTACCTACCAGTACCAGCTCAACAGAAGTAGAGTCATTAGCTACCTCCTACCACCATAAAGGATTTAGATTCCAAGAGCCTGGCAGCCTTGTGGAGAACACCTGTAATCCTGATTTAGGAGGCTGAAGCAGAAGATCTCAAGCTCAAAGTCAGTTCTACACAGTGAGACCCCATCAAAAGGAAGAGAGAAAGGAAGGGAGGGAGGAAGATTTCACAGTGTAACTACTCACAACCAGATTATTCTCCTTCAAGTTTCCTCCTAAGAATAAGCAACAAATTCTTGTCTGGTATGACTGGGTGGGTAGGCTCAGAGAGGGGTGTGTGTGTGTGTGTGTGTGTGTGTGTGTGTGTGTGTGTGTGTGTGTGTGTGTGTATGTGTGTGTATGTATGCATGTGTATGTGTGTGTATGTGTGTGTATGTGTGTGTGAGTGTGTGTGAGTGTGTGTGTGAGTGTGTGTGTATGTATATGTATGCATGTGTATGTGTGTGTATGTGTGTGTGAGTGTGTGTGCATATGTACATGTGGGGGCCAAAGGTTAACTTCAGGTGTTGTCCCTCAGATGTTATTCTGCTTAGTTTTTTGGTTTTGGTTTTGAAACAGTTTCTTACCAGCCTTGAACTTGCTGAGTAGGCTGGGGTGGCTAGCCAGCAAGTCCCAAGGATCTGATTGTCTCTCCCTCCCCAGATCTGTAAGCACACAGTGGCACACTGTGTCTGCCCAGGCAAGCCCACCTCCGTCTTCATCTCCACTGATTCTGGTGCTAAAGCCCGGTGCTTTGCCCTGCTGGGAAGCGCATCCATGAGCTGTCACCACTAAGTCTTTCCCTCCGAGGCTGTCCAACTGCTTCTTTGAATTCTGTGAGACACCCAACTATATTTTCAATAAATCAAATAAATTTCTCCTTAAGCTACTTCAAATTGGTTTCTACGGCTTGCCACCAGGAGAATCCTAACTACAGCCAGTTGAGCCTGAGATAACACGAGTAGACGGCTCTATTCCCAAGTCAACACCCCCCCCCAAAGCCAGCCCACAAAGAAAGCTTCGCACCAGCTCACCTCCCACTCCTCTGGGGAGAGCCGCCCTACTCTCTCCAACTGCCCACTCCCTCACCCTCATGCCATTAGTCTTGTCTTTCATGAACTTATTTTCTAAGCTGACTTTTAAAATTTCAAATTAACAATCATGCATATGTACGGGATTTTTTTTTTTTAAAGATAGGCTCTCATGTATCCTAAGCTGGCCTAGACCTCCACACATAGCCAAGGAGGTCTTGAACTTCTGATCCTCTACCCTTGAAGTGCTGGGATTACAGGTGTGTGCCACCGGGGTTAGTTCGTGCATTCCTGGGGGTTGAACCCAAGGCTTTGACTGTGCTAGGCAAACATTCTACCACTGTCCAGCTCCCAGCGGGATGCTTGGATATGCATATATGAAGGGATCGACTCGGGCTAGTTAAGTCTATTCTGTGATGGATTTTGAAATACACGCAATATCTTCATTACAATGTTGCCATCCTGTGCTAGAAGCCTCAGAACCCACCACGCCCCCTGCTCACAGGAAGGCAAGTCCCCTGTGGCCACCGCTTCATGGTCCTTCATCTTCTCCATCTCAGCTTGGAATCTGGCAAGTCACCATAACACCTTGATTTTTTTTCCTCCTTTAGTCTATGAGTCTCCTTCCTCTCAGACTGCCCTTTTGCTCCCCACGGTGGAAGCAGCTCCCATCTGCTTCCAAGGAAGCATTTTTCTTCCTTTGCACAGAGGAAGCTTCTAATGGCAGCCAGCGTTCGGGATTGTAGACTTCTGAGATCCACCTCCAGACTCCAGCCTGCCCTGCCGGTTCCCGGTCCCCCGAGCATTGCCTGTGTCATTCCCTTGCCTCTGCAAACCTCCTCCTCAAATTCATCCTTCCTGCCCCTGAGCGAGGAGGGAGAGCTGAGCAGAGGGCTTCTCCTACCCTGAGTTCTGAGAACTGTGTTCAGTAAAACAACAGATTTCAGCCCTTATTCTATCTGTCGCACACACACCTTTTCTGTCAGGTGTGTGTCTGTGCATGTTTGTGTGTGTATCTGTGTGTGTTTTTGTGTGTCTGTGTGTATCTGTGTGTGTCTGTGCGTGTGTGTGTGTGTGTGTATGTGCACATGTGTGCGTTAACAATAATTTCAGTTCCCAAGAGCCACTCAGTAAGTCCATTTATCTGCCAGAGCAAAAAACCTGGCAAGGATTTTGTAATCCCCAGGCCCATTTCTACCAAACGGCGAAGTGACTCAGTGCTTTGCATAGTCCACTTTGCTTGGCTGTATGTTTTTTCCAAGAGAGCCCCAGTCCTCCCCTTTAAAAGACTATCAGGACAGCCACCCCTCTCCTTCCAACACTCTACTAGAGAAGCCCTCGGTAGCCATAGAGGTCAACTTCGCATTGACCTCCAGTGCGGAGTGGAAGGTCTCTGAGCCTCTCCAGTCAGGTACGACATGCATCAGGCAGTGTCCGAAGCCTTCACGTTACCATGGCAGCTCCTGTCCCATCCTGAACTCACGAGAGGCTGATGAGCTGGCACCCATCCTGCTCCTCTCCAGACCTGTTCTTCTGATTTTTTGCCATTTTGCCTCGTCTCATTTTGCTGATTACTGTCGATGGCATGAGCACAGGATTTTTTTTTCACGTTGTTTGATTTACTCCTTTACAATCATGCTACTGTCAGGGAAAAAAAAAATTACCCCATTTTCACTTGCAGCACCCATTTTCTCACCACTTCCAATTTTTGCAATTATTATTCCACTTTGGTTTCCATCGTAACCATATGTCTCTTGGAAGTGGCATTTGCAACACACTAGCTTCCTCTGCACTTATTGGTCATAATGATAACATTTGGAAAACACCTTCTATCTGAGCGCAAACACCACAAGCACATCCTAACAGATCAAGTGACAGCCAAGTGGAGTCCGGGCTGCCATCTGTCGGTGGCAGGAGGAGTTGAAGCCATTTCGCTACAGAGGGAGAGTGGGCAAACTCTTATTTGTGAATAAAGTTTTATCGGCACACGGCCGTGCCTCTTCATTTAGGTTCTATAGATGGCTTTTGAACCACACTGATGGTGGGGTGTTTCTGATGGAAACTGTCATGGTTAATCTTCATTGTCAGCTTGACTGGATTTAGAATCCCCTAAGTTGGTGCTTGTGGGGAGGCATGCCTCTTATGAGGGTGTTTGTGCAAAGGATTAATTTGGTGAGCAGGGAAGACTCACCACCCCAAATGTGAAGTGCATTATCCCATGGCCTGGGGGCCCAGTGGAATAAAAAGGCTAAAAGGATACAGCAAGCCTACCACGTGTTTCCCTTTTCTTGGCTTCCAGGTTGGCCACATTGAGCAGACCTGCTCCACTGCCATCCTGCCCCAAGCACGTGAATCCATTTCGTCACAGTAACAACGAAAAAAGTAACTAACATATCTTACTGTGTGGTCCTTAATGTGTAACCCACAGTGTCCTCTGCACCCACCAGGGTGTGGCTCTAGGTGATCCCCACAGACATCAAATTCCATGGTTATCCAAAACTCTCTCACAAAATGACTTACATTTCTCATTTGGAGTATACAGCCCTTACTATGTACTTTACGTCATCTCTGGGTTACTTACAACAGCTAACAGGATACAAATGCTGTGTGATTAGTTGTTAAAGCATATCATTTAGGGAATGACCACAAGACAAAAAATGTTTACCCATGTTTGATAAAGTACACTGTGGGTTACACACACACACACACACACACACACACACACTTAAAAGAAGCAGGAGCCAAGCTTCTAGCCCTCCCCTCCTTTCTTACTCCTTCCTCCAGACCCATCAAGCATGCATTCCTACATGTGCTAACCCAAACTGCCCAGTGAACTAGAACTAATCCTGGCCCCAGAGACAGAGCAGCCTGATTCCAGGAGTCGCTAGAGAGGAGCCCCGGAAAGGCTCTACCACCCCCCTCCATCTGGCCAGCCCAACCAGACCCCTTAGCTGCTGATCAGTAAGCAATAGGCAAGCATATCCCTAATGGTAGCTAATCATGGGCTTAAGTACTCATTACGCAAAGAACCCCTGGGGTTGGCTCACTTGCTGTATTGAGTGATCCTGTGGACCCACTGAGCGGCTCCTCCTAATGAGAAGATCGACTAAATGCTGAATCTGAGCCCAGGAAGTAACTAGGGAGAGAAAGGGAGCCTGCCAAGGCCAGCTGCGGAGGCCCAAAGAGCACAGCCCTCCTTGTGAAGGGCCCCTCTAGCTCCAATTGCAGGAGGCCGAAAGGCTAAGGTGCCGTTACTAGTTGGTAGTTTGGGCTTCCAAGCCAACCTTGCCTTTCACCTCTGTCCCAACTCAATCATCATTCCCCACCATGGCTTATGTCTACCAAGAGCAGCTTTGCCTCCAGACTTCATTCTGTCCCTCGTTCCCTGCCCTCCAGCTCGCTCCTACCTACCTCCTGCCTCCTCTGCTTTTTCTACAACATTTTCTATCCCAGCAACAACCATGCAATTCTCCTATGGTTGAGTTCAAAACCTAAAAATCTTTCCATATACTTTTCTCTCCTTTTCTCTCACCCTTCCATATTAATCTATCACCAAACCTTACTGATTTTTCCTTCTGACGTCTCTTAAAAGCTTAGCCTTCTCCATCTTCCAGTGCCTCATCATCTCTTGCATGGACCACTTCAGTGGACCTCAATGGTAAGGGATGCTGTTGCATCTACCTCTGCATCTTAAATGTGGTACCCAGGCCTGTCATAAGATAAGGACTTGGGAAAGGCTTCCTGAACAAATGAACACAGTGCATCCGTAAGTGATCGTTCTCAGTGTCCAGCCCCTCCCCTGTACCAGCTGTGAGTACTTACACTAGTCACTTCTCCCCATCCGTGTGTAGGTACAGTTATCATAAAGATGAAAGGAAATAATAAATACTAATGAAATTCATTCCACTGATAATATAAGCAAGAAGAGCCTGCGCCAGGCAGATGGTAAAGAACAATGGTCTGAAAGATGCCGTTAACGGCCCTCAGTTTTTTGCCCCAAGACCTCCAGGTCATCTAGACCAAGTTTTATGTGATGTTTTTTGTTTCTTGTGATTAATTCATTTTTATAAAACAGTGGTTATATAGTCAGCCTTTACCCAAATTTCCAAGGTCAAAAGCAAAAGATCAGAAGTAGTGAAAAGTAAAAAATAAAAAAACCAATCCTTTGGGCCAGACACCAAACATCTGCTTCACTGGCTATACCAACCCTTCTCCAAAAAGTCATTTGTGGCTTCAGAGCCGTTCAGGCCATCCTGACCCCTGAGTTTAAGAGGCACTTCCGTGGGCCAGAGGCTGGCAGACTCCGCCTCTGCAAGGTCTGCTCAGCTCTGCTTCATGCAGAAGTAGCTACAGGGAGGATTTATGAGCCAAGAAGCTCTGCTGGGTCCCAAAATGTCACCTGGGAACACTTACGTTTGAACTGCCTGTTCTTCGTGTATCACAAGGTAGTATTCTTTCAGGTTTTCGCTTTTAATTACCATACAAAATGCTGAATTTCATTTTGACATTTTTCATACAAGAATATCGTGTACTTTCTTCATATTCACCCCACTCATTGACCTCTCCTGCTGCCCCCTCTCTATCTCCCAATGTTTGGGATTTTTCAACTATTTAAGGTAAAGATCACGGTGAGCCTCCAAGGCCATAAGAAAACACAGACGGAGCAATTGTGGGCTGTAGTTGGCCTACAGCTGTAGTAGATGATTGACACTGACCCAACCACTGGAACTGATGATTTAAAATCTTCGTTCCAAGGAGCGTCTTGTTGGTGAACTTGGCTGGGCAAAACCATGCAAAACCATATTCTCCTCCTCCCAGACACAGTGGCCCATGCCTATAACCCCACGCTAGGAGACAGGCATGAGACAGGTGGATCCCAGGGCTCTCTAGCCTGCCAACCTAGCCTACTTGGAAAGTTCCAACCCAGTGAAGGATCCTATTTCAAAACCAGAGGGGGAGGGCCCCTGAGCAGTGACACCCAAAGCTGTCTCACGGCACACATCCACACCTCTGAAAAAAACATCAGATATCTTGTAAGATGGTACTTCTTCACCAGTGTAGGTGAAACATTTTAGTTAGTGTTGTTTGGAAATGACCCAAGGCTCAAGGGGAAGAGATGACAATTGCTCACTGTCTTCAAAGCTCCAGACACCAGGGAGACAGATGCTTGTCCCTCAGTAGAACTCTCAGCTCATCATCAGAGGTGAGAGTTCACACCTCACTGATATCCAGCCTCAGCCAGCCAGTCAAACCAGGCCAGGGAGGACTAAGCATCCCCTCCTCTCATGAAGCAGCCACCTGCACTTCCCATAGGCACTCAACAAAGTCACAATCCAAGACTTCATAACAGTTCCCACACCCCTAAGACAAATGCCTGGCAACCCAGTTCGCTTGGCACATTAACCAGCCCTTGAGGATATGGCTAGGTCAAGACCAGTGTTAGCAGTAAATAACACCGTGTTCTCAAGTGTCTCACACCTGGTAACACACATCCTGGGAATGCGTGACCCTCCTGACACCTGCATGCCTCCAAGAGGCTCCACAGACACAACTCTCGGGCAAACTCTGCACGCACTCCACACGGCACCCAGGCACAGAGTTCACTGTTAAAACAGAGAAATGTGTCACCGAAAACATTTTGAGTTATCTACATAGAAATCCCATAAGCCCCATGCAGGAAGGAGATCAAGGGCTGGATATCTCTATAAGAGAGACTCTAAAGACTCTCAGATACGGCCTGCAACCGCATGGCTGGCTGTGTGACCTAGGGGAAAGATCTCACCTCTCTGGCTTCTGTCCCAGTCTGGTAAAAGGGTTACCACAAATGATCAATATGGTAACAACACCCAGCTTGGTGTGAGCATTCTGCAAACACTATTTCCCTTTTCTTCTCCATGGAAGAGGGAAGACAGAGAATCTCTTCCCCAGGAAGCACCGAGACTCAACCCCCATGCTCAGTCCCCAGAGCCTGGTGCTTCCCTCATTTCCAATCTGCTTCTGAGTTGATTCATCTCAGAATGTTTGGTCTGATTTCGTCCCTAGTATTTTTCATCTTTATCTGATTTTGAGTTCCAATGCTGAAATTCAGTCTCCTGTGGGTCCAGTGACCCTTTTCCGGGCTCCACTTCCTCCAGACTTTTTCTGCCCTTCCCCCATTCCCTTCCCTATTTTCTTTTTTCTTTCCTTCCCTTCTCTCTTCTTCACTTTCTGTTTCCCTCTCTCCTTTCTTCCCCTCTCCCTGCCTCCTTTCTGTCTACCATTTTCTCTCTATAGCCTACAGTTTGTCCAACATTGCCAGGCAACCAAATGGGCCATCTCAGGAAGAAGACCGACACAGCCCTCAATCTCCAGAGCCTTCATTCAGATGAGAGAGACAGAACATGAACAAATACATTATAATATGTTCAAATGAAGTGTTCACCAGGACACCAAGAGACCGGCACACTCATATTTCAAAGGAGGTATGGGACCGTATGCAGAGTTGGCTGAGGAGGTTGTATAAATCATGTTCACACCAAGTGTGCACACAGGTCAGAGTGAGGGGAATATTTCAGCAGAGAAATTCTTGGAATGAGCCATGTTTCGAACCCCCCTCCCGTGGGAAAGGGCGTGAAGCTATGGGGCACCGGTACCATCCACAGTGGGAAGGCTTTACCACTGGACACTGGAGGCCCTGCATCCCATCTGACCCTTGACCACATGGTTTGCTTTGGCCAACGAAATGCAGAGAGAAAGAAGCATTCACTCCAGTGTCCAGTCCTCCGGTCTTCTCTTCCCTAGTTGCAGGAACTGAAGAAGCATTTTTTTTTATTTAATTTTATTGTATCCGAGTTTATTCACCCTATCCAAAACATGTCAAGTACTACAAAGAGGAAATATGGACAATGTCTGAGTGAACATGTAGCAACTATTTAAGGTAAAAAATGCCTTCCCATATGAAGCTGAAAGTTAAGCACATTAAAAATATCTATTTTTTTCCTCCTGAGACATTTTATTATGGTGAAATGTACAAACATAAACTCTGCCACGTTAACTACTTGCCAGTGAGCTGGTTGGAGGCATTTGGTGCGTTCCTGGCGTCAGGCTGTTCATGCCACTGTGTACTTGGCAGTACTTTTTAGTAAAGGCACCATTTTTCCCTTTTGAGATAAGGACTCAATTAGCTAAAGCTGGGCTCAAACTTGCTATGTAACTGGGGATGAGCTCCTCTGTGGTAGAGGAGGGGTGGTATCTACGGGGGGATGCTGGCCCATAGAACCCAGCGGTCAATGCCAGATGTCTTCCTCGGTTACCGTTCACCTTATTTCTTGAGATAGTTTCTTGTTGGTTCACCCATGGGCTAGACTATCTGGGCGGTGAACCCTAGGATCCTGTGGGATCACTGACTTCCAGTGTTAAGAACACACTGCCAGGTCCAGTTTTGTATGTGGGTGCTGGGATCCGAACTCAGATCCTCAGACTTACCAAGCAAGCACCCAATTGACTGTCCCACCTCCCCGTCCCAACTTTTGTACATTCTACCCACCGAACTACACCTCAGCCCTGCAAGAGAACCTGAGATGCAGAGTGCCGGAGATCAACCTTCTGGAACAAGTCAGTGAAGGAGGAAACTGCACTTGAAGGTTGTTGGAGTCACAGAAAGGGTTTGGGGGCGCAGTATGCTTGTGCAGTATCCGCTGCTCTGTTTGGGACCGTTTGTGAACTCAGCATAACCCAGCCTACTCCGACTAGAAAAGCGCTGCCCATGGCCCCAAATCAAGAGGCAGACGCTCTGAGAGACCACTTGGAGGTCTTAATGCAGACCTTTGGGGTTCCTCCTCTGGAACTCCAGACGTTAGGAGCCAGGCTACAGTCCTCCTTGGAGCGGGACCTACAGCAACAGCATGCAAAGCAACTCACACTGACTTGGTGCAAAAGAAAGACAAGGGTTTCCTTGAACCTGATAGAAGTCAAGTGCAAGAGAGAGCTGGGGTGGAGCCCAACACAGAGCCTATCAAGGAGGGTCATGCAGAAGGGCAAAGAGCCTCGGCAGAAGGAAAACGGGGACACAGCCATGATCCTAGACAATGGTCGACAGCAGCCAGAGACACGTGTTGTCTGAACCAGGAACTGCGGGCAAGAGGTGCCACACTCAAAGGCTTCTGGGAGGGGAAAGGTTTGTGCTGGTTTTTCACCAGCTATTAGTTTGTTCTTGTTTTTTTGTTCACTAAGCATGAAAGTACTGAGTTTCCTGCTGATATTTCCATGTATGCTTTCCTCTCGTCGGTTCTCTCCTCTCCTCGCCCATCCTCCCCTGCGGGTCCCTTTCTCCTTCATGTCATGTGTATTCTGTTACCCTCCGTCTCTGCCTTGAGGTCTCTTCTTCCTCCCTCACGACCCCCTTTATTCACACACACACACACACAAACCACATAACATTCTCTTTCTGAGTCAGACTTATTACTGAACATATTAATTACCAGCTTCATCCATTTTCCTGCAGATGCCATGGTTTTGGTGTTCCCTATGGCTGGATAAAACTCCATTGTGTGCATGCATCCTATCTTGTTACCATTCATCTGCTGATAGTCATCCGAACCAGTTCTAATTTTCTAGCTGTTATCAGCAATGCAGCGATGAACGTGGATCACGAGTCTCTGTACGGTAGAATACTGAGTCCTTTGGGTGTTTGCCCAGGCGAGTGTAGCCGGGTCATGTAGTAGACCTATTTTTAGTTGAGGGGAGAGTACAATTTAAATATATGCAAGGCCTGAATGTTAAAGCTGGTCACCACTGTGGGGAGGCGCTCCCTTCCCTCTCCTCTCTCTCTTCCCACATCCAGCCCTGGGGGCATCAAAATCCTGCCATGCAAGATGGCAGAGAAACAGAAATACCAGGGGAGAAGGAGCCAGCATATAGCTTCCTTCCCTAGCAGCTACAGCAGGCCCCAAAGGAGGAGGAGAGTCCCCCCTTTAAGGCAGGATCCTGGGCCCCATATGCTCATGAGTAAATCACTATCAACTTGACAGCATCTAGCATCACCAAGGAGACAAATCTCTGGATGTGCCTTTGAGGAATTATCTCGATTAGCTTAATTTTGGTAGGATGACCACCCTAACTGTGAGCAGAACTATCCATGGGAAGGAGAAAGGCAGCCGGGCACCAGCGTTCATGTTCCTCTGCTGCCTGACTGATGCTGCAACGTGACCAGCCTCCTCGTACTCCTGTTACCACGCCTCCTCCCACCATGATGGGCCATCCCCTCACACTGTGAGCCAAAGCGAGCCCTTTCCTCCTTAAGACGCTCTAGTCGGGTACCCTATCACAGCAAAGTAACTAACCCAGTGGAACACAAAAACAAAGTTGTTGGGGCCAGCAAGATAACTCAATGGATGCAGGTGCTGCAGGGTAAGCCTGAGGCCTGACTTCAATCTCTGGAATTCACATAAAGGTGGAAGGAAAGAACCAACTCCACAGAGTTGTCCTGTGACCTACACATACACACATACATACATGCATGCATACAAACACATACTCACACAGGCACACACACACATAAGCAAATATAAATGCAAATAAATACTTTCCTCAAAAGATATTTTAAACAATACTGTTTTACAATTCCATTTCACACATCATACATCTTCACTATCTGGCACAAATATTTTCAGAGGTCAACAAAGTGACATATAAGATTTGACAAGAGCTTTGTAGCTAAAGACATATTTGAGTCCAAACAGGAACTGGCTAGCCATAGGTTGGAACAAGAAGAAACCCTAAGAGAGCTGGGTTGTCCCTCTGGTCCCAAGGGCTAAAGTCACCAAGGAAAAGGGCTTTGACCTTTCAGTTTTCAGACAGAGATGGACATTTTAGATATTTTAGGTTTACACTGTTCTGATTTCAAATCGTGTCATTAAATCCTATTGTTCTATGACGTCAAATTGTCCTAGGAAAATGGATGGGGCTAGAAATCATCAAGTTAAGCCAAATGAGCCAGACCCAGCAAGACAAGCATCACGTGTTTCCTCTCATGAGTGGAATCTCGAAGAGGGGAGATGGGAAAGTGAAAGGCACTGTCAGGGGAGGAGGAGGGGATCCGAGGGAGGAGGGTGACAAGAGAAAAGGGGACAATTGGAGGATATGATCAAGGTATGCAACACACACACAGAAATATCAGGATGAGATATAGTGTTTTGTACAATTAATACACTTACTACAAAGGTGGGGAGATTCAAACAAAGCCAGAGTCCCATCGTTCTAATCGCTTGTGAGGCAGGTGGTGTGGAAACGGTCTGCTGGCTCTGCCGTTCACACCCTCCTCCTTCTACTGGGGGCTTCTGTGCTGCAGAGGCCAAGGAGAAGATATTTTAACTCTGTATTTCCCACTGTCTCTTGAAGAGTGAGCAGTTAAATCCTAGGAAAGAAATAGGTTCCGCCAATCGCTCCAGCTAAGTAGGCCTTGCAGCTTGGAGCTGGAGCCACCCCTGTGCTGAGCAGCAAAGGGAAGAGACACCAAAGGATTTGGTCTGTGTTTCAGTCAGTGACTTCAGGGTCAACTTCTCTGACTGTGTCAAAGATCATGTCTCTCATATACAGCCCATCCATCGATAATTTATCTCTAAAACAGCAGCTGGAAATCTCTGCCCCAACCCTTCCAACATTTTTGGAAGCACCTATTTCCCTGTAATAAATAAATCTCTTTCTTTTAAAAATATCCAGAGTCTCTGTTTCCAGTATGGGACTCTGGCTGGCACATGAAAGTCTCTCTAATCATAATTTAACTAATCTGGCATGGCCACAAAGAGCTGATGCTCTGGTCCGCGGACATGAGTGGCCGTTCATCTGTGTGGTACCATCTCTCCATGAGGTCCCCTGTTGCTCATCGGACTCTTAGGAAGTTTGCTGGCCTATGATCATTGGTGTTTGTTCTTGAGTCTGAGTGACACCCACGCACCTACCAATCTGCCTCTGTATAAGGCTAGACCAAAGACTAGATGCGGATGAAATCACCAGGAAAACACCACCTTACGAAACCTTGGATGAGGCAGGCCACCTGACCTTTTCTGGTGTCTCCCCAACCTCACCCACACTTTTATGCCCTCAAATAACCACCCCCTTCCTTGTGAGGCCAGCCCTCTCTGGCTCCTCTGCTCTCCAAGCAGATCTGGATAACTCGATCGTGTTCACCATCCAGTCTTCCCCTGTCGCACCCTGCCAGGTTCCTCCTGTGACAGACGCACACGGCAATGATCCAGTTCACTGCTCGACAGGAGATCCTGTCATTTGGCTACGATGGCTGTTTCCAGGAATCTCCACCCATGTGGAAAATAAAGAAGGTGAATTGGGTGGCGTAGTACATGCCTGTAATCCCAGCACTTGGGAGGATCATAACTTCAGCCAGGATGGGCTACATAATGAATTCCAGGTCAGCCAGAGCTACAAAGCCAAACCCTGGGTCCCAAATAAAAAGCACAACAAAAACAACATAGGCTGTGCGTTTCTGCTGCAGTTGGAGGCCATGCATCAAAATCAGTGCTTTTTGACCCACGAATTTCTCTTAACTCGTCATCTGCTCTCTGTTCCACCGAACTTCCTGCATGGTAGACGCTTTCTTTAATGTATGGGGAGTGTGGGTGTGGGGTGTGTGAGTGGGCGTGGTGTGGATGTATGAGTGCATGTATCGGTGTTGGGGCATGAGGATGCGCATTTTGCTCTACACGGGTGCTGGGGACCTAACTCGGATGTTAGTTCATGCTTGTATAACAGTTTACCTTCCCCTGCTCCCCTTTGTTCTCCGCATTTAGTTTTCTCTACTAGTTTTGTAGTTCAAGAAAGTTCAAGAAAGATTAGGTGCCATGGCTCATCAGCCCCTTGCATGCACTACATACAATCAAACTGTCCAGGACGGATGGAGGTCCGGCTGTCAGACTTACTGTACCTGGAGTGTATTCCATCCCCTCCCTCCCAACCACCACATACACAGCGTGCTCAACTCATTTTGATTCCAAAAGGCAACTCGTCACCTTGACTTTCATTGCTTGGTTTTGCTTTTGACACGGAACCTCACTGTGTAACCCTGGCTGCCTAGCACCCGCAGAGATCTGCCTGCCTCTGCCTCCCAAATGCTAGGACTGAAGGCACAACTTGTCACTGTGAGTTTTAATAAATGGATGTCATGCCTACAAGATGTGCTAAGTACCACCTCCACTTTTTACAGACGTTGTGTACTTTGAAACCACTAGGAAGACTAGAACAGTGGTTCTCAACCTGTGAGTCGAGACCCCTTTGGGGGCCAAATGACCCTTTTACAGGGGTCGCCTAAGACCATCTGCGTATCAATTACAATTACATATTGATGTTGCATAACTGATACTGCATATCAATTACAATTACAATCCCTGACAGTAGAAAAATTACAGTTATGAAGTAGCAACAAATTCATTTTATGGTTGGGGGTCAGCACAACATGAGGAACTGTGTTAAAGCACTGCAGCCTCAGGACGGCTGAGGACCACTGTCCTAGATGCTTCAGATGAGGGCTTCAGTTTGTCCACCGTACACAGAGCAGGGTTGACCAGGTCACGCCCAGCAGCAACTGTCATACCGAAAACCATCGCCTAACTTCTAGAAGCATCATGGGCTAGAACCCTTCATTTCTTCTAGCTCCTTCTCTCCTGTATCACCTGTGACTGAGGTGCACAGGTCAGTAACACGTGATGCTGCAATTTTACTTCCACAAAGCCTGGACAGTCTTGCCACGAATTTTAACACAGAGTGCACGAAATGTTACATTTTCCTAAGTCCATCTTGACCTACATTAGCACCCTATTTAGTACCTAAGAACTAGGTATTATAAAATGAGGACCTGTATCTATTGTGAATATATACAATATTCACAGTACGACCCGGGTCAATGATATCCACTTACATAGAGGGTACTGGATAAGCTGACTCTTCCCAGCACAAATTAAATGAACACTCTGCAGTTTCTTCCCTGTCACCTCGCTCAGTCCGCTAAACAAGCACAGACAGTACCCAGTTCTCAGAGGTGGTCTGGCAATCCCATTTCCGTACACTGTGTTTTCCAGGTTTTTGAAAGCTATTTACACGAAAAGTAATCTGCAATTTACACTTTTAAGTGCACCAAGCATTCCCAACCAGCTGGAAGGACCAGATAGTTCATAGAAGGACTTGTCTGTTATGTGCACCACACCACAAATAAAATTGCGCACATTGCATGTTTTAAATATGACCATGGGGACCCATGCCGTGCCTTCCTCTACGCCCTCTAACCAATAGTCAAGAACAGGCATGTGTACAACTTAGAGAGAGTTAGACAGGGGTTGGAGAGATGGCTCAGCGGACACTCACGCTCTCCAGAGGTCCTAGGCTTGGTTCCCAGGACCCACCTGGTGGCTCGCAACCATCTAGCCCCCTCTTCCGGCCTCCGCAGGCACTGCATGCACATGATGTGCACAGACGTACATGGAAGCAAAATACTCACACGCATAGAGTAAAAATAAATTTTAAAAGTGTTTTAAAAGGGGATATAAATTTACATCAGAAATCACTTACAGAAGACAAGCTTTTCTATAAATTCCACACCAAGGGTACTCAGTGTGCTGATGCAACCAGTGCTTTGTGATATATTGGGAACGTTTTTACTAACATCAACAGGCCAGATGCTGAAAAACCTGGATCCATTTGCCCATGTCACACAGTATAAACACAGCAAAATAAAATTCACAAGACATGCAGAAAAGACCCAAGAAGGAACACACTAGTGAAACTACCTTTTACAACTGCTTCCTCCCACCTCCTCCAAATCCCTGAACACATACAGATAATGCCATATGGTTCTCAGGGTTGGTTTCTTGATTCCATTTCCTACAGGCAGAATTGCATGTGAATTTTAGCAAAAAAGACATTTACAAAGTGATCTTTTACAACATCTACATTTAACATCCTCGAGGCACTTCTTAACACCTAGACAGACTGGATAGGCAAGTCAGGTACTCAACCTGCCACAGTGTGCACAGCAGTCTTCAATTAACTGCACATGTGTAACCACAGATGAATTGCAAGTGTCTTGAAACATACGCATTCTGGCCTCAAACCCTTCCCTTCCCTACCAACCCAGTGGGCTAGAGTACTCAGAATTTTCAGAAGACAACATAATGTGGAATAGCAACAGAAAATATACTAAAATAGATCTGTTTCCTAACTCTGCTTTTGCAACACACAGGCAACCTCTTTAGTATCCAGATCTAGAGACCAGATGCTGTCCAATAAGCCTCCTGTGTCCTGTAGATAAACTAAGCACTCAGCAAAGGGGAGCAAAGTGGGACTGTGGTTCTTCCACGTGGTTCTGGGCACTGGAAACCCGCACAAGAGGGGGCTTGACTCTTCTTCCCAAAATAACATTGCCTGTGAGCTTTACAAAACACAAATGTGTTATGAAATGTGCTGTTTTATTACTGATAAAATAGATCAGATATTTCAGAACATCTGGAAAGACTGGATATTTCAACAAAAAAAAACACACAGTGTCACCAGCTATCTACACAACAATGGAAAGTAGAATGTACACACACACACAAAAAAGAACAGGTAGAATAAAGACAATCCCCTCCCACTGTGTCCCATCTGGAATGAGACCTCCGTCTCCTCCTTCTTGCTGCCTTCTCCTCCATATCCTCTAGCCCAGGGAACAAATGTGGACAAGTATCGCTTTCGGGGAGACTTCTAGAGATGTTCTGACATCAACACTCCAGCCTATGGCCTTTCTATTGGATGGACAACATAAGGCCATTTTCATGTGAGTACATAATGTGCTTTAAACATATTCCCCCAGTTCTATGATTTTTAAATAAATGGGCATTTGGAAGACACTTGGCTCTCCTCTACTTTTTCATATGTGAGAGTTTGAAATTCTCAGACAGAGAATTATGTTGAAAAGTTTGGGGGAAGTTCAGAGTAGTCTTTTCACATGGGCTACCTACAAAATGGCTAGTGAGTCTTCTGTCCATGGCATTTCCAACTGGCCATGCTACCACAGGTCACATTGTTCCTTCTAATATTGGGACAATGACCAACAGCCTGATGAACGCAAATGCTCCATCTGCCAATGTCCTGGACTCTAAGCATATTCCAGAACTCTGAAACTTTGTCACTGTCTGGATAAGTGACACTCATCCAACTGGACCAGAGTGCTCATCCCAGGGCCCAGATCTTCATGACTCCCAGGTCTAAAGTATTATGAGACCTTTCCTACATATCTGCCTGTTGGTGGCCCTGGGCGATCCTATGGTTCTCCACAGCCTTGCCCAGAAGCCATTCTTCTCTCTCTGTCATACCCACCACCACCCAGGTGACATGTTCCCTATGACCTGGCTCCAGGAGGCCTCTACCTATCAGGTCATTGCTGTAAGGTGAGGAAGGTTTTACCCTGCTTTGAAACCTGGAACTGGCCTGTCCCCAATATCACCCAGCTGTTGATCTGAGGCCAGGAGCTATGAAAGGCCCTAGGGATCAAATCCCTTCCAGTTCTCATTTTGTTCCAATCAGATGTTTTGAAGACAGAAACTGTGCTACTATCTCATCATCACTGCCCCCCCCCAACTCTGAACCATACAAAGTAAATGATTAGGGATTATTTGTTCAAAAGATGGATAGATGCATGGGTGGATGCATGGATGCATGGATGGATGGATGGATGGATTGATGGGTAGATGGGGTGGATGGATAGATTGATGGATGGGTGAATGGATGGATGTTTGGGTGGGTGGATAGATGGATGCATAGATGGATGAATGGATGGATGGATAGATAGATTTCCTTATAATACACAAACATTGTGAGTCAGGACTTTGCTTCTAAGGACTCTAAGTCAAATTTTGAAGCCACTGAACACTAAAGGTAAATCCAGGCTACACATCTATCTCTCTAGAAGATGGCCCACCTTGTCTTTTACTTGTCCAAGATTTGAGATGTTTAACTCAGGTCTCGTGTGTGTGTGTGTGTGTGTGTGTGTGTGTGTGTGTGTGTGTGTGTATTAGTGCAGACCTGCACTGTGCACACATGGAGGTCAGAGGACAGATCCTGGGAATTGGACCCATCATGTAGATCCCAGGAATCAAACCCAATGAGAGCTGGTAACAGGCACCTTTACCAGTGAGTCATCTTGCCACCCCAAGAGGCCACTATTGTGCCCAGTGTTCATGGCAACAGCTTGATTTTACTCTTCCTCTAGTTGCCCCATCTTATTCTGTCTTCGTATGCTTTTATATTACTATTATTTAAAGTTACATTGTCAGAAGGCATCCCGCTAAGGGACATTAAACGTCATCTCCTCTCACCCCTCTCCATCGGCTTGTTCTAAAGAGCAACTCCCTGGACACAAAAACGACTGGCCGGCCTAGTCCTGAGAGAGCCCCTAGACTGCAGAGACTTTCCAAGAGGAGAGTAAGATATTTCTCACTAAAAACCACAGCAGCTCATCACAAAAGAAGCAAAGTGCCAGGATTCTCCCCCAAATAATAAATAAGCCCCGCCTCCAGCACGACGCTCAGTGTGTGCCTCTCCAGAGCCAGGGTTGGCAGCCTCAGTCTCTGTATCAGAACGTGTCTGAGGAATTGACGTTACCAAAGGATGAATGAGTGAACAAGAAACGGGGAGTGTGGAGAGGAATGAGTGAATACATGGGTAGATGGGTGAATGACTGAATAAATAGAGAGATGAATGAATCGTTGAATAACATGATAAAGAGACAGATGTAATGGGCGTAGGAATGGGTGAGTGAATGAATGAATGAATGAATGAATGAATGGGAAGGTGGATAAGGAAGCTGGTGAACAAGTGAAGAAATGGATGAATTAATAAATGAGTTTAAGCAAGCCCGATAACTCCAGCATCAACCAAGCGTGCACTTGAGACTGGGGAATGGAATTCGATACTAAAAATACGATAAAGTAATTAAAAACAAAAACCCAGCAATACAGATCAGTGTTTCTAAATCAATATTCTCCTACACGAGCATTTAGTGAGGCTTCTCGTCCCACCCACCGGCTATCGCTGAAGCCGAGGACCCCGTGAAAAAGACAGACTAAGAGACAGTGGGAGGGGTTGAGAGGTGGGTTGTGTGATCAACATGATGCCTCTCTCCCTGATTCTCCTTTAACGTCACCCGAGCAGCTCTCACAGAACACTCCATTTGCCTGGCCTGGGAGGAACTGAAGGGCAGGAGGCAGAAGAGAGACGGCTGTTGCTTTGTCTCTTCATCCTTTTGAAGCCTCCTCCCTGTTCATCACACCCCTCCTGCACAGCCAGGCCTGAAAACCTCTACTGCCGTGGTGAGGTGTTTGTTTTGTTTTGTTTTTTTCTAATATGGATGAATGTTTTGCCTGCATGTGTGTATGCATGCGCACCACAGGCATGCTTTGTGCTCAGAGAGACTGGAAGAGGGTGTTGGATCACCTGGAACTGGGGTTATAGATGGCTGTGAGCCACCACATGGGTGTTGGGACCCAGGTCCTCTGCAGAGGATAAGTGAATTAGGGTTAGAGAATAAGTGCTCTAAACCACTAAGCAATCTCCCCACCACTCCCCCTTCCCCACAACCACCACGGTGAGATTTGATGTAGATCTGTGAGCATCTCTGTAGCAACGAGACTCCACAGTAAAC
The DNA here is from genome assembly GCA_026225945.1 of Cricetomys ansorgei. Classification (NCBI taxonomy): domain Eukaryota; kingdom Metazoa; phylum Chordata; class Mammalia; order Rodentia; family Nesomyidae; genus Cricetomys; species Cricetomys ansorgei. Next base: position 9,830,203 of record JAMJFZ010004114.1, read on the forward strand.
TAACAAATGAGAAGTTAGTTTTCCAGGTGTTTGTGTCTTAACCAAGAAATATTTGAACTACACACTCTCTGCCCTATAAGATTTAACTGATTGCCCAGCCACCTTACCTACAAAGCAGCTTCCCCTGCTCTCTCACCCCACACTCACGGGGACTTTTCAGGCATGGAGAGTTGGCCTGCTGGACAAAATCTGGAGCAGAAGAGACATAGAGTAAGTGAGGCTCTGGGATGGAGCATAGTTCCAAGGAAGAGGAAAGTTTGGAGCAGGAAGGTGTGAAGATACCTACAGCATGCATTACTTTATTAGATACACACACACACACACACACACACACACACAATCACATTGAAACAGTCATCAAAATAGATAGGGAATAAGGTATAGATTGGAGGCTGTATTGCTTGGCAAGACCTAGAGGCCAAGGAGAAAGCTCAGTGGATAGCTCAGGTGCTTGCCTCCAAGCCTGACAATTGAGTTTGACCCCTGAAACCCACATGGTGAAAGACCAGAACAGACTCCTATGGGTTATCTTCCAACTTCTACACGTGCGCCGCGGCCCCTTCCCTCAACTCATAAACTCACGCAGACACACATAAAAAAAATAAACTGATAAATAAATGTAAAACAAACAAGGTCTGGGCCGGATCCTCAGTGTCAGAACCATAGTCTACACAAGATGGCTCCTCTTGTCCGAATGCCTCCGTCAGGAGACAAGAGGGCAGACGAACTTCTGTTGTGCAAGGAAACAGCTCGAGCCCTAGAAGGGCTTTCCTGCACAAAGGTCAGGAAGGCAATGATTGGTGCAGGCCCGATCACTCACAAACAACCTCATGTTCTTGGCTTCACGGGAGCAGAGAATAAGAGGGAGTTCCCTGCTTCCATAGAGGGGAGTAAACTTGAGGAACCTGCAATTTCAATGCTGTCTAGGTTGCCTTTTTTTTTTTAAAGGAAGCTTTGGGATGGGGGAGGAGCTCATTCTACCATCTTCACGATGCTAAGATATTATAGAAAAGGCCGGAAGGGAAATGAGAGCCGAAGAATCGACAGGTCTCTTGGGATGAAGAATAGGGGGATGCAGGGTGGACTCAAATTGCTCATCTGTTCTCAGGTCCTCGTCCCAGGGGAAGACAAACGCATGAAAAGGGGGAAAGATCGTGAAACTTGGAATTGGCAGGAGGCGAATTCAGTCAATAATGGCAAGTGCTCCTTCTCTCAGCAGGGAGCCAATATATAGAACTCATTATCCCAAGAGGAGATGCCGCTGAACATAAAGAGCATCCTGAAACTCGAAGACAGCTATTGGATTATTTAGAAGATGATGATGTTAAATTGACATCCAGAAGAGCAGTCTTGTTCTGCCTTTGGTGCTGTAAGTTAAGAGAGGGTCCCAGACTATAGGCACCAGGGAGACAACCTGGTACAGTGATGCCATGTTTGATCTGGGACTGGCAGTGACCTTCAAACTAACCAGTTTCCTTCTTTCTTTCCTTCTGGCAGCAGTAATGGGGGCCACGTGTTAAACACCAGGCACTATTACTTTATACCCACTGTCCCATTTAAAATGAGCGTCCAAAAAACTATTGTCTCAATACCCCTCCCCCACTTTCCAAGATTTCACAGGTCACAGAGAATTAGAAGGCTCCATCCGGGTCTTTAAGACATCTATGATCCATGTGAAAAGGCAGAATAAACAGTGTAGTGTATTAAACAATTGATAGGTGTAAGAAACCACCAGAAGTGATTGACAGGTCTAGGAAGCCCTGGGTTGGAATTATGCAAGATAAGAGAATAGTTCAAGACTCAAGACTTAACAATGGTAGGCAGAACACTGACAACTGTTTAGGGCAAGGCCCTGAGCTGGACATGGTGGCACACGCCTGTAATCCCAAGCACTCAGAAAGCTAAAGCAGAGAGATTGAGAGTTGTGGGAGCAGCATGATCTATCCAGTGAGTCCCCTGTTTCAAAATGCAGAGAGAGGGAATAAGGCCCCCTGCTTGAGATGTCTGAATTTCAAAACCCAACTGTCCCCATTTTGATCTGTGGAATTTGGTTATGTAAGACCATCTCTCTGAACCCTGGGCTTTTATCTGAAAATGGGTATTAAAAGAATATCTTGGGTAGTAGTGAGGCACACCTTTAACCCAAGCACTGGGGCAGGGGGAGGAGGGGGCAGAGGCAGGAGGATCTCTGTAAACTCAAGGCCAGCCTGGTCTACAGAATGAGTTCCAGGACAGCCAGAATTACAACAGAGAAACTAGGTCCCGAAAAAAAAAAAAAGAGAGAGAGAGAGAGAGAGAGTGGTAAGCTAGATAGATGGCTCAGTGGTTAAGAGCACTGACTGCTCTTCCAGAGGCCCTGAGTTCAATTCCCAACACCCACAAGGCCACTGCCTGTAACTCCAATTCCAGGGGATCTGACACCCTCACACCAATGCACATAAAATAGAATTAAATAAGTTATTTTTTAAAAAATATAATATATATTTTTTTAAAAAAATAATATAAAGAATATCTTCCTTGTTCATCGAAGGCTTAAATTCACTGATGCATGCAACACACTCGGAGCATTACCTGGAACTGTCAGTACTGAGTAAGCACCTGCTGTCAGTGCCCTTACGTCTGCTAGGGATCATTCTCAGGAGAGAAGTAATGGGGAAAACAGGCCCACAGCTTCCTCTGCTGTGTGGCTGTGGAGTAGAAATGAAATTCAGGGTCATTATTCAGCTCAAAAAGCTCCAGCTGCTCTGCCCAGCCCGCTCTCGAGGCCTCCCCTCCCTGCACGCAGCCCTCCATGCTCCCTTCTTCTCTCTGCTCTTCATCAGGGTGACCAGCTCTTTCCTCCCCAGAGTCTACATGTGTGACTTCCCTCTGCCTGGAGTGTCTCTCCTCCTCGGCTCCTCACATGCCTGGCACTCTCCCGTCTCACAGTCTGACTTAAATGTCACTTCCTCAGAAAGACTTTCTGATGCCATCTGTATCCCTCAGGATCTGACGGGAATCCACGGCATACTCATTCAGACGCTTTGAGGGGGTTGATGGAAGGACTCGTCACGAAGCCACGGAATGAGTCAAAGAGGGACCACAGTGGACAGAGCAGAACCACCCTAAGGATGGAGGGATGGAGCAGCAGGATGATGGATACAGCCATTCCAGGGTGACCAAGCGTGGATGAAGCAGCCAGGACAATAAACACCCAACTTTAACTCCTCTCACTGCTGGGGTGCCCCTTTGCATGAACCCCATGGATGCCAGATGCTAAGGAGGGGATCCCCCCCCAGGTCAGACACCAGGATAGAAAGGCAGGAGGGAAGGCCTGCGGGAGCCAAATGAAGACACCTGTCACAGCAACCTAATGCCTGTCATTTTGTTACATAGAATCTCATCCCTTTCTTTATCCACAGTCACCGCCATGTGTAAAAACTGAAGATTCATCTCCCACAATTGTCATCGGTTCTGGAACCACGGTGGAGCCACGGCAGCTGGGAGTCTAGTACCTAGTGTGTCACTGGACTTAGTAGACATTCTGTAAATGTTTGAGGAAGATGCATGGCTAAAAAGCCAGAGGTCCAGAATGAATTGTCCCAAGATGTGAAGCCATCTTAAGGTTGACCTAAACCAGTAGTCAAGAGTATCTTTATGTAAGAGACCCAATCACACAGACAGGGCAGGGAGCACCCTAAAGACCCTGGCTACTAGCTCTAGTCACTTGTCCATTGACAGTGGGGCCTCCAGTCACAGTTGAGAATAGGAAACAGAGTGCAGCCCCAAGGCAGGAGGAGAAGAGACAAGCAGGGCCGTGGTTCTCAGCTGGGGCTCAGGCCCAGGAGGGAGCTGGGTTGCTAAGAACCTGGGAAGAAGATTCCGTGATGGAGACCAGCAAGCCAGCCTCCCGTGCTCTTTGAGCTGTGTGATTTCTCACTCCTCTGCCTTTCTCAACACCTGCGATGTGCAAATTTAACAACATTAACATGGCTTAGAAACCCCTGTATGTCCTGGCTCCTGCCTGCTTCCCCAGCCTCCTCTTATGCTCCCACCCCAAAACCCACATACGCACACACTGAAACAGTCAAACCCATGCATGCTTCTCTCCCTCCCTCCTTCCTCCTCTCCCCCGCCATTCTTCCCTCATCTCCTCATCCTTCTGGTACACCATTGCATCTCACCTGTCTTCCCTCCTGCAGCTGCCACCACGGAACATCCCTTACTTCTTACTGACCCGCCCCCACCTGCTTAAATTTTGCTGAATTTCAACTTAGATCCCACTTCCTCTGGGAAGGGATCTCAACCTTCCCGATGCAATCACAGAGCCCCTCCTCTGGGCTTTGGGTTTCTCTCTGTACCCTGCCCTGCCCCACCCTATTCGAACACTCTCGAGTCTGGTTCACAGTTACCTATCTAAGCGTCCATCCCCCTAGACAATGACTTTACGAAGGTGGAGCAGAACCTATGTCTTGCCCACCAGGGTAGAAAATTAGACACATTGCCTGGCATGTCATAACAGGGCTTCCAGACACTGCTGGAGGACTGGGCGGATGAGTAGGCTAGATGGGTCGATGAAACATGGCCCCTATCAAGAGAAAGACGTGATTCAAAGCAATGAAAAAGAAACCCAGTGAATCATACTGAACACTGGGCCCAAGAAAGGCAGAAAGTGCTAGCCTACCCAAAGACCAGACAGTGTTACAGGATCCCTACCGTGGCTGAATTCACCAGGCGTAGTTTTATGACTTGGTGGTGATGGTCAGTGGGGACAGGGCTGCTTGGGAAAGTGGTGGATACTTCAGTCAGAGGAAGCACTATGAGGTAATACTGCCACGGCATACATTATTAAGCATTCATCTATGCCAGGCTCCCAGCTAAGCTCTGTGTATATTTTATCTCATGTAACAGACAGAGGCAGAACATGAACCCAGTAAGCCAGATTCCAGGGCTGTGCACACTTAATGAACACACTACAAAGTCTCTCGAAGCATGAGCGGAGATGAAACGGAAGATGTCCTGAGCAGAGACATCAAACAGAAAGATGGCAGGAAGTTCTCAGACAAGATCTGGCAGTGTCAGCTCTGGCCTGTGTGAAGAAGCAGAAGATGACAGAGACGGCTAAAGGATGAGACTGGCTACCAGGCTGAAGGCTTTGGAGATGGACACGTAGGCTGTAGGCTGTGGTGTGGAATCTCGATTGCCGGACGCCACAGCCAGTGCTCTGGAGGGTGGTAAAGACCAGAAAGGCAGAGGCCAGTTGGTAGGTGTCAGATTGATGCAGATACAAATGAGTCCTGGTCTCCAGGGGAACCAAGAGCCTAGTAAGAGGACACAGCCTAGTGTCTGAAGTGTGGAGAAGCCATGGGCATCCCCACTCTACCCAGGAATTGCTTCAATTCTCAGTGTAAACTCAAGTATTGACTCCGTTCTGGCTTTTGCCCCAGACCCAAAAGCTGCTTCTGTTTCCATTTGTCAATGCGAGCAGAATGAAAGTCACCAACACTGGTTAATTGCCTTGCTCCAGCCTGGAGAGTCCATGTATCCCAAAGTCATTATCCAGGGCCGGGTTTGAAGTCACTGACCTCCAGTCTCTCCAGGATTCTGAGGGGGAAACTTAATTTAATTGACTTGATTAGGAGGCCAAAAAAAAAAAAAAAGGCAAACAAACAATTTCCGTGATTACTTTCATGGAAATAGCTGGGAAACCTCAGGGACAAATACAAATTCAAACGCCTGAAAAGCTTCAATAGCCAACAGGTTTCCACTTTAAGCCTGATTACCTTGTACCAGCACCCTTCCTTCCCTGAACACCCGTTGTTACTTGGACCTTGCAGCTAGGTGTAGTTAATGGGACTCTTGGCCCCTCTATCCCACATCTCATCTAGCACACAACACGAATGTTCTAGAATACACTCTTTCATTCGTTGTATACTTTCAAGCCCTTAGGGGACATGAAAATCCATCGCTGCAGTTTATAAGGCTCTTTGAAATAAGCCTGTCTCTTCTCTAGACCTGAATGTCCCTGAACTCTCTCTGCTTCCCTCTAGAGCAGTGCTTCTCAACCTCCCTAATGCTGCGACCCTTTAATACAGCTCCTTGTGTTGTGCTGACCCCCAACCATAAAATTATTTTCATTGTTACTCCATAACTGTAATTTTGCTACTGTTATGAATCTGTAATGTATATACCTGTTATGCAGATGGTCTTAGGCAATCCCTGTGAAAGAGTCGTTCGACTCCCCACAGAGGGGTCATGATCCATAGGTTGAGAACCATTGCTGTAGCAGACACATCAAGCGGGGATGGGGGAGCCCCAACACATCAGATGCACTAACAATGGAGGTAAATGGGGCAGTGCAAACAGACCATTCCATATGTAACTTCAGATTGATTTTTTTTGGGGTGTGCTGTAACACTTTACTATGTGATGTGTGGGTTAAATCAATGAAGTTGTATTTATACACAGTTCTAGAAACCAGAAGTCTGTGGTCAAGATACTGGAAAGGCTGTGGTCCCTCAAATCTCTAACAAGATTCCTCCTTGCTTTAGCATTCCTTGGCTCCTGGCTGTATCACTCTGACTTCTGCCTTTGTCTCTGTATGGCCTCCCCTCCTTTTCTGTGTCTCTCCTTCTGCCTTTTATAACATCACTTACCATCAGACTTGAGGCCCACCAAGACAGCCCGAGTTAATCCCACCTTAAGATCCTTGACTTAATCACACATGCAATTGCTCTGTCTCCAACAAGGCCAGATTCGCAAGCGCATGAGCACATCTTTTGGGTAGCTGACCATAGAAGTACAAGTTGGAAGTAACTTTTGAGCAGATCTTTCTGGAAAGACACATTTTTAGGAGCCATTGAGAAGCTTCTGCAGGTGAAGGTGCTTACTGCCAAGCTTGGTTTTGATTCCTGAGACTCAAACAGTAGAACAAGAGAACTGACTCATGCAAATTGTCCTCTGACCTCCATGTGTGTGCAATGGCATACACACACACATACACATAGAGAGAGAGAGAGAGAGAGAGAGAGTAACAAAGTAACTCTTAAAGCCTATGGGGGTCTTTAATTAGGGAGGAGGTAATGGTGTTTGAAAAGGTAATAAGGAATTATGCTATTAATTATCTACCTACAATTCATGTAAATCAGTGTGCAAATATACATGTTTAGTTTAAATGAAAATTTCCCATCTGTGCTGACAAGGCTCTCCCCACAAGAACTATAGACTATATAACAAAAACCCCAGCACCAGGCACGAGAAGCCCTCTTTTGAGTTGCTGGTCAGAGTTGTCCAAAAAATTCCCAAAACATTATAGACTGTTGATGTTGCCCTTGGTTACCCAGAGATGGAAAGTAAGACCCTATTGCTGAAGACACCACGCATTTTGGACACAGGACCCATAGGCCCACAAGCTGGATCTGACCTGAAAGCCACCTCCCCCCTGAATGACTAGCTTTCATGGTACCAAAAGACACCATTTAAACATCTAAGGGAGGAAAGCAAACAATAATCTTACCAAGCTATGATGCCCATGAACCACAACAATGGCCAACACAGGACAATGTCCCTTACTGTACAGGAGTGACATGCATACCTTAGTGTGACCGATAGCTCTCTAATTGGAAAGCACCCTCAGCAAGAGAGAAAACATGCCTGGTTCTGTAAAACACAGCCAACTACTACCTGGGGTTAATGAAGTCATGGATCTTGAAATGAGAACTTAAAACCACCAGTTTCCCAAAGCAACATAATCCCTAACTACATTATAAAGATGTATCCTTGTATCCTCAGATAGAGTGTTTAATTCTCATCCCTCATCAAGGGATGTCTCTTTTCGATAGTCAGACACCACTACAGAAAACCACAACTAATCAAAGTGTAGAGTTCTGGAGCCTGGTCCCAACTGGTAAACCTGCAACACAACTCCCATATCTAAGGTTCGAGGGTCATTGTGGGAAGTGGGGTCAAAGATTGTAAGAGCCAGAGCGTCAGAAAGTGCGCTGTGAGACTGTGTCTCCTAGAAATGTCAAAGAAGCTGCACCCATGAAGTCTTACTAACACGGCTACCTAAACAAGGCCCGAACGAAATCCACACCAATAGCCGTGCTAACGTGGAAGGGGGAAAGCTCCTGAGGTCGCAGCCCTAGATAAAGAACAATTGGCAACTAGAGAATGCTGAGAGCAGGAGAAATCGTCTTCCCCATGGAAGAGCACGCCAACGATTATCCAAATGGTCAGCCTTGAAACACGGTACATACAAGTAACATACAGACTGAGTAGGTTGTATCTATATATTTAGGAATACACACTCACACACACAAAACAACAATTAAAGAAGAAGAGGCCATGAATTTGGAAGAGAGATAAGGAGTGCACGGAATCTGAACCCTACGACACAGCTGTCACCACCCTCATCTGGCTTGCTCTGCGACTCACATCCTACAACACTCACGTTTGCAGGCCAAGAAAAGGAACTGAGGAAGCGGGCAGATCAGAAACCTCAGATGACCAGATCGGACTCCTGGCCCTACCTCTTCCCGGTTGTTATCAATCTCCTGGGGCTGTCGGGGAAATGGAGCATGAGTCCTGGGCCTAGCACATAACAGGGGTTCTGAAAGCACAGACTCTCCTCACCACCTCCTAAGCCATCATTCCAGGAAGGATGCTTCCATGCCTCCTCCATCCTGCAGGTGTCATCAGAGGGTGAGCCTGAAGAGACGACAGTCATGAGCAGAGGGAGTGACAACAAACCCCAAACAAGCTCAGCCAAAGGCTCTGTCCCCTTGTTCTTCGGGACCAAGGGATGGCCCCACCCCTGCCAACCTGCATCAGTGATGTTTCGACTCTCTGACATTCTTGAATAACGGGACCACTGGGTGAAAACGGCACTCCCCGGGCACCTGCCTTCACATCGTCTCACTTCCCCTGCTTGCTGTGGAGGACATTGTTCTTCTAATTGGTTACTGCTGGACAAAGAAGCTGTCCAGCTCAGAGTCTTGGTGTGGAAAAACCCTAGCAAACCTCATGTCTGCATGGTATAGACAGAGGCCAAAGATTCCCTAAGATACTTTGAGCAAAGAGACAACGGCAGACTAGTGAGGACAAACGCTCTAAACTCGGATAAATGTCCTCCGACAGCCTCACCCCTGCTCACTACGCTCCACTAGAAGATTCATAGTGTGGGGAGGGCTGACGCTGGGCAAAGCCTGGTGTGCAGGAGGAGTCCTATAACCTGTAAACGCCTCCAGAAAAAACGTACCCACACACAAACACAGACACACACGCCCTGGTGACATCCATTCCCATGTCCTTCTTCTACAGGACTGGCTCTTCAGCTATGACCTCCAAGGTCATACCACTTGGCAGGATGCTATAGGCCAGAGAGTCTTTGTCCCAAAAGCCACAGGGTCTAAAATGTATTCTAAGTCCAGGTAACTCAAAACACTGTTATTGAAGAAAATCAGTCCGGATTAATGTTGCCCATCTATAGGGACATTTGATGATGTCTAGAGGCACTTAGGATTATCACGCTCAGAAGAGGTGCCCTTGGCATCCTACAACACACAGGACAACTCCCACGTTAAAGAAGTACCAAGTCTAGAAGGTTCAGAGGCCGAGTGATGCAGAACCCAAGCAGAGAGGATTCAGCACAGTGACGTTAGACAGGTGTCTGAGGGATGCCCCCGAGCATCCTGGGTCATGCCATGCAACAGAAGGTTCGTTGGGCAAGCTGGTTCCCTTCCCAGCACTGAGTCCACCCCTCTCTCTTGCCTGAAGCGCACACATACCCCCCTCAGGGACAGTGCTCATGTGGCTAAGATGAAAGACTTGAGCCTCGGGCCCCCATGCCAACTCGCCACTTGATTGCTTTTAATTAATTCTGCTTGATTACAGCACATGGGAGTCACATCGGAGAGACAAGACAGGCTCTTTATATTCTGTCTTCATTAAAAAGTTTGGATCTGGAAGCTTTTTCAAAGAGCTGTGTGTCTCCTTTACTTTTGTGTCATCTTTAATTGAGGAGGGCACAAGGAGATGCGCAGAGCTCTGCTAAGCAGAAACTTCCCAAACGCAAGATGGAATATCTCAGGCTCCTTCTGGGATGAGGCAGGGCAGCCAGATTGGGACCCGGTGATCAGGATGAACTACCCAAGATAGAAGCAGTCCACTGTGGCTGACAGAGGGATGTGGGGTAGGAATTGAGCCACCAGCATCTCCTCTGTCTGTGACCGATAGCATGTGGCATGGAGGAACGGGCTCTGGTCCTTCACAGACTGCGAAGGACTCTAGAGGGGCTGGGCTGCAGGACTATACAACATTATCAGAGAAACAGAAATGGGAGGGCGGATGAGCCTCGATCATCTGTAACCCTCTTCTCTAGCGAGAGAAACAATCCTTCCTCGCGGAACCCTTCCCCTTGAAGATTTGATCTCTGCCTCTCTGCTTCTGATTTCTCTCCCCAACAAAGCACCTTGCTGACTCAGTTAGCTATTGCTGCATAACGATTCACCCCAAAGCCTAGGGGTTTCAAGCAATAAACATGTATGATCTCGCATTTATCATTTGTGTATGCCAGTCATCACGTAATGATGGCTGGCTCAGAGTGCTGCATGCCACCACAGACAGGGAGGGTAGGACCCCATTTCACTGGCGTGGCTATGGAAGGGCCTCAGAAGAGCCACTTCCAGGCTCATTCATGTGGTGGCTAGCAAGCCTAAGGTCTCTGCTGGCTATTGGCCAGAGATAGCAGCTTTTTGATAAACAGGACTGTATAGGAGACCTTGCAACAGGGCAGCAGGCTGCTCACATAGCGAATGAGTGACAGAAGGGGTTGACAGTCCGTGACAGGCCCCAGAGCCTCTCTGTCACCTCATCTCAGAAGAGACAACCCATCATGCTTGCTGTACTCTATTTGTTAGAGGTGATTCTCTAGGTCTAGCCTGAACTCAAGGAACGGGTCATGTCAGAGGCAGAGACCATTGGGAAACCACCACAGAGACTGCCTGCCACAGCTACAACACTGCTGTGATCTACTTGGTGTACTAGCATGGTTATTCCTCAAGGCTGAGACCCCTGCTTATTGGCATTTGAATTTCCAACAGCCAACCCAGTGTCTGGGGTGCACTGAGAACTCAGGGTAGGGGGGTGTTTGGGAGAAAGGGTAAATATATAAACACATGCAAGTATGAACATGAACTGATGAATGTACAGATAAAATGTTCACTCTTTAAGCTTTGTGTTACATTGATTTATAGGTAAGGGGCTCGCATACCACCATGGGCATATAGAGGTCAAAGGACAGCTTGCAGGAGTCATTCTCTCCTTCCACCATGTGGGTCCTGGGGATCAAACCCAGGTTGTCAGGCTTAGCGGCCAGTGCCTTTACCTGCTGAGCCAGTCCTCTCTTTTTAAAATCCTCACCTTTGGGAGCGGGAAGAAATGGGTAAAGGGCTTGCCACACAAGCTTGAAAAGCTAAGTTCAGACCTCCAGTACCCAGGTGGAAAGCCAGGCACTGCAACTCACATCTCTAACCCTAGCTCTGTCCAAGGAGTGGGTGGGAGGTGGGTCCTAGGGGCTTATCAGCCTTTTCACCTAAAGAATCAATGAGCTCAGTGAGAACGAAGATACAATGGAGAACGTCGAGGAAGACAGACACCTGACGTCAACCCCTGGCCTCCGCATGCAAGCACACATGCGCACACACAAAGGGACACACGCGAGCTAAAGATAACCTCTGAAAAGAGTTATCACCTTTGTTTATACTTGTCAACTCGGTCTTTGACGACAACAAAAAGAAGTCCCCAAAGCCGCTGCAGCAGGGGCAGGGTGTCCAGTCAGCTGACAGCCATCACGTTATACAGACGCCGGTGTGAAATAACAGCAGCAATCCTAGTTTACTCCATTTAGCAAGAGCCGCTACCATCCTCTCCTATCATAGTCTGGTCTCCGTCCACTCTTAAATATGTTCTCCTTGGAGACTGCTGACAGATAGTAAGTCAATAACAGTGAAAAAACAATGCGTTTCATTATTTTAAGCTGCTATCCAGGTGACACTAAGCAGGGCAGCAACGATTGGGAGTGAAGCGGTGTGTCGAAAGCTAGTTAGTGGCTGTGCACGATCGATTGGAAGAGGAGTAGGAAACCAAGGGTAGAGGTGGCAGGGGCACCAGGAGGGCCCAGAACTGGGACTCAGCACAGAGCTGGGGTGAGACAACACTGGAAGATAAGGCCAGTTGAAGCTCATTGCAATGCTAGTCCGTGCCAGTGTGTCCCCAGGATCCGGAGACAGGTTAACAAGTGGCCAGGCAATGTCCAAGCAAGTCCAACCAGAGGAGGCATCCAGAGCAAGCAGATGTGAAGATCCGGCGAGGGAGTGAAGAAGCTTACGGGTCCTGGGCTCAGAGACAGGGTTTTCCATATTCCAGGATATCTGAGCCAAGTGAACACCATTATTAATTAACAAGACTAAGGTGTCCTGCAAGGAGGGAGAGATCTGCAAATGAGGCCTCAGGTATCCGGGGTACAAAGTTAGAGACTGATTCCAGCATAAAACTATGGGCATCTATTCAAGACTCGGTGAGTCACTGGGGAAGGAGGCCCTATAAGAAGGCGCTTCCTTTCTTCTTTCTTTCTTTCTTTTATTTTTTAATTTTGAGACAGGTTTTCTCTGTTGTAACTCTGGCTGTCCTGGAACTCACTCTGTAGACCAGGCTGGCCTTGAACCCACAGAGATCTCTCTGCCTCTGCCTTTGCCTCCCAGGTACTGGGATTAAAGGTGTGTTCCACCACCACCCAGGAAGAAGGCTCTTTTTTTTTTTTTAAGATAAGATTTATTTATTTATTTTTATTTTATTTTGTGTGTATGGGTGTCTTACCTGCATGTATATCTGTGCGCTATGTGTGTGCCGTGCCCAAGGAGGCCAGAAGAGGGCATCAGATCCTCTGGAACTGAAGTTAACAGATAGTTATTAGCTGTTTTGTGGGTGCTGGGAATTGAACCCAGGTCCTCTGGAAGAGCAGCCAGTACTCTTAACCATCGGACCATCTCTTCAGTCCCCTCTTCAGGGGAGGGGGTCTTTATAGTCTCCCTTCCCCAGAACTGAAATTCCCAGAGCCTTACGGGAAAGGGATGCTAGGTTCTTAAGAGAGGTCAGGAAATGTGAACTTTCCACTCATCCGACTCTCACTTCCTGAAGGGCAGGTCTGATGCCCAAGTTCATGGCCAGCCTGTTGGACCATCGTCCCACTAAATGGGGCTACCGGGATCCACAGATACATGGTTGTTGCTGTTTCATGGATGTTCTGTCTTTCCGCTTACGTTTGGGCAAGAGAGCTCAAAGGAAGGAATCTTGGATGCTCAGCTCTAAGCAGCAAGGTGCATCTACTCTAAGCCCTTCTTTAATTACACTCACAACCACTGAAACTAGGCTAATCTGTCTTCCCTCCAGGATGCTAAGAATTAAGAGTTGGGTGCAAACTTGAGAGCAGAAGAGGGAAGAGACCAACACGTTGCAGGACACTGATGCCAAGATTACAAGGGCGAAGGTGGCTGCTCACAGCCAAGGCCGTAGTGCCTACTGGTCACTGTATGGGTTGTCCTTGGTTTCTTGTCTACAACCATACTGCTACCCCACTCTTACAGCTAAAAGAGAGGTGAGGGTTAAAGCAGAGAGTTGGGGATACTGGGGAAGATAAATAGGAAGGTGAGCAGCCAAGCACAAGAGAGTCAAGCTAACTAGGTGAGAGGAAGAAGAAGACTCTGTGAAAAACAACAAAGTCACAGCAGGCTCGTGGCAATCCCTGGGAAGTGCCCCCTGAGAAGCAAGCACAAGACATCATTGCCCTTTGTTCTAGTGACCTTCTCAACTTTACGGACAGTTACATCTCTGTAGCATCCTTCATTTAATCCATCTCATTGTAACAAAAGGATGAATTGTGGGTTAGGGTGGCACATTAGTCTGGGCTCCCTACGGCATCATAAGCTGAGTGCATATTGAAGGGGGGGGGTGCACGTGGTAGGGATGAGCAGTCCAGCAACAGCTGTCAAGAACAGAGTGGCTGCTCAGTCCAGAAGGCTGGAAGCCTCAGCAGTACCGGTCTAATGCTGAAGGCCAGGAGGATTCCTGGAGAGCCACGGCCTTCAAGTGACAACAGAAGCCTGGAGTTAATTATAACATAGAGAAGGAATCAGCAGCAGCAGCAACAGAGTAAACAAAAGCTTCTAGTCTTCCATGTCCTTTAATCCAGGCAGGCCACCGGCAGGTGCTGCCCGCATCTAGGGTGGAGTCTTCCCACGTCAATTAAGGCAATCAAGGCAATCCGTAGACATGCCCACAGTCCAACCGCCTGTAGACGATCCTCATTTAGACATTCTTCCCAGGTGACTCTAGTTTGTGTCAAGTTGACAATTAAAACGAAGCATCACAAATGACTTCTAAGAAAACCTTCACCTGCTCCAAGAAGAGCACCCCCAACCACCACCACCCCCAAAGAGGTCAGCCATTTGGAGGAGAAAAGTAGACCAGGATGTCTAAGTCCAGAGCCTAGAGGTGGCCCTTTGCCGACACCACTCAGTTGGGTCCACTCTCCACTCTGGAGCCTGCTCTGACTTTCTCACCTGATGGAATACACCTTGAATACTTGCTCACTGCACCTGTGTCCCAGAGTGACTCTTCTCCTTCAGAAGCAGCCGGACCGCCACAGTTGGGATCTGAGGGGATTCGGGGCGAGGCATCTCCACTTTCCCATGACAGCATCTCGGTCACTCTGTGATCCTGCCTTCAGAAGTCAATGAAACCAAACTCGTGTGTCTAGGAATGAACCTAGGAAACAAGGAGGGCACTGGGTTGCAGACTCAACTAGCCCATAACCGTGTGGGATGGAGACACCTACACAGGCAGTTGACAGAAAGGACCAATAGTGTAGACACCCCAATAAACCAAAATGTAGTACCAACGAATGGTGAGGATTTCTGAAGATAGGAGAAACCACATATTGAATCCATCCTAAGGGAACTACTTCTGGGAAGTTAATTAGGATAAATCGCTTGTTGTGGGTTACTTATTTATTTATTTATTTAACAACCCTTTATTGATGCCTGCCTGTGGTGTGGCAGGCACTGGAGAGAATTCAGACATGCTGAAGGCATGGTCTTTGGCCTCAAAGGGACTTGTAATCTGGCAAGGGAGACAGATGCCTACACAGCACCGAGGAGGGAGGGTGAGCATACAAGGAACCAGCAATAGATTCCAATGAGAGCCCTGAGGCTCAGACATCAGGGACCAATTTAGCATCTCAACCCCAGGCAGAGATGATAAGACAAAGCTTCCCCACTCCCTGGGTATGGGGGAGAGGAGCATGTTCATTATCAGGGAAAGGAAAGCAGAGGGCCATCTGACTACACTTGTGGCTTTGCATTTTGTGTTGTCTGCTGTCTGCACTGGGTTTAGATCTCACTGTGGCCAAGAGTGAGTGAACTGAATTGTCCAACTGCCATAAAGACGAGGTATGGGATGGGAGGCAGGAGTGGGGGCAGGGAAGCCATTCATTCAAACCAAGTGGCTTGTTCTGTGAGACAAAAAGCATTCTGGAGACGGATGGAGGACAGACACCCAACAGTACATCTGTACTGTTAATACCACAGAGCAGCGCACTTGAAATAGCTAAGATGGCGAATTTTCTGTTATGTGTATCCTACTTACAATAAAATTCCAGGGAAAAAAATTGTGTTAATTAACATGTACCAGGCACTATGTTATATGCTGGTTCAAGTTAAAAATAAATGGGACACGATCACTGTCCTTAAAAGCTCACGATCTGTGGGGGAAGGGGAGCAAAACATAAGTAAATCTAAGCTTGAAATCATCTCTCCCAGGAAGCCTTCCCAGATCCCCTCAACCTGGGATAATCTGTTTCTAACTCTCCCCGATTGTCTGTGCTTGCTTTTTCCATAATTAGCTTCATTTATTTGGTAAACATTTACTGGGCTGGGATTTAGGGACATAAAACCAAATGAAGCTTTCAATGTGGAGGAGGAAGCGAATACTAAGATGAATAAGTACAAGACATAAAACTGTGTGCACCCCACAAACATGCACATGCGCATGCTCACGCACACGCACTCTACCACCACCACTGCACCTCTCAGACACACAGAACGAGCTTCCATTTTTGCACATAGTAAATGATTGGTGGATGAATGGATGAATGGCTACGTGGAGTGATAAATAATTGCGTAGCTATGGTATGAGAGGAAGAGGGACTCTAAAATAGATACTGCACTTTTTTATCCTGAGTAATCAGGTGAACATTGATGGCATTAAAAATATGGTAGAGTAGACTTGGGTCTGGAGTAGCCCATTGAGGGAAGGCATTAGTTTAGTGTCAAATGGGCTGATTTAGAAATACCTGTTAAGATAGCCAACTGGAAGTGCCAAGGTCCAAGGCAGAGGTTCTCATCAGACCTAAGAGAGTTTCCAGCCAGGAGACAGCAATCTATGATTCAGCTGTCAGAAGGAAGCTGTGGATCTAACCACATCATCAAAAACAGAGGTGTAAGACTAAGAGCAAAGGAGGCTCAGCATCCCTGGGGCCTAGGTGTAAGCCGTGAGGTCCTATCGAGCAAAGCAGGGAGGGAAGCCAGCTGGAATGAGCAAGCGGACATCTCCAGGATCGGTGGACCAGTTGGTGATGGTGTACTTCTGTGTAGTTTAGTAAGATGAGAAGAGACGGAAGCATCAGACTAAGCAACACGGGTCTGAGGGTGACCACAAGAAGAGCCATTTCAGTGGCATTATGAAGATCAAAGCCAAATTCAAAGAGTGGGCGATACAATGGGAAGCACGAAGACCGTGAATCCGGTCACATCCTTCGAGTTTTGCTGCGAAGGGCAGAGAAATGGGCAAGCGAGGGCTGTAGTGTGGGGTCTAGGGGAGGGGCCTCCACTTGACTGCCTTCTCACTGGGAAATGTATGTGACCGTTCCAAAAAAATTAAATAATTCTAGCATGTGTGAGCTAGGACGGGAGACCTTTCCCTTCCCGGGGAGGATAAATGGTACCACAGCATCTTGTATGCTAATGAGCATCTCATATGGGAATGAGCAGAGACAATGAGAGTGCAGGAGAGAGGGGGCTGTTTGCAGCAACAAAGTCCTTGAGAAGGTGAGGAAGAATGGAGATGGAGGCCCAAGCGGAGGGGTCGCCTCTGTTAAGAGTAGAAACACGTCTTCCGTCGTGATGGGAGGTTTGTCAATTTGTGATGGGGAGACACGCGAGTTCCCTGTCTGATTGCTTCTACAGCTCGATGGAGTATAAGGCAAGGTCGTCAGCTGCCAGCCAGGGAGGGGCGAGACATGTCCTAGTGGGGACATGGGCAGGAAATGTCACTCCCTCCCAGACACTGTCAAATATCTGTCTGGAGCTTATGGTTGGTAGTTCGGTGTGAAACCTGTCTGTAGAGTTGGAATGTCTGGTGCAGTGTTGAGGCAGACCCCTCGTGGGTGCAGTTAGCCAGGATCGGGTTTGGCTAGGAAGCAGTTAAGGGCATTGGTAAGAAACGATTATAATACGCCCTTAGGTGGCTAGAGATTGGCAAAGATGACCTAGAGTGCCTCCGAGTACCCACCATGTCCCTCCTGGTGACATCTGCCCAAATACCATTCTGATCCAACAAAACGTCTAGGTTTGGGAAGACACCCTGTCATGGTGCTGTCAGGGATCTGAGGCCATGCTGGCCGATAGGATGCCAGCTTCCGGTTGTGTATACACTCACCTGCCCTTGGCCCCTATCCGGGAAGGTGAATCACCAGTCACCCCAGGGACCCCTAGTAACCACTACCCCGCCCAGGCAACTATGGCTTCCTCTATTTAGGACAGAACCTGCCAGGGCTCTTTGCTGGTCTTCTCTGTTTAATACATTTTAATCAGAAAATTAATCAGGAAACACCAGTTCAGCAGATAATTGAACAATGAGGAGACACGGTAATTGCTGTTTAGTCTAATTAACTTTGTTAAGTCTTTATTGGTAACAGAGACTTCCTGAGTGAAACTTATTAAACGTCCTTCCGAGGAAAACTCAATTCCTATTCAAAGGGAAGTTGTTCCTTCTCTGAAAGAGGTCGAAGGCCGCAGCAATCCTGAGCGCTAAGGAGGCCTACCAATGTCTCCTTAGGCTCTGCCCACTTCCTGCTTCCCAGACTCACAGGTACCCCAGCTGGGAGGGAGAGGGCTTGCAAACCCAACTAATCCTGAGAGCCAGTCTGCTAGGGGCCCCACTCTCCCGACCACGTGACACGCAGCCCACCAATCCAGGATGACAGGCAAGCACCATCACCCCTAACTCACTTTGGTCTTCTTTATTATCATCATCGTGACATGCGCACCCTTGCGTGCAGGGAGGCACATGTGTGGAGGTCAGAGAACAATTTTTAGGAATCTACTCTCTCCTTTCACCATGTAGGTCTCCAGAGACCAATCTCTGGTCATCAGGGTTTTACAGGAAGCACCCACTGAACCATCTCACTGGCCAGGCATCTTCTTGAACCAACCTGTACAACATCCTGGGGACAGTTGCCTAGACATCCCTCAACCCCAGGGCTGATCCACCTGAGGACAGTGCTCAGATACCAATGGTGGAGGCGGGGTGGGGGTGGGGGGCTGTCCCTCCTGTGTCCCTCCTGTAGGTCCCAGTGGGCTCACATTCCATATGGACAGGCCTCTGGTCCTGAGCTGTATAAAAGCATAATATTGGCCTTAGTTACCCAGATAAAGTGCTTCTGGATCTGGCCACATCTTCTCTGCAAGGGCAATGGTGTCTTCAAGGGCCTCCAGTCTGCGGAAAGCGGTTGGTTCAAGCACTAAATGTTTTTCTCCTTGCTCTCTTCTCTGTGATCCTCTCAGAGAGGACTTGCTTTAATCTTCTGCCTCACTACACACACAGCCCCTCCCCCCCACCATCTTCATAGAGAACAGTCCCTGTGTCGGCTCTGCTGATAGCTGGGTGTCCAGCTTCCAGAGAGCTGGAGATTTGTTGAATGACCCATTACAGGATCTCATCTGGGACTTATTAACCTCTTCCACTCACACCGCTTCTCAACAGAGAAAGTTCTACATGAACCCAGATACATGAGTATATACAATAGGAATATAAATCAAACATTAACTGATAATAAATCATAAATACATTTATTTTAGAACAATGCACACCCTTTGATACACATATAATTTCATGATTTATTAAATATAAAAGAAAATGCACATACTAACGAGATGAGTGTATTTATTTTTACGTAAAGAACTAAATTTTGACTCAAAATTTGACCCTGTACTGTATAGAGTGTCATCAATGTTTTTCAGAGTTGGCCAATATTTTGATATCACAGTTGTCAATCTGAGAATGCTGTTTTGTATAAAGACCAAATACAAATCGCAAAAGCATGTTTGTAGACATTTCAGAAGTTATTGGAAATTCTGTCCTAAGCTCAAGCCAAAATTCATAGAAAGATTTTTTTTTAAGAAACTCAAGTCAGAAATTCAAAAAAAATAACTTTTAAAATCAAGCATTCTAACTCAATACAGTCCAGGGACGTACTGATTTGAAACTCAGATGCCAAAGACCTGTGGTAAGAAAATACTCAAAGTCTGTTTTTCATAAATCGACCACTATATTTCTATAAAAGCAGGAAACTTTGGGGCTGGGGAGATGGCTCAGTCGGGAAAGTACTTGTTGCACAGGTGTGAGGACCTGATCCTTTGCACTGACATATGAAGCTAGGTGCAGTGATCGGCAGCATAATTCCAGCATCAGAGAGACGGAGGTAGGAGGACCCTGGAAGGTCACTGGACAGCCACTCTAGCCAGTCAGTGAGCTCCAGGCTCAGTGAGAAATCCTCTCTCAATTGAAGCAATTGAGGAAAATCAACATTACCCTCTAGTCAGTCAGCCTTTTCTCTCTCTCTCTCTCTCTCTCTCTCTCTCTCTCTCTCTCTCTCACACACACACACACACACACACACACACACACACACACACACATACACAAAGAGAAAACTTTGCATGTCCAGTGAAGACACCACAGTTTATAGCATGCAATAGTCTCTAGTCTGAGCCCAGGAATTTCAAGCATGGTACATTGGCATTGTGTGGCTGACAGTATGCACCACGCCAAGTGAACATATTGTGTGTTAGAGTGCGGGCTACAGGAGAGCCTCGAAAGGCAGCACAGGCAGGCAGCGCCAAAAAGCACCTCAGATTCATTATGCATTTGACTCTGAATTCATTTTTTGGTTGTTGTACATTCAGAAACCTCTTTCTGTTGCCAAATTTGTCCCCAGGGGCGTGGCAGCCACAGTTTAAGTACCGGTGACCTGAAAGACAGATGTTGCCCACCACGTTCAAAAGTGGGTGCCCAGAATATGCTCAGTAATGAAGGAAAACTGGCCTGTAAAATGACTCGGAGGGGTAAAGTGCTTGCTCTGCAAGCATGAGGTCCTGAGTTTAATCCTTAGCACCCATCTAAAAATCAGGCACAATAACAATCCCAGCACTGGAGAGGCAGAGACAGGAGCATCCCTAGAGCTTGCAAGACTGCCAAGCCTAGGCGAATAGGTGAGCTTCAAGTTCAGTGAGAGACCCTGTCTCAAAAACTAAGGTGGAGAACAGCTAAGGAAGACACTTGACATAGACCTCTTCCCTCTACGTGCATACAGCACACACATGCACCTTCCCACACACATTCATGCATACATGGAAGTGTTTCCACCATCCCACCTGTGCACAATCGCTGTCAGCCCCTCTTACCACCTTGACAACATCAAGAGTGTCACCTACCATGAATGCCCCATTTCAGAGATGCTTCCCCTGAACAGTCCCCTCTCGGGTCCTCCTGTGGACTCTCAGCATCTGTGACCTTTGATACCTGCTCACGGGAACTGAGGGGCTTCGGTTGTTAGGGCCGGTCTGTCACAGCAATATTAGTCTGTCATGTCCGACATCACTAGGACAATATTAGATTTACATAGATCCTGAATGTCAGCAAAGTGGAAAGTCACAGTGAGGTATTCAAAAGCGCAAGGAGGTGCAGACCACGGCCCGGTGGTTCTGTGGAACCAGTGAGGAAATGGAGGGGGCTGGTTTGGGCTGATCCAGGAGAACATCCCCTAAGTGCTGAAGTATACCCTCCACCTGTCTTCCATCTGCTCCTGCGACTTTCCGAAGGTGCCAGAAAGAGCTTGGACAGTGTCCACTGCTGACTACTGTCTCAAGTGAGGCCATCAAACTGCTGAGCCATCACTGACATCCACTCATGATGCCCTGGTGTGACGTCCACTCACGACACCCTGTGACTCAGGAATGGGGTGGAGAAAAAGAGCTGGCAGTGTTCAAACACATTTTATACATGTATGAAATTGACCCCCCCCCAACAAAAACACATTGCATACATGTATGAAATTATAAACAAGCAAATAATTAAATAAATATTTTACATTATTAACATATGAAAAAAAATGACAGAGGAAGACTGGCACTCTCCCTCCCCCACCATGGGCTTCAGGAAACAAAGCAGAGTATATTTTTGAAAAGCCCAAGATCTCCTAAAAGGCAGGTGCCATACAAAAGACCTATGAAGGACATGACTCTGCTAGCTCAGGGCTTTTGCATCTCAGTCCTGTCTGGCTCTCTAGCCTACTTCTATTCAGGAATGCCCTTCTCTTCACAGATAAACTGTCTCCATCTTTATCACTATCCATGCATCCATGGTCCCGGATACAAGAATCTAGACATCTCGGTTGCCATGGGCTCAGGTCTGTGCCTATATACTCACACTGGGAATCACTTCCTCCCTCCAAACACCTTTATCCTTCATCTGTGGTCCACAGTGGCCCGTCACCTCTGAGATCAGCACTCCAGCAAGGCTTCCCGGAAGGCTCGGGACCAAGGCAAGGAGAGAACAACAGAGCGCAAAATACACACTGCTGCTAGAACTGTGCACTCCAGTAACTTCCAGACCAAGCCCAACCTCAACACCTCTGTTGAACTGATTTTCCTCCTGGCTACCCAGCAGTCTGCCCTCTCTGGAGTTCCCAGATCGCCCCCCTGCCAAGTAGAGATTTCCCCAGTGAAATTGACTCAGAGGTGAGATGCCCACTACCAAGCATCACGGCAAGAATCCCACCAGCAGGTCTCCAAATCGGGGTCTGGTACAGCCAGGTACAAGGGCTGACAGAACCATGCCTGGGTTTAATGCAAAATTTTTTCTAGTTTTCTAGGCACTAGGCTGTCTTGATGCCGGATTGTTAAGAAACGTCTCTGTAAAGGAAGCATACTTTGCAGAGGCGTGCTTTCCGCTGAAGTGCCTCCCGATTTACATTACTGAAGCTTGCACCTGAAGCTCGGGCTGAAGCAGTCACATTTAGGTCTTCTCTCCCGGAACCAGGGCGAGCACTCGCTTCTCATTTACATAACTACAGGGGCCCACTCAAGAGGGTCTGCCAAGTACAAAGGAACAGTCTGCCCTGAAGGTAAACTCCCATCTCCATCCTTAAAGCCAGAAACTGCACATAATTTTAAAAATAAGTCCTCTGCTTCCAAAATTATAAGATTCAAGTCTCTACCAGGCATGGGATTACATAAGGGGGAATGATGCTTCCCGGGGCAGAGATGCTGTGCGATTCACCTCTAACCTCTAATGCCTAGCTCAGGCCTCTGTGAGCACAATAGATTCTGAGTAAGCAGTTGCAGAAAGACAGTGGAGACTGGAGCAAGAGCAAGACAAATCTGAGTCTGGGCAGTACAAGACCAAAGGCCTGGACACCTCTTTATGCAAACCAGGAGCCAAAAGCCTGCACATCTATCTCCCTATGCAGACAAGGAGGCCTTTCTCAGACACTTTTTTTTTTTTCTTTCATTTCAGTTGCTGTGATAAAATATCCCCCACAGAAAGCAACTTAGTGGAGAAAGGGTTTATTTTAGCTCACAATTTCAGATCATGGTCCATGATAGCAGCGAAGTCAAGGTCAGAGGAACTTAAGACAGTCACATCATCACAGCAGAGATGAATGAATAAATGCATGAATTCCACTTGCCCACTAGCTTGTGCTCAGCTCAGTCTCTCCATTCTAATACAGTTCAGAACCCTATGACTAGGGGATGGCGCTACCCACAATGGGCTTGGTATTCTCACATTAACTAATTTAGTTAAGACAATCGCCCACAAGCCAACCCAATGAATACAATCCCTCATTGAGACTCTCCTCCCAGGTGAAGAGAGTTAGCATTAAAACTAACCGTCAAGGCAGGATGCCCATATGGTTCTTGGAGATCTTTGCTTTTGTTTACATTCCCAGGTGACAGCACAGGGCTCTGGCTGTGGAGAGTCTGCTGGAACTTGATAACTATATCAGTGGCAAATACAACACTATATTATTATCTCAGCCAACCACAACATCTTCATGAGGAAGATGCTATCACTGACTCCAATGACTAACAGGGGTGGGCACAGAGAACTAAAGATGCTTGATCAAGGTCATGAAGCTGGGACAGCAGCCAGCAAACCTTCCATAATGGCTCCAACAATCAATATTTCTAAATTTGTAAGTCATATGACTGCTCTCTGTCACAAATATACAATACTGCCTTTGTAGAATGTAAATGATCATGGATAATACATAAATGAATGGATATGGCTGTCCCAATAAAACTTTATTTACAAAACTCAAGCGGTGGGCCAGATGCTCCCCCACAGGTTACATACAGGTTGCCCACCCTTGACCTAGGAGGCAATATCTGACAGTGTCTATATCCCTAAATACTACCTAGACTAAGGACTCAGAGGACTCTCTTGCTAAAGAGCCTAGCTCTTCACTTGGGCCTGAAGTCGCATTGTTTAAGATTCCCAGTCTTTGGATCTTCATGACTGAAGTCCTCATAAACTGATGCCATCCCATTAAGCCAGAGCCACTGTCTGGCAGGTCACTTCTGTCTTATCCCCATTGAACAGCACCTGAATTTCACAGGGAAGTGTGTGCGGCCTGCAGTCCCACAGCTAGGAGGACTGTACTTCCGATCTAACCAAGGGCCAGGCCAAGGGCTTCTTCATTACTGAGAGTTTAGCTACCAACCCACACTGTGCCAATAGGGTGTTGGGGGAGAGAGGGGCTTGCACGACCCTTACCACCTCCCAAGGATGTTAGTACCTGAACCCTCAAAGAACAGACCCTGAATTTGCACTCTTCTGAAACTCCCACACATGCACCCAGGCTTTGTCTTGGAGGAAAACCTGAGTTGGTCCTGGGAAGGGTAAAGCCTGGTAAGTGAACAGAGCTCTGTCCCCACAGGAGGAAGCTAATAATTTCCCCTCCAGGACTAGGGAAGGAGCAGGGCTGTCAGCCTAGCCAGAGAAGGGCCTGCCAGGTCCTCTCCACAGAGCGCCCTCCGCTTACCCAGCAATGGGCCTGTCTCTTCTCATTAGGCCTGAAGGGACAGGAGGCTTCTGGGCCAGCCCCTTCTCCAGCAGCACTTCCACTGAGCACAGGGAATGGCACTGCAAAGACACCATGGCTGCCAGCCCCAAGTCATCTGGTCTCTTTGTGGAGCCCCACTCTCCCTAACTAATTATCCTGGGAGCCTGCACTGTCTGAAGGCCTTCTACACCTAGGCAGCCTTGCTCCTGGCCTCTCTCCCACAGGAGGAGCCAGCTGAGGCTGTTTGAAGAAAGCAGAACTGTCACAGCTCAAGAGGTAATTAGCATTTAAGAGGCATGAGTGGGCAAGGCTAAAAGCTAAGAAATAAACACACACACACACACACACCATTCAAATTATTCTTAAAGACAAAGCATGAAGATGAGAAGATGGAGCCTTCCCTGAGAAGCCCTTACCAAAGAAGAGCAGGACCTCTTGGCATAGCTGATGGGACACAGGGTCTCCTGTGGCCCCAGCACAGGGTACCCTAGACACGGAAGCTCGCACCTACCCCAGAGCTGCCCTACTGATACTACTATTTATTCCTGCTCATAGCTCCCAAGTGACATCCTCAGAATCTCCAGTCCCCTTATCCATTCATATCCCACACTCTGGAGCTTTGTACTTGGCCACGGAGTTCACACATAACCCTTCCTCTCAAGCCTATGGTCTTTGCCCAGGTTCTGATCCCACCCCTGACCTAGACCACTCAAATGTTGCCTATCTGGTTGCTCTACACACTGTGTATTCTATCCTTTGTCCAATCCACCCTCCATCCATTATTCCCTGCCAGCTTCTTCCTTAGAAGGCCAAGGAGGGAGAATCACCCTTGATCTTGTGCCTTGGGCCTGAACTGTCACTACCCAGCATCCATGTGGCTTTGGATAAGCTACTAAAGCTCTCCAAACTCAAGCCCTCATCTGTAAAGTGAGGGTAGGGGGAGTAGTCGTGTTTACTTCTAAAGACTTTGTTATTAAAGCAGTCAGCATTTGAACATGATGGTAACTCCACAGAGTATGGCTCTGTGATTGTCAGTCCCAGAAGGAGGAGGAGCTTCCAAAAGAGCTGGCAGGTTGGAAACAAGTCTGAGCCCAGTGACGCTCAGCACCAGCACCGAATCAAAGGATGAGCATCCCTTTGTTCTCTGCTCCCTGTGTTGTCCTTCTAGGGAGAAGGTCCATGAGTGTGTAAAAGCCCTTTATGATAAACGTGAGCAAATGGTTTGTTCTTTCCAGTCCCCATGCTATTCATTCTCTCTCTCTCTCTCTCTCTCTCTCTCTCTCTCTCTCTTTCTCTCTCTCTCTCCCCCCCCTCTCCCTCTCCCTCTCCTTCTCCCCTCCCTTGAAGACACTCCCTAGTGCTCACATCTGAGATTGTTCAAAGAAGCCAAACTGGCTCCCCCTAGCTAGACCCAAGTCATGTTCTGGCTCAGCTTGATTTTTTTGCCCTTCCTACAAGACGGTATGTCTCTCTGCATAGCAGCCCAGGGGGCACCTGAATGGCCAATTGTACCACACTGCTCTCTGTAGCAGGTAGTAATAATAAAATCAAAGTTTGTTAAGGGTGACACTGAATGGGGCCACTGAACCCTTTAACTTGGGCAGTATCAGGAGCCAGATGCAAAGGACTTCTTAAGACATATGGGAAGAAGACAAAGTTTCCTTCCAACCAAGGCACTTGGACTGAGTCCTCTAACACAGAAATCTGGGTTTGGGGCTGGAGTGATGGGTCACAACGGAAGCCCATTGTAAGGGAGAAAGCAGGTTGGTGTGGTTTCTAGGCTGGGCCTGGCCCATGGTTTCCATCAGGCTGGTAAAGGGGATTCTATCTTTCAGGGTTGTGTTCACACTCGAAGCTTTGATATGCACAAAGAGTCAGAGCTCCTGCCAGCTCCGATGAATCTTGCCAGTATGGAGCCCTGTGGGAGTCCACGGGCTCCAGAAGCCCTCCAGGAACAAAAGCAAGAACTAATATATTGGATTACATCAAAATACAAAGCTTCTGCACAGCAAAAGAAACAATCAACCGAGTAAAGACAGCCTACAAGATGGAAGAGAGACCTTTGCCAGCTATTCGCCCAATGGGAGTGGTTAATACCCAGAATACATAAAGAACTCCAAAATTTAACAATAACAGGTAATGAAAGCAGTAAATGGGCAAATGATCTGAAAAGACGGTTCTCCAAAGAAGTACAAATGGCCGCTAAGCATCTGAAAAGATGTTCAACATCCTGAGCCATCAGAGAGATGCAAATCGGACCACGCTGGGATTCCACCTCACTCCGCCGAGAACAGTAATCATCAGAAAAATTAAAAACAACAAAGTCGGGGGCTGACAAGACAGCTCGGCACGTGTTCTTTCTCCAGTGTGGAAGCTAGAATTTTAAAGAGAGTGATCGTACGTCGGAGGACCGCTATGGAAAGGGGCGGGGGGCCACAAGGGAGGATAACGGTGAGGGTGGGTGTGATTAAAGCGTGATGTACACGTGTATGGAAATGCCACAGCAATGCTTGCTAGCATGCACAATCAATATGCATTAATCGTTATAACTAAGAAAGGTGTATACAGGAGGCCGAGGGCACTTGTCACCAAGTCTGAGGGATGACCTGAGTCCAGTCCAAGGGATGGACATGCTGGAAGGAAAAAAAAAAAAAAAAGGCTCAAAAGGTGGCCTCTGATCTTCACACAAACATCATGGCACATACATTGGCACATACACACTTGTAAATAATAAATAAATGTAATTTTTAAAAATAACGTTCAGGGGAGACTGTGAGGGGAAAGAGCCACATTTGCTGCCAGTGGGGACATAAATTAGTGCTGCCACTGTGAAGAATGGTGTGGAGGTTCCTCTAGAGAGAAAAATTATCATACGACCCCTTACACTACTCCTGAGCACAGAGCTGGAGGACGCCAGTCAGTGAGCTACAGACACGGCTGCACGCGTGTGTTTATTGTAGTGGTCTTCACAACAGTCAAGGTACGGAAATGGCCTAGGCACCCAACCCAGACGCTAAAGAAAATGTGGCACGCCAGCGCAGTGGAATATTACTGAGCCATAAAAAGGGTGTTGTGGAAGCCACAGCTTAGAGCCAAAAAGCTGCTCAGTTAAACTGAACAGTTGGTTTTCTGTTGTTTGTTTTTTGTTTTCTGCAAACCTGTCTACAAGAGGTCCTGATAAGACACCTCTGCTGTGGTGATGAGAACTCCACCCACGAGGGGATCCTTCCTGCAGACAAAGGGACCAGTTATTTTTTCCAGCAAACCAGACTCCACTTTAAAACCTGGAAAATGTTTCCTCAGGGTCACTGATGAAATCAGCTTCCTCTGATTTGCTGGAAAATAAACAGAACCACGGGTCGTCGTGATGGGTGAAATATACCAGACACCAACAGACAACTATCACGTGTTCCTTCTCGAAGGTGGAAGCGAGAACTTTAAAGGAAGATGAACTCAAAGGAGTAGGAGGATGGCTGGGAAAGGGAAAGGGAAAGGGATGGGGGACGACAAGACGTTAACAGTGAGGGTGGGTGTGGTCATGGGGTACGTGAGCGGAAATGTCACAGTGGAACCTGCTAATAATATGCACTACCAATATAAATCCATCGTTAGCATTAAGGAACGGGTCCGTAGGAAGCCGAGCGTCCTGTGGGAGGCAATGGGGAATTGCCTTGCTGCTGATAAGCAGCTTGGAACAACAGAAGTCCTGTTCAAAGCCCCAGCAGCCTGACTGCCCCATTGCTCAGCCAGATGCCCAAACATCCCCTCGGCCCTTCCTCAAGTCGCCCTGCCCATCCTTTCTCCCTCATAGCTAGCCTACCCTCTCCCCTCTCCATGACTGAAGCAACTTCCTCCTTCCGGATCTCCAGGCTCCCAGCTTCATCCCTGCTAAAACTCAAACAAGCTAGCCCCACTTAACTTTCCCAGAAGCACTTACCTGCACCTGGGAGGCGGCAAGCATCTTTAGCTGGGTTTCTGAAGTCCAGGCAAGCCTGACTCCTGACACTCTAGCTTTAGAACCCCGGGTTCCTCTTGTCTCTGGGCTTTCGTAGGTATTATTCCCTCTACCTAATATGTCCAAGTCTTTGCTTTAAGGGTTTATTCAAAACACTAACTTAACAAGTACCTACGAAGCACAGTCTGTGTCAAGGGTTGCCCTGTGAGTTTAGAGTCTAACAGAAGGATCGGGTAACCACACAGGTATATATAACTAAAACCCATGGCAGGTGCCTCTAAGGAGAATAAGGAGACCTGGCCTTAGCAATTAATCAAGAACTGGCAGGGTGGAAACCTGAGGCTGCGAGAAGCCACCTGTTTCGGGGAAGGGAAGCAGAGGAGAAGCATGCCCTGGCTCCCAGCATAGGCCCTCAGAGCTGCTCCCTTTCTTCTGGTCATGTAAGTCACCCCTAGTAATGCTCAAACACTGGGCAACAAAACACTAAGTCCTCTGCCAAGGGTGCAGTGGCCTTGGGGAATCACACAGGCTGGGACTCCTATCCCGAAGACTCCACTCATTGTCATGGGGCCTGCACCAGTCCCACTCTGGCCCCTCCCACTTGTGTGAGTGGCAGCTGGCTCATATTTCAGATGGGATACAGGAAGGGTTCGGCCATTGTGAGGTGAAGCTGCACCAGCTGATACAGTGAGATGGGAGGTGTGTCCTTCCCAAAGGAGCTACAGGGGAGTAGGCTGGTAGGCTCTGTAGTCTGCAATGCAAGTCTGGGCTGTGCATGGGTGGGGGAGCCTCTTGCCCTCTGGACAAGAATCAAGACATAGAAGCTGGGTAGCCTCAAAGAGACAAAACCAGAGAGTGTGCAGTTTCTCACCGTGGAAAAGTCAGCACCACCACGTAAACAGCTGATGTGTTCCATTTAGAATCACCTGTGTTTCTGGCCCCTTCCATTTTGGGTGATCTCAGACTTCTCTCCTCAACCCTTAGTCCTCCAACTAGGAAAGAAAGACAGATCATATAAGAATGTCTACTGCCAGGCACTCAGTTGCTACTCCAAATCAAAGCTCCTGGAGCACAAAGCACCAGAGTGTGGAGCACTACGGCATGATGCATCAAAGCATGGAGCACTCAAGCACGGAGCACAAGGATGTAGAGCACCACAGGATGGAGCACTCCAGCATGGAGCACCAGAATGATGCATTGAAGCATGGAGCACTCAAGCACAGAGCACAAGGATGTGGAGCACCTTAGCATGGAGCACTACAGCATAGAGCATGAGGAATACAGAA
The DNA here is from genome assembly GCA_026225945.1 of Cricetomys ansorgei. NCBI lineage: Eukaryota > Metazoa > Chordata > Mammalia > Rodentia > Nesomyidae > Cricetomys > Cricetomys ansorgei. The sequence goes on from JAMJFZ010004114.1 coordinate 9,859,883, forward strand.
GGTCCCGAGGGACCATCCACCTGTTTTTTGAGACTGGATCTCTAGCCTGGAGCCCTCCTACTGAACTAGGTTCAAGCTGAGCACATCTGGGGTACTGCTTCTCTCCACCTCCCCAGCAGTGGGGTTCAAGTTCTCCAGCTTGTACAGCAAGCACTCTTGTGGGCCATCTCCCCAGCCCTTTTCTGCAGCCTTAAACCATGCGACCAACCCCTGTTGGGGTTTCAGGAGGAGCTATAGAGGTAGGCCTGGTCAGCAGCCATAGAACTGGTCCTCTGCTCCTTGTGTTCCAGCTATGGGGACCTATCTGCTCCCGGGTTCCCAGCACACCTAGGAAGGAACACCTGCCTCATGGTGCACACGAAGCACTGAGAACAGTGTCTGATATAGTCAAGTTCTGCTGAATGCTCTCAAAGTCTCCAGCAGGGCCCACGAGATAGGCACAGCTCTGTGGGTGCATTTCTCTGGGGAGGATGTCCCAAGGGGGGTGATCTTTAATTAACTCGGCCAATGAAGTCCCACAGAGACCTGCTGTGGCCACCCCCTTGTGCCCACACCTGCACAGTCAGCAGCTGGCAGGCTCATTGTTTTAAGTGATGAGCAATTGTCATCTTCCAGTGGCTCCATGATAAATCACTAAAGAACTCCCTTCTCTCGACAGCATAAGTAATCACAGCCAGGGTGTCTGGGGCCCTGGCACCGATTAGGAGGGAAGCAAGCTCCGAGGGAGCAGATGCGCACTCATTTTTCTTCTTCAAACGGACCTAGAGGCCATTAGGTCAAAGTGGGGGGCTGGACCCTTCCTGGCAGATAGCCTGACCTCTCTACCAAGCACGCCTGGCCCCTACCACACTGAAGCTAGAGACATCACCCCCACACACACACTGCTGCACCCTGCCACCCCTCCTCCAACCCTCCCCAGTTGCCTTGCAGACTTGCAGACACATTCCCAAACGGGCCAGTGATTACAGGAAAATATATTGTCGCACAGGAAGGAAAATAATTAGGTTAGATAATAAGAAAGGGAAGTGTACCTCGTCCGAGGCTCTGCCTGCGGTTCCGCGTGCTTGGGAATATTTGATCTATCATGTTTTCTCCGTAGACGTGAGATGTATTAAGTCGGTAGAATAAATAAACATCTTGGTCAGCAAGAAAAAAACATCTCAGTCAGTAAGAATCTTGGTGACCCAGAAACAACAATGAGGTGCAGAGCGGATGATCCTCACATACTGAGAGGCCCCTGAACTTGCCGGATGGTGAAGGAGCTGGCACGTGTGAGCGATGTGCATGAGCTAAGAAATCCTGTCCTTGGGAAGGTCTTGAGCATCGGTAGCCAGGTACCACCCTGCCCACCCACCCAAGGGCACCAGCATCCTTGCTGTGGCAGGCCCTGGCAGCTTCTGTGATTCCCGATATGTGTTAGCCATCATGACAAGCCCCTATCTGAATGACTCTCTCCCACCCCTGACTCTTCCCAGAAGTGGGAGTCAAAAATATTCTTATGCAATAAGACAAAAAAAGGAAAAAAAAAAACACTTTTAAAAGCTAGGATTGATAAACAAATTGGGAAAGCACCCTATGCTGTAACCCTCTCTGGGAGAGTCAAGATGCCATCACCTTAGCATTTGTAAAGCTCCAGGGGAGTCCTGCAGGAAAGCCACCTGCCTGCTTAGATTTGCTCTACACATTGTTTCCCAAACTGCTCTGCTCCAGGGATCTTTTGCAGAATACTCAGAGACAAGAGTGGCACCAGGAACAGAGTAGAGGCTGACAACCCTGGACCGCAGAGACCCGACCAGAGAAAAGAGACAGAAGCCAGCCGCAGTCACCTGGGATGAGAGCCTCAGGCGAGGCCAACGCAGCTTCCATTGGCTGGGTGCTTTGTGCCATGATTTTCAGTTTCATAGAAACTCAGAGGCATCAAAAGCTACATACCCACTGCCGCCACATAGAAAATGGCCAAGCCAGGAAGGGAGCCCTGGCCCTCGGACTTGGAGATGTCACACACACCCAAAGATCATTTTACCCACCCTGGAAACAAAAAGCTTGATTTGTGTCTTTTAGCACAACACACCCTGCACAAGGCTATATCTCTGTAGCCACGGGAGCTGAGAAGACAGAACACATCCTTCCTCACCAGTGAAGACCCTGCATATCTTCCCCCATCCCCCTGAGCTGGACACCCTCCCCCTAGACCTCCTGGGACCCTCCTAGGAGCATGCTCGGAACAAAGTACTGTTGTCTGTTAGGCTTCCAGCCGGGGAGCTCAGCTCACTAAAGGGATGGAGGACCGGGGCCTCCTGCCAGCTCACACTCACCTGGGTAGACAGGAAGGGATGGTCCGCCCCTCACTTCACTCAGCTTCCTGGGAGAAACAGGGCCAGAGAAAAGGGCTGCACAGGGCTGGAGGGATTCAGGATAAGGCACATTTCCGTTGCAGCATGCTGAGAGAGGAATCCCACAGAGATATCCTTGGCAGGAAGGGGGGGAAGTGCGGGGCGGGGGGGCCGTGTCAGGACTTGATTAGTGACCTAAGTGACAGGCACTTCACTTACAGAGCAGCTTGCTTATCCTCGCATCAGAGAGACGACCCAACCTGAGGCCATCTAATTCAAGAGAGGTCAAGTAACTTGTTTAAGATCACACAGCAAATAACAACACAGCTAGTGATTGCACTCAAACTGTCTGACCCTAGAACCCGTGTGACCCTCGCTCTTCACTTCTTCACTGCACCATCTTTCAACACTAGAGCGTCTGCAACAGGCCAGGATGGGAAAATTCAAAGGCTTGAAGACAGGAAGGACCCAGTCCGGTGGAACCACTTGGGAAGATGTACACAGGCAGGTCTGGCGTGTGCTGGGGACAGGAACCGGTCAGCCAGTGGAAAAAGAGGCCATGGGTGGGTGCAGGAATGACTTGGCTCCCCTTTCAAAGGAGTCAAGCAAGGACCACAGAGGGTATAAGGCCCTGACTGGGGACAAAGACACACGAACAGAGCGTAAGATAAAGTGCATTCCCTAAGGAGCGGGTTCCTTTGCTCAAGAGCACCCAGTGGCTGTGGGAATAGAGTGGAGTAGAGACTGTTCTGCTCCCCAGCTCTGTCTCTGTGACTCTAAAAGCCAGCAAGGGAGGCTGGGAACTGCTCAGCTGTATCCATAAGGCAAGTCAGCCCCCGGTGGGGAAGCTTCCCAGCCCCGCCTCGCAATGAATTAGTCTGTGACGGAGATAGAGGAGATGCCAGAGTCTCACATCATCTTCCCTAACCTTGGGACAAATTAAATCAAATTCTGCTGCACAGCCTGAAGGCATAAACTTCGTTAGCTGCACCGATATATTCTGCCAGGCAGACAGGGCTCCCAGGTACTAATTACTTCATTCAGCAAGTTAAACAAATGATATGATATCTAAATTCAAGGGAGAGGAACCCAGGAGTTATGGGACACACACCACCAGAATTCACCAACCAAGAAAGCACAACACAATTGCTGAGCTCACAACACAGTGTTTACCCGTGCGGCCTTCAAGACTGAGCTCATGGCCTAAAGTCCCTATCCTCTAGGAAGCCCTCCCCGACAACCACGTCTGTAAGAACCTCTGCTTTCCAGGGGTCTGTATATAGCCAGTTGATTGGGAGTACGGCTTTGGTCCTGGCCACAGTGGGGTCCTAATAAAAACAAATTGCCAGTCTTGAGCACATCGCTTAATATCCAAGTCACTGAAAGCATCTGTTGTGAGATGCTGACAGGCTCCTGCCTTCTGTGATTGCTACGAAGGTGACACCATCTTGAGCCAGTCCTGGGAAGGACATTCTCCCGCAGTAAAGTCTCCATTCACGGGAACCGTGTGTTGCTATGCAGCAGCTACCGTTAACTCATCACGCTGGTATCCACTGCAGTGCTGCTGGCATCTCCAGGGCTTCCCGGCAGGTAGCAGCCCTCCTCCTGGCTCAATCCCAAAGAATTCTTTGAAAATAAAACCAATAGATGAAGATATAACACTGACAGGGCCTGAGCTGGTTAGGCAAGGCTGAATAAAATAACAAGCTGGAAACGAGTCTTAGGAAGGAGGGTTCTAGTTACACAGAAAGGAGCATAGTGCGATGGGCCGGGCTTGCCGGTGGCAGGGCCCTCAGAGCCTCCTTGGACCAGGTCACTCCTGATAAAGCCAGAGCAAAGCACAGGCATCTCCGTTATCATCCTTTGATGTACTGAGCAGGTAGGATCCGTGCCATCTCCCATGGTATCGAGTTTGGTGAGTTTGGTGACAAAGGCCTGGAGTCTACCCTTGCTGAACAGGGGAAAGAGCATTCCTGGGCAGTGAGGGGGACAGCCTTTCCCACTCCCACAGGGAGACATGGTAGCCTTGGAGTCCCACGGGATGGATGCAGGTCTGTTCTCTCTGACTGTGAGAAAGAGAGAATGACTAAGGTGTCAGTAGAGAGTAAAGAGATATGACTAAGGTGTCAGTAGAGTCTGAATAAGCATCAGAGGAATCATTTGGAAGAAGTCAACTGCCTGGCCCCGGGCTTGCTCTCCTGCTGTTTGTTCTCCAAATCCAGACCCTTTGTGCGGCTACTGTACTGCTTCCCTGGGCACTCTGACTTCCTGGTCTTACTGCCTCGGGGCTTCCTGTCGCAGTCCCCACTGCCCTCTTCTAGAGCTTCCAGACCCGCAGGCTGGAGGATCATGATTCGATGGAATCTGGAGGAGAGGGTAGTGTCATCACTCAAAATACTAAACCACATAAACGATAAACTGTACAGCAGATTGTTGTGTCTTATATTAGCACCAAAAATAGCAAGGCCTTTTTATCATGAGGTGCCAGATAACCATGATGTCAGTTAATCATTAAAACTTAAAGCAGAGTCTGACAGAGATTTAATTCGAGTATGTAAATCTTAGCGGGCTGAGGACATATTGTCCCAGTTGTCAGGTTTATATACACAGCGCTCTAATTATGGTGCAGATTCCTCCTTGGGCTGCTGTTAGTATGTCAAGGGCCATTAGGTCTTGTAAGGTAGCTGTCCTCATCATCTTACCTTTTGAATTTAGGAGTGAGATTCCATGAACTGTAAAGAGAACATACTGGTAGTTACTAAGGTAAACCATAAAAGAATTTTAATAAGGAATCCAATAGTGGAATACATTAAGAGGGAATAGTGCATGGTTATAATCATTGTAGGTAGGGAGGTAGATAGAAAGACTGACAGATGATGGATAGATTGATTGATAGGAGATAGATAGATACATAGATAGATGTAGATTTATAATAAGATGAATGGATAAATAGATGATACATAATAGATGGGTAGACAGATGATAGATGATACACAAAGATGATTGATTAATAATAGATGGATTGATAGATAGATGATGGATAGGAGATAGGTAGATAGATGATAGATGGATAGATAGATAGATAGATAGATGATAGATAGATAGATAGATAGATAGATAGATAGATGATAAATGATAGATAGGTAGATAGATAGATGATAGATAGATGATGGATAGATAGATAGATGATAGATAGATAGATAGATAGATAGATAGATAGATAGATAGATGATAGATGATAGATAGATAGATAGATAGATAGATAGATAGATAGATGATAGATAGATAGATAGATAGATAGATGATAGATAGATAGAGGATGGATAGATAGATAGATAGAAAGATAGATAGACAGACAGACAGACAGACAGGCAGGCAGACCAACAGTGTTAAATGGAAAGCAAAGAAGCAAACCGAAACATAAAGTAGGTCACAGCTACTGATAGGTTTAGAAATGGAACTTATCCTTGTGTTTAAGACTTCCGTTTTCTTTGAAGAGAACTTTTGAGCCTTTTAAAGGATTGCAGCTATAGACGGCCTTGTCTCTAAGACGCCCTTGAAGTTGTAGAGACACGGAAGGGAAAAGTTTTCTTCTGGAGGATAACTTCTTTTCAGTCAGGGTGGGCTAGGTCTTCATTTACCCCGAGCAGGTGACAGCAAATATCACATGAAGCTTCTGTTCTTGACAAGGAAGCACTGGAGTAAAACCGAACTGTTAATCTTTTCCTTAGAACGCCCTGTCCTTGCCACTAGGTTAAAGAAAGGCCTTTGCCTGGTGTTTCCTCCTGGGTTTTTACAAAGGCAGACTGGAGCAGTTAACAGTTTTCTTCCTGTGTAATGTGAGCAATGAAGTCCTTAAACTTTTTACTTGTCTGTTTAGAACAACAGAAACATTAACCATTTCCCCACTGAATGGCCCATTCTTCTCTGTTTCTATATAGGCTCACATTTATTCTGAAAAAGAAGTATTAGAGCCATGTCTGCAGCCTCAGAACATACTTGGCACCCTGGCTATTTCAGCAACAGAGTCCAGCAGCAACTTCTACATAAAGAACTCCATTGCCTTGCCTCTGAAGCAGGAACAGTCACACCAATCCACCCGGCCACCCCCGGCCACCCCCAAGGACACCACCCTACCCCCACCCCCATCAAAATGCAGCTTTGCCTGACATCCATTTCCAGAAAGCCAAGCATCCAGCCCCTGCAACTGAAGTCCTGAGAGGAGATAAAGGACAGCGCATGAGCCTTGGGTCTCAAGGAACCCAGCACTTCATCCTGACAGTCAAAAGTAGCACCTTCCTCCCACTTCTGGAAGGCCAACTGAGGCTCAGACTACTAGTCAGTACTTTCGGAACAAGAGTCACTCCCCTCTGGACTTGCCTCACAATTCACTGTGGCAGGAGAAACTGCAGACCCAGCTTCACCCTCCTGGCTACTATTGATTGGACAGCAGTGAGCACATGACTCAGGGTAAGCCAATCAGAGTCTCCTGCCAATAATATACGGAAAGAATTGACAAGCCAAGGAAGTTAGAAACAGGGGCAATGGACTCACGACGTGTGAGAATGAGAGAGAAAACTGAATGAGAGAAATAAATACAGACAGAGATAGAAGACAGGCAGGGATCAAACAACCCCATGGGATCAGAGAGATGAAAAGATCCTCTGCCTCCACTGTTAGGTCTCAAAGAAATTGGGGACAAGTGGCAGAGTGCCTATCAAAGCAGACGCTGGCCACCAGGCTCAGCATCACCAATACCTGTTAGAGTCTTGGCTCCTCTCGCCCTTAGCTTGTTTCAGTATGGACGGGCCTTTCTCAGGGCTACGGTATTCCCTAGCACCTTTGAGAACACTGTCCTAAGTGTGGGCATGTTGGCAAAACAGAGCAGCAGCCTTGTACAAAAGATACGTGGCGGGAAGGTATAAACAAATTGCTTCTGAAAAGACTAGATCTTATATGGTTCAGGGGAAACGATATTGAAGAACGTTGGGCACTTCTCACCCCGCCCCCTACCCTGAATCTCCCGTCTCTGAGCTTTGCTTCCTCCAACTTCTCTGATTCCCATATAACCCCAGCCAATTTGGCTACATGGTCTCTCCCTCTCTTGATTTCTCGGTCCTCAGCTCCTCTCTTTGCTCTCTCTCTCTTATCTTCCCCTATAGATCCCCCTGCCCCCCCATATTCACTCTCCTCTTATGGGCTGGCTCAGTCTGCTGGCCTGGTTCAGTCTGGACCCTTCCAGATGCCTCTGGCTGTTTCTCCCTCATATCTACAATAGCCCTTCTCCTTGATCGTTTTTTTTTTTTTCATTCATTCACAAGTCTAGCACAAGTCAGTCTAGCTGTACAGAGACTGCCTTGACTCTCAGTGGCTTCCTGGTCCCTTCTTAAGGCTGGCTGCCTTCCTGATATGATCTCTGTATTTCTCAAATTTTATGTTTCTATTTTTGATTAAGCCAAGTTGGTCTCTGGTCATTCCAAACAAAAGAATCTCAGTCAAAACACCAAATATGGTGAAGAGTCTTGTCTATGCTCTGAACCTAGATCTGGGGACCTGAGGGTCAGTTCCCAGAGAAAAGATCAAAGTTCTATGCCCCACCTCTGTGATGACACATGCAGACCCAAAGCCTGCACTGCATCCATGACTCATCAGAGTCTGAAGTCCCCAGTGAGGGAACGAGTCCCTTTCCCTGGAGTCCCATTGCATCAACCTGAGAGCCGGCCCACCCCACTGGGGGACTGGGAATCTCAGCTCTCATGGATATTGCCTTTGAATTGGTTTTGTTTGCACTGGGCTTACCAAAAAGCACAAGATTGTCATCAGGAGGACTGGCACAAGCCAGCACCCATCCACACCCACTCCTCTGAATCTCCAGATACCCTTTCTCATTCATATCTAATAAAAGAAAAAAATGCCTTTTCTTTGACAAAATTCAGCATTTGGCACAGCGGATGCCTTGGGAGCTACTGATGAGAAGACAAGATGGTCACCGAGCCACGAGCAGCTAGCTCGGAGACTTTCCCCTGAAAGGCAAGTGTAGGAAGAGACAGTAGACCTGACAAGGGTTTCTTAATAAATACCCGGCTAAGAAACTAATCCTGTTGGTCACGTGGGCCTTACTCCCACCACCAGGCTCAGTTAGTCCCATCCAGCCAGTGCTTTTCGGTGGCCTCAGGTCCTGTCTTTTGTCTGTTGGCACTGTTGTCGGATAGATCCTCTGCCCTTCCCCCACAGAGAACAGCAAAAGTTCTCTAGAGCCAGGTGTAGCGGCTTATACCTGTAATCTCAGCATTTAGGAGGCAGAAGGAACACAAATTCAAAGTCAGCCTGAGCCACTTAGCAAGATCCTATCCCAAAATAAATAAACAGATAATCTCTGGCTTCCCTGGCCATCCCTTTTTCTCTATCCCCATCTTGTCCCCACACCAGTGTTTGCCCAGTGAGCCACCAAAAGCAGCCTTTGTGCCATAAATTAGTCCCCAAAAGGAGCATCTGTCTAGTCTCCGAGACTTTGTTACTAGGAGGGAGAGGAAGAGCAGAGCACTGGACCAGATGTGTCTAGATTCTTGGCATCATATAAAAACAATTGAGGAGTGCATATGAATAGCAAAATGTTTAATTTTAAAAGATTTTACAGACATCAGATGTGATCAGCTTCATCCCAAAGATGCAAGGATGGTTCAACATATGTAAATCAATAAATATAATCCACTACCTAAATAAACTCAAAGACAAAAACTACATAATCATATTATTAGATGCAGAAAAAGCCTTTAGAAACCCTTCATGATAAAAGTCCTGGAGAATCTATAACTACGAGGGACTTGTATCTCAACATGATTGCAAGAAACCCACACCCAACATTGTGTTCAAATGGAGAAAAGCTCAAAGCATTCCCACTAAAATCAGGAACAAGGCAAGGATGTCCACTCTCCCCACTCCTGTTAAACATAGTGCTTGAAGTCTTAGCTAGAGGAAAAAGAGAAGAGAAGGAGATGAAAGAGGTAAGAATAGAAAAGGAAGAAGTCAAGTATCCTTATTTGCAAGTTATATGATTCTATATAATAATACTAAAATAATAATAGTAACAACAATAGAGATTCCTCCAGAAATCTTCTAAAACTTTTAAATACGTTTGGGAAAGTAGAAGGATACAAAATTAATACCCCAAATCAGTAGTCTTCCTATATAACAATGACAAACACACCAAGAAAGAAACCACGGAAACAATCTCATTCACCACAGCCTGAAAAATACCTTGGAATAAATAAATCTAACCAAAAGACTTGTTCAATGGAACTGTTCAATGAGACACTGACAAAGATATCAGAAGATTGAGAGAATGCTCATGCTCGTGGACTGACAGGATTAACACTGTGGAAATGGTCATCTGCCAGAAAGAGTCTACAGATTCCATGCAATCCCACCAAAATCCCAATGCAACTCTTAACAAAAATTGAAAAAAAAAAAAAAAAAGATCTCAAAATTCATATGGAAACACAAAAGACCCAGGATGACTAAAACCACCCTGAACAGTAAAAACAGTGCTGAATGGATCCCCGTCCCTGATTTCAAGCTATACTACAGAGCCATAGTGATAAAACCAGCACAGTACTGGCTGGCATAGAAGCAGACACACTGATAAATGAGGAGAACTGAGGACTCGGATCCGAGCCAATACTCTTACATCCAACTGGTTTTTAACAGAGAGGCCAAAAATACACACTGGGGAAAACACAGCATCCACAACAGATGGTGCTGGTCTGCACAAAACTCTACTCTAAATGTACCAAGGACACCATCATCAGACCTGATGTCCCGAATCTCATAGACGAGGAAGCGGAGATCACTCTTGAACCGTAGACACAGGGAAGGACTTTCTGAACAGGACCCTGGTAGCCCTGAGACTGATAACTGATGAACAGGAAGCAACAGAGCTTCTGTGAAAAAAAAAAAGAAAAAACGGCACCATCATTTGAGTGAAGAGACAGTCTACAGAATCCGGGAAAAAAGTTTTTCCAGCCGTACGACTGGCAGAGGCTTAGTATCTATAACATACAAAGAACTCAAAAAAAAAAAAAAAAAAAAAACTAAATATCAAGAAAACAACCCAGTCTAAAAAATGAAGCATGGAACTGTTGTAGAAGTTTAGTTTTAGTTATGTTTAAAATGCTTGTTTTGTGCATTTTGGGTTGAAAGTCTGCCTAGGCCTTGGCACCTTGTATTGTCCACAGGTGTTGGCTTCATGTAAAAGATGTTTGATTGCTCATGATCTGCACGTGCTATCAGTAGAACACCTGAGGAGCTTAGCTATCAATAAAAACTGCTGAGATGAGACACTCCCACTGTGAGTATGGCACTGGCCATGATAGTGGTTCCCTCTGCTGAGGTCTGGCAGGGTTTGCACCTATGAGAATGCCTCCTTGTCTTTATTGCGGAGCCACCCAGTAGCTCAGTGTGGTACCCAGTAGCTCAGTAGCTACCCAATGTGGTAGGCAGAAAGTAAAGAAGAGCAAGACATCATGGAGAAAAGGAAGAAGAGAAAGAAATTCCAGATCTCACAGAGTCCAGTAAAGTACACTCAGGACAGTTCCCAGAGGACATAAATTAAGGGTTTGTTGTTGTTGGTGGTGGTGGTGGTGGTTGGTTTTGTTTTGTTTTGTTTTGTTTGAAAACCTGACTATAAGCAGTCCAGATACTGATGACAAGATACATCTGCCATGATGATGAAAACTCCACCCCACGAGGGAACGCTTCCTGAAGACAAGGTTACCAGTTGTTTTCCTATAAACCAGACTCCATCTTAAAATCTGGAAAGTGTTTCCTCGGGGTCAACACACAGAAGCTGTCTTCCAGAAATGGCCGAGGTTGTATCTCATGCTGGTGGCCAAACTTGATACTGTAAGAGTCACCCAGGTGTTACTGATTTTGAAGCCATGAAGAGGTCATGGAGAGCAGCTGAGGCTTGGCACTAGGAGAGGCCAGGAGAGGCCATTGGTAAAGGTGCAGCCTTGGTAGTAATTGAAGGCCCAGATGAAGGGGTCATGTAAAGAAGTTGAAGCTTGACACCATTAAGAGAGCCCAGGAGAGGCTATTGGTGAAAGTGCAGCCCAGTTGCAACAAGAGACCCCAGCAATTTTGGACATGCCAGTACCATGGGATGACCACCAAGAACAGCAGCAGCAGTGGAGGGGAGCCAGTCAGAACCTGGAGGACAAGCTGTGCATGCTGCAGAAGGCAGAGTCAGAGAAGTGATCCTAGCACTTTGAAGGAGCCCAGAAGATCATGAATAAATTCCAGATAACTGGACCGTTGATAATGTTTTTCTGCTGTCCAAAGACATTGTGAAAAGCTTGATAGATGTTTGGTATCATTTGGTCCTGTGCATTAGCAGCTCTCGTGATCGTTCCTCTTGTAAATAGTTTTGCTGGTGTAGTGTTAACTTGTGTTGTAGAAATAATACATTCTTTATTTTGATTGGCTCACACAGAAAAGGGGAAATAGTGCAGAAGTTTATTTTTAGTTATGTGTAAAATGGTTGTTTTGTGCACTGTTGAGCAAAGGGCTGCCTAGGCCTTGGCATTTTGTATTGTCTGCAGGTGTTGGCTTTGTGTAAAAGATGTTTGATTGCTCATGATATGCACATGGTATCAAGAAGCTTAGGTAACAATAAAAACCGCTGAGATGAGACCCTCGGGGTTCCACTGTCCCGTATGATGATGGCCATGATAATGGTTCCCCCTGCTGAGGTCTGGCAGGTTTGCACCTGTGAGCGTGCCTCGTCTTCCTTGCTGAGTCACCCCATAGGTTTACAACTACATGGACCCAAATAAGGAACTCTCAAAAAAGAAAAGTGGACAGGAAATAGTTTTTTATAAATATGAAACATCCTTAAACATCAGGAAAATACTAATTAAAACTACTTTGAGATTTTTATCTTACCCCAGACATAATGGCTAAGATTTTTAAAACTGACACTAAATCCTGGTGTGAGTGTGGGGAAAGAGGAAGACTTACTTATTTGTTGCTAGTGGGAATGCACACTGGGGCAGCCACTATGGGAATCGGTCTGGAGGTTCCTCAAAAGCTAGAAATAGCTCTACCGTGAGTCCCAGGCTGTACCACTCCTGATCATCACCCAAAGAATCCTGTTATGGAGTATCTGTCTGTCGTGTTCATTGCTTCTCTATCTACAACAGCTAGGAGGCGGACACAGCCTAGGTGTCCATCACATGGCGAATGGATAATGAAAATATTGTAGATTTACACGCTGGAATATTTTTTTGGCTGTAAAGAAGACTGAAATCATGAAATTCACAGGTAAATGGGCGGAAATGGAAACAACCCTTCTGAGTGAGATCACCCAAGCCCAGAAAGATGAGTGGATGCTACACATTCCCTTTCGTACACGGATGCTGGCTTTTGGACCTTAAGATGCAAATGTTTATGTTGGAGTACCCATAGACAGCTGGAGACTAGAACAGGGCCATAGAAGGGTTTTCCAGGAATGAGGAATAGAATACAGGTCGTAGGAAGGGGGAGAGGGGAGTAATGGAACAATGAGGAATAAACAGAGTGGGAGGTAGGAAGGCAGGGTAGAGGAGGGAGTATGGGGAAGAATAACTAACACCAAAGACCTTTGACAAATAGAAATCTGCTAGTGCAGACACTTCCTAAAATGTAAGCACATGCGTTTATAGAAGGGGTTTAAATGAAGTTACCCTGTAACAGTGGACAACGCCTCCCTCAGACACAACTGGCTATCAGATAAAAGCCAAGTGCCAGGTATGGGCTATCTGTTTCTGAGTTGTTGGTCAGTGAGGTTCCATGGTGCCCCCCCCCCCAGTATTACAGGCTGTTGCCATCTCCTCGATCTCTTCCAGCACAGGTATCTGGATCCTAGATTAAAGCAAGCAGGTGGAATCTTCCCTAGGAAATATGTTGAGGGTTTCCTTGGAGGCGGGTGTGATGCTCTGTCGGCAGAAAGTGGATAGAGCAAGAAGAGGGAAGCAAACTGCAGGACACGGTAGGGAGAGGTTTCTGTGCCCCCAGACTCAGGTAGAGATTGCAGTCCTTGGGAAACAGATGGAAGCAAGCCATCTGTGGAGATGGTGGCCCAACAAGAAGGCTGGGCACCTTGATGGGAAGGTGAAGGCTGGGACAGCATCGTGACAGCATGAGCTAAGGGACTTGAAGACACACATGTTGAATGCTGAATGTTATTAGGTTGAAAATGTGTCTTTTTCTGGATGTGATGGCACACAGCTATAATCCAGGCACTCAAGAGGCTGAGGAGGCAAGATCAAGGGTTCAAGGTCATCCTGAGATACATAGCATGTCTCTGTGTGAAAAAAGGGAGAGAGGAAGAAAGGGAATGAGAGAAGGGAAGGAGGGAGAAAGGGAGGGAGGAAAGAAGGAAGGGAAGGAGAGAAGAAGGAAGGATGGGTTTCTTGACTCGTGCTACTTTGAGTTGTAACACACATATGTACACACATACACACATGCACACACACATACACACACACACACATGTGCACACACACAGTCCCTCCTTTGGAAAAAGTGTTGAAGAAAGGAGTGGGCTCTAGTCATTTTCTTTAAATATAAAGTAAAAGTTTACGGTTCCAGGCAGGCTCAAATGGACTGAATTGAAATTCTGATGGCTTTGGGGACCTCTGAGACTGGCCAGCTCACATTTAGGGCAGCTCTCTCTCACAACACATTGGAAAGGAGAAAACCATCAAAAGTTCTCAACAAAGAGTATTCTCTATGGTTTCAAGAGAGGACGTAAGAGGCTGGAGACTTGTGAGGGTACTGAGCGCTGACAAGGCTTTTCTTAGAAAGGCTAGGAGAATAAGAGAAGAAACAAAATCACTACATGTTGGAGCAGGAGGGGACCTGGGGGGATATCTGGACCTCAGATAGCAGTGAGTTCCAGCTATGTGCCAGCTCTGATCCTCCCGGAGTGCTGCCTTGGGAAGAATTCTGAGGTTCTGACTAACTTCAGCAAGAAATAGTTGAATGATTGATTAATAATGTCTGCTACCGGCATAGCTACAGAAATAATAGTATGTGTGCTATACAGTTCCGTCCCTAACCCAGCCACCATCTCCTTTCGTAGATGGATTGGGAGAGAGAAAAAGAAGCTTTCACAAAGTCACTTCATAGCTACAGTCAAGTTTGACATCAAAGTTCATGCTCTTATGACCCCTCCTTTTCCTGTTGCCATGACAAAATGCTCTGATAAAAGCAACACAAGGAAGAAAATGTTTATTCTAACTCAAAGTGGGGAAGTCAAGGCAGCAGTGCTTGAAGCAGCTGGTCATGTAGTATCCATCAGCACAAATAGAGATCAATAAATGCATACTGATGCTCAGCTTCCCAGGATCCCAGCCAGGAAATGGTGGGCTGCTCTCCCACCTCAGTTAACTCAGCCAGAGTCCCATCGCCCAGGTGATTCTGAATCCTTTCAAGTTGACCAGGAACACTAACCTTCATAGAACCTTCCAGAACTTGCCAGGTGAAAGAGGCCATGTAGGAGCACAGACTGCCTTTACAAGGTGCAAGCTTAGCTTAGATTCAGGAGTAGTTCCCCCCTCCACCCTCTGCAATCTCTCTGTTTACATATAGTATCCAAAGGACCGCAGAGTAGGCTAACATTTCAGTGTCACCCAGATCAACCATGAGGTGCAGGAAAAAAATCCCAGGACCAGGAAGAAGAGAGACAGGTGAGCCCAGGTGTTCCTGGCTGGCCTCGTTGCAGTCATATCTATTCGCTCTGCAAATACGTTTGAGCACCACGACATAGGAGCCGGGGCTGCGGTTCTTGAGACATTTCCATTACAAGAGGGCAGAGCCAGGCAAGGAGCAACGGCTAATTATGCAATTAGTTTTTCGGTGATAAATGGAGATAAATGCCAGGAGGGGCAGAGGAGATCTGATGTCATCTGGAGCAGGGAAGCTTTCTGAGGAAGTGACATTTACGCTGAGACAGGGGGATTAAAACAGGGTGTGTTGATGGATGCAGAACTGAGGGAGGCAGCAAGAGGAAGAT
Source organism: Cricetomys ansorgei (assembly GCA_026225945.1). Taxonomy (NCBI): domain Eukaryota; kingdom Metazoa; phylum Chordata; class Mammalia; order Rodentia; family Nesomyidae; genus Cricetomys; species Cricetomys ansorgei. The sequence goes on from JAMJFZ010004114.1 coordinate 9,875,270, forward strand.
GCATGGGAGGGCAGAGGGCCAGGGGACAGAGCTGTAAAGGGCCTAAGAAGGAAAGAAACGCCACAACACACCTGAGGAACTGAAGATCTAAAAGTCAGGAGGGCTTTTGTTTGTCCGGTGGCCATTGTCAGAGAGGAGTTGGGACCCAGCCAAGCTGTGATGGTGACTCAGAGAGAGTAGCAACCTCACCCCACCCCTTCCCCCACCTGACACCTGATATTCCATAGAACTCATCCCCTCGGGACTACCAGCTCACGTAATCAGCTGAAACAGTGGAGACCAGGTTAGCCCTAGTCCCACGTTTAGCCCCACAGCCAAGTACACTCCTGCAGCTCGCTGTGCGTGACTGTGCTGTTCTCATCTCCCTGGGGACAAACCTCAGCAAACAGGCTACACTGGAAGCCAGTAGGCAACGCCCATCGGAACCAGCTGGACCTCCTGTTCAAATGGGTCATCGGCCCAGGGTGGCCAAAGACTTTACTTTTCTAATGCACTTCCCTGTCAATGGTGACTGGCCGGCACTTTGAATAGCAAAGAACCAGCAGGAACATTGTAAAAGGCTATTAGTATCCTGAGGCAAACTGAGGAGCAAAATTAATCCATGGGAAATGATTTTGTTTGATTAACTACAATCCTGTTGGATTATCTCCCACCAGGGGCCAGGGCTTCGCATGCTGCAGACGATAAACATGACAGAGTTGGAGTCAACAAGAGAAGGCTCACAGGACCTGGAGCACACACAGCCACAGGGGCCATGGGAAAGAAATAAACTGAGAGCCAGGGAGCCTGGGACTAACTTCGGCTGAGCAGGAAATCAGGGCAGGCAGCTTGGAAAAGGAGACGTCTGTGAAAGATTGGGGACGTCCCTGTGTGGAAGAAACAAACAGAAGAACCATCTTGACCCAAACCACCCAACAGATCAATATGGTAACCGACCAAACTTTAAAAATTAAAAGGACAAATTCAAAGAGCTGCAATCTGGTGTCCCGAGGCACCTGAAGGCCTGGGGAGAGAGAGTATTAATGGCAGACAGGGCTAGAAAGGGGATCCCATATCTGATTATACTGGTTCTTGAATATCAAACCAGGGAGGAGGGAAGATAGGCAGTAGAGGTTTTACTAAACAGAAAAAGCAAGGCGCCATTGTGCATCTAGGTCACCTGTCTAAGCTCGGGTTCTGCAGCCCCAAGAGTCACCCAGACTCATGCACGTTGTGAGGAATCAGGAGACAGAAGCCTTCCCTGCCACCTCGACTCCCCCATGCCACCCCCCAGCCCCCAGGCACACACCCCATGCACAAGCACACATGAGCACGCACAGACACACACACACACAGACACACACACACACACACACACTCATACCTGTCAATACACAGCAGCTTTCTGTTTGAGTTTGGATTGTCAACAGGGGAAGGTCAGAGAACAATGCCTGAGCACAAACCTCAAACTCTACCTCAAGAGACCGGGAGACAGACAGGAAGGCAACACCCACAAAGGGCTCAGTGAAAGAGACAGGGAAGAAAGTTGTGTTTATAATCTAGACGCTATTCAGTCCTTACCCACCTTCCTGACACCCCTTACGCACATAGACGGCTAGAATATGCCTTCAGGGGCTACAAGATGTAAACTAGGTAATCAAAAAAGGGAAGACACCCAGGATCCATGTAGCTCCCCACCTGAAACAAACTTCACCTCATGCCACAGTCACCACAGCTTACAGGCATGTGATTGATCCCTGTTTGAACCCTGACCCAACAGGACCCAATAGGATTTAGCCCATGCCCAGGGGCACACAGCCACCACCTAGTCTGGCCACCAGCCCTGCCTTGGCTTGTGCCCCTGGTGTGAAATTTCTAGATTACTGGCTCTAAAGCTCTACTTGGTGACTTGCCCAGCTAGTCCCAGGCAGAGACCCCACTTAACTCCTCTTCCTTCTGGGGGCTTCACCCCAAGCTCATCTACAATTACTCCAGCCAATGGATAAACTGAGCCAACTGAGGCAGGCCTGTGCAGAGTCCAGGCACGGAAGCAGGGCTGAACCTTACCTGAAGACAAGAATCAGGCTGGGCAGAGGCAGAGCCGTAGAATGTGGCCTTGACCTACCCACTTTCTCACACCCTCTGCTGCTTCTGCACATTCGTTCATTTCTCAAATAGTCTTAGTTTGAGACAGGGTCTCTCTCACTGTAGTTCAGGATAGCCTTGGAACTCACTGTGCAGCCCATGCTGGCTTCAAACTCATAACAATCCTCCTGCCTCAGCTTCTCAAGTGGGTGGATTATGCCCAGGCCGCCCACAAATATTTGCAATGCAAATGGACGTGACACGTCTCCATGCCCTATGAGTGTTGCTCGGGTGCTGCCGTGTTTGTTTCTTCTTGCCCCACGCACCTGTCCCTAACACTCACGACCATGATAGGCTCCACCACCGTGCTAGGTACCCCACGAGTGATCAGACGTATTTTGTTAACTGAGCTGCTGGCTGCATTTGCTCAACGGCCCTCATAGAGCCAGAGCCTTCCACTAACCTTGTTTATACCTAAATGGAGGGCCTGGAATTTTCCTACAGGTGCCCCGGCACCCACAGGGGCTGTCCCTTCTATTGTCAGCCCCAAGATCCTGACTAAGAACCCCTCCCTCCCTCCCAGTGTCCTGGTCCTGCCTCTGGCTGCCCCACTTGCTGCGTCTCAGCTCTCTGGGACACTTGCATTTCTCCGGGTCTCTATCTTATCTGTCCTTCATCAGCATCCCTGCATCTGGCTGTCTCCATGTCCCAATGTCTCTGACAGTCTGCTGACTCCCTGTCTGTGACTTTCTTCTTGCTGCCATCTTTCTCTCCCACAGGAAAGCCCCCGACCCTTTGCTGACAGCTTTGGTTGTCACCTGCAAGGGTACGGATGCTCAACGGCATCAACGCATTCACTGTCACCTCTCTGTTGTTCCGGTGACAGACTGTCTTTGCCTGTCTACTCTTCAGGGACTGCGTGTAGACAGTTTTCTTTGTCTCCTCCGTCTGAGATGACTGCTTTCCCCCTCCCTCCTCCGTCTAATCCCACAGCCTCCAGTGGGGACAACATCTGTAGGTCAAGAGAGGAAACTTCAGATCAGGGCAGGGGAGGATCCCAAAAGCCCAAAGAGAGGAGCCTCGTAAGAGACCTGAGTACCCCCTCCCTCAAAGCGTAACACAAGCAGAGAGATGAGAGCGAAGCCAGCGCGCATTGCTCGCGCAAGGAGACAGGAGAGGTAAGAGAAACAGGGCACACATCACGTGCTGGGGATACCTGTGGGCTACGAGGGCCACTTTCTTGAGAGCATTGTGGATCCTGACTATTTGGTACACCCGGCTGGACATGTTGGAGGACACTGTATTGGAAGACACAGATGCGGTCACTGAGGGCAGAGCCTGTGCCTAGGATTCAGTCCTGTGCTCTCGCCACCCTCTTAGATGTCCCATGTGATGCTTCCCAGCAGAAGTGTCTCTGACATCAAACCCCAGCTAATGGAGTGCGCACAGAAGTGACAGGTGTCACATCTGAACAAGAGCTTCTAGGGATGTCACATGATCTGTCGTTGTTTTTCCCTCTGCCCCATCATGGTATGCTTGAGTCAGAGACAGTTCTCGCCTCTCTTCTCTCCTTCCGCAGGGAATGAGTCATGCAGAGTTGAGACACGGCTTCTGCCCTGCAGAGCATAGGTAAAGTGAGGGGAGCACAAATGTGTGTGTGTGTGTGTGTGTGTGTGTGTGTGTGTGTGTGTGTACATGTGGGGGCATGGGTATGTGTGCCTACATATATGTATATTTGGAGGTCACAGGAATATGCCAAGTGTCTTCCTCTATCAGTCTGCCTTGTTCCTTTAAAAGGTCTCTAATTGAACCACTTAAGCTAAGATGGATGGACAGCAAAAGTCCTAGGATTTGCCTGTCTCTGTTTCCCAGTGTTGGGGTACAGGCATTCACAGCCATGGCCAGCTTTTATGTGGGAGCTAGGGATTAGAACTCATGACCTCAGATTGGCAGATCAAGCACTCTTACCCACTGAGCCATCTCCTTAGACCCTGAGGGCTATTGGCTACTTCATGCAGCCTAGTGAGCACTGTCCCTCCCAGCTCATGCCCTTTATACTATCCACGTGCTGGTGGTTCTTAGATGTCCCCAGACCAGCTTCACTGAGCTTCGGGCCCATACATCCAACATCCTTCCCATCTCCACCAGGCTAACGGGCACATCAAAGACAATTTTTGATTTTATACCAACTGCTCTCACAAACCTGCTCCTCCTTCGATTCCAAATGAGCTACCTCCAGAATCCTTAGTCTAAGCTCCATTATCTCTCATCTGACTTTCTTCAACAGCCCGCCAACAGGCCTTTCTACCTCCATTCACAGCTCCCGGGGTGGTCTTTCTACAAGGTTTATCGGGTCACATCAACACCTTGCTCAAAGGTTTTCCATGGTAACTAGAATTAAAAAAAAAAAAAAAATCTTACCAAAGCCAACCCTTGCCGTGATACTCAACCCATGTTAGCAAATATATTGATGAGGGCGATGCTCGTGATAATGATGATGGTGATGATGATAGTAGCGACAACCGTGATGGGTATAGTCACATGTGGTATGACTAGCACCCTGTCATATCCCCAGCCCCTACAGTATTCTTTAACAGCAGCACAAAATGATTTTAAAAATTCAGACAGCGTGGCTCTCTGTTGTAAGCCCTGTACTGGGTATCATGGAAGGGCACACAGAAGCCAATGACTACCTCTACTCCAGTTTGATGGAGGAGATGCAGGGCAATGGAGGCCTCCTGGTCTGATGCTGGATACAGTGATGCCCTTCAGGGAGCTCCCAATATGATGAGGGGCTCATTGGTCACATTGGAGGTGTTAGTCTAGACCTCTTCTCTGGCTCCTCCAGCCCTCAGGACTCGCGTTCTGTTCCTACCATGCCTCCTATATCAGAATGATGGTCTGAAGTGACTCTTCCCTCTCTTCTTTCTATCAAGCTCTGTTAATCTAATTAGTCAGCCTGCCAGGATTTAGAATCACCTAGGAGACACAGCTCTGGGTGTGTCTGTGAGGATGTTTCCAGAAATGTTTGACTGAAGTGGAAGACTCTCCCTGAATGTGAGTAGCACCCAGGGTCCCCTGCACTGAGTAAAAGGAAGAAAGAGAGATGAGCAGCAGCATTCATCGATTCCTGACTCCTCATTGCAGGCAGTGTGAGCAGCCACTTCTCTTTCTTACCACCACACCTGTGCCACCACGTGGACTGTATCCCTCTGAACTGTGAGCCAAAGTAAATCCTTCCTTAACCCGCCTTTGTCAAGTACTTTTGTCACAACAAAGAGAAAAATAAACTAACTCCAGCATTCCAACTCCACTGGACATTCTAACTCCATAATCATAAAGACAGTCTTCTCTGTCTCATGAAGTTCCTGAGTTATTTACCAGACTAGTGTGAAGCCAGTTCTTCCCATTGGAGAAGCTTGAGTTTTACTCCTCACTGTGGAGAGGTATCTAGGGCCTCCTTGCAGAAACAAAACAGATCAATGAGAAGACACAAGCATCGTGGGAGCTGGTTTTCCATTGTCAGTGATTGACTAGTTATCAACCACCAGTCTGTGGATTCTTGGTGTGAGATTCCTGTAACTGCATTTGCAATCCCATCCTGCTGAGAAATCGGCCCCTTGTAGGGCAAATCACACATTCCATTCTGCACAACAGTGGGTTTCAGTGACCTTCAAGGCCTTAAGGTCCCATATTAGTCTATCAAAGGATGTTAGGATTGGGTTAGGTTAGGCACAAGGTTAGCTATGGGACTCTGAGACTCTCGGGCTTCCCGAAGTTTCCAGACCAGACCAGCTTCTCTCTTATCAAGGTTACAGGGTGGGGTCTGGGGAAGTGGTTCCATCAGTAAAGTGTTTGTGACATAGGTTCAAGGACCTGAGTTTGGATTCTCAGCATCCACAGAAAAGGTGAGTATGGTGGTACTCATCTGTAATCTCGGTGCTGAGGAGGCAGAGACAGGTAAATCCCTAGTGTAATAATTCTTCATACGCATGGAGGCGATGGACAGAATTTAGACACAAGGACACTGGTGAGTTTTAGCAAAGGTTTATTAGTTACAGGGGAGAGGGAGGGAAGCTGAGTTGGGTAGAACAGGACCCTGTAGAGAGAGAGAAGGGGGAAGAGAGAGAGAGAGAGAGAGAAGGGAAGAGAAGGAGGAGGAGGAGGAGGATAAGGAGAGAGGAAGAGAAGAAGAAAGAACTGTGGCAGAAAGGGATTATATGGGGTCTGCAGGTCCCCTGCTGGTGATGTAAGACAGGTGGCTGGGGGCAGGTATAGCACAGGTACAGGGCGCAGAGGTGGTGCCTGGAGACAGAAGGTGGGAGTGCCACTGGAGCTGGGATGTGGGGGTTGGGCGAGCTCCAGGGAACTCGAGGCAGCTTTGGGTAACACCCAGGGCTCACAGTCCAGCGAGTCTAGATAACTGAATAGATGAGCTCCAGGTTCAGTGAGACCTTATCTCAAAAACTAAGGTGGAGGACAAATGAAGAAGATACCAAATGACATCAACCTCTGACCTTCATGTACACATTCACACACTTACACATGAGCACACACGCACACACACACCTGCATATTAGGATTCCATGTGGTATGTCATTTAATCGTTGATTCTCCAGCTAGACAACGATTTGAGGACCAGGGCCCTTCTCCCTGTTACTATGGACACACCCTATTCCATCACACGCCATGTAGCATCATTAATGTCCTTTGTCACTTGGTATCACCACACTTGGACTCACTCCTTGTCACATGGCATTGTATCTAAGCAGATGTGCCTTTTAATTTTACATGCAGCTTGTTTACAGGATGGTTTTCAAATTACAAAACTAATGTATGCTGATTGTAACAGTTGAAACCTACAATTGAACAATTTATAAATTATAGCTTTCCCAGGTCCCCTCCAAATGTCTCTCCTCTGATGTAAGCAGCATTAACATGCTGTCATGTAACCTTCAAGTGGACAAACTCTTACGAATAATTTGAGCTGTCCCTAAAATCATTAGTGCAAAAATCTGCCACAAAACTAGACATGATGGCTCATGCCTGTAATCCCAACACTCAGAAGGCGGAGGCACAAGAATTACCATAAACTTGAGGCCATCCTGGAGTATATAATGAGTTTCAGGCCAGCCTTTACTATAAACATTTGTCTTGATTTAAAAAAGTAAAAGATATAATTGGCCATGAAAAGGTATTTCTTGTTTTCATCCACAAGTTAAACTCTAGAGGTTGAGTGGCTTGCCAACAAGGAAGAAAATTCAGAGTGGCCTGGGAACCCAGTGGTTCACACGTAACAGCACATGACAGTCAGGCCTTGTGGGGGGGCGGGGAAGGACACCTGCAGTGAACATTGACCACAGGCAGGGGCTGCAGTGGTAAAGTCTTATGATAATACCACAGGCTAGACTCGGTGGTGCATAGCATTTGATTGCTGAAGAAAGAGGGTTATGAGTTAAAGGCCAGCCTAGGCTACAGAGTAAATACTAGGCTAGCCTGGACTATGAAACCCTTTCTCAAAAGAATAACTAGCAAATAAATAAATAGTCATGCTGAATGGGGTAGAAACCCCCTCTGCCTATCCATCGGTTACCTGTGTGCGCTCAGGTGACCCCTCTCTAAAGCCCAGCTTGCTCACCTAGAAAAGAACAGCATCACAACTGTGTGTGAGTCAAGGTCCAATTCATAACACAATAGTCACCCCCTACAACCCAAGCAAGAAGGCTAAATGGAACAGGTGCCGGAAGCTCCCGGCTACAGGGAAGGCTGGGAAAGCCACGCTTGGGGAAGCCACCCTCTGCTGCCTCAGCCTAGCCTGTCCGTCCTTGCATCAGATTTCCCAAGATCTTACCCAGAATCCCCAGGGAAACAAGCCTGACCTTTACACTGCAACAAGAAGGCGGATGGATCTTGAGGGTCCGTTTAAGAGGCACCTCAAAGCGCCTCTTCCTAACGACCTACCTCAACCTGCCTCCCAAGAATGGAGATGCTGCCTTCTCCATGCGAAGGTGACCTCATGGCCACCAGTGACACCAGCCTGCCAATCAACAGCCCAGCACTCCCACCACATAGGCTTCTTCTGAGACTAAATAACACAGTGCAGGCTGGTGCCTAGGGAGAGGGCTCAGGCAGTAAAGAGCTTGGAGCACCGAGTTTGATCCTCAGAAGCCACCTTTTAAAAGGCACGCATAATGGCACACCACTGTAACCCCAGCTCTGGGATGGTGGAGACAGGGAGATCCCTGGGGCTCACTCACTGGCCAGCCTAGTCTACTTGCACTCCAGATCAAGTGACTCTGTCTCAAAACAAAACAAAACAACAACAACAAAAATGCCCAAAGGTGTGTGGGCAGGCATACACACACACATATATACACACGCGAGCACGCACAGAAAAGAACAATACAAATTACAGTCCTTAACCTGAGGCTTAGCACAGTGTTCAACAGGTAACAACAACTATCACCCTTTTTACAGTTCGGATCCTCAACTACGTGGCTCCCCACCCAGCCCAGCTCACCCACCTCACTTAGTGTTTCAGAAAGCCCTGGGCACCAGTCAGAGCCTCCCATGGCTCAGCAGGTCCTGTCATTTCTTTTCCAGATCCGATTATAATGGCAACATTTGTAAACTGCTGATCCCTTAATTCCCCATAAGTACACATTCTGGCTGAGGTATTCAAATCCATTACACTGAGAGACACAGACCAAATTCTCTCCTGCTTCTCCTTGCTTGATATTCATTCTGTGGTGATTGCACCCCAAATCAACAGAGAGAGAGAGAGAGAGAGAGAGAGAGAGAGAGCATTATGTTACAGGTATGCCAGCTCCACCATCCGTCAATCAAAATACAGAAAGATCCAGTAACAGGCACACTCATGAGCAAACATTCCTGTTCTCACCATACTGATACCAACCACTACTACCCAACACTTCAAAATAATGAAATGTTTTCTACCCAGATTAATTTTTAAAAACTCAAACTGCATACAAATTCCATTCCCCAAGACTTAAATTCAAACTGTTCCACGGGAAACAAAATTATCCTTGTTTAAAAAAACTCCAACTGATTAGACTTCAAAATTCAAAATTCAATTGTGGAAAATAAAATAGATTATAAGGCACAAAAGTCTTTTTCTGTCCACCCCAGCTCTGAAGCACAAGCCAAACATCACACGGTCACAGGTCAGCGCTTCCTGCAAAGAAATCCATTTCACAAACAGACCTAGGGTAACTGCACACAGTGAGCAAAGCCGGATCCTGATTAATGACAGGCGCCACGCCATCACAGCCTCTGTGAGGAGAGGAAAGCTAACGGTTTGGGGGAGCGGCATTACCTGTGAAATTGCAATAATCTCCAGGGAAAATAACCCAATTTAAACTCATTCTCTCTTTAGTTTGAATCTACTTAGCTCTTTTAAGTTGGTTCCATGTTATTGCCTGAGCCCTTCGGAGACAAGCTCCCTGACATCCCTCACATCTGTCTCCTCTTCCTCAATACTTTAAGGGAGTTTAACAGCTGGGCACATGTGGTAGCACACGCCTCTAATCCCAGCACTCAGGAGGCAGAGGCAGGCAGATCTCTGAGTTTGAGGCCAGCCTGGTCAACAGAGTGAGTTCCAAGACAGCCAGAGTTACAACAGAGAAACCCTGTCTCAAAAACATTTTTAAAAAAGAGCTTAACACCCCACCCCACACTTTACCATGATGCTAAATGATTCTATTCAAGGGCGTCAGTATGTGAACAAACTCTTAAGAGGGAAATTGCATTAATGACTTTCTGATTGCTAAGGCCAAAGCACTTAAAGGAAAGAAGGGTCAGGCTGGTAAGACAGCTCAGCTCCCACCAAGCCTAATGATCTAAATTCAATCCCCAGGACTCTCAGGGTAGAAGCAGAGACTCGACTTCTGCAAGCTGTCCTCTGACTTCCACGAATGCTCTGTACCACACATATGCTTCTCCCCAATAAACAAATGTAAACAAATTGTTAAGAAAAAAAATAATGATTTGTTTTGGCTTACAGTTTGAGGGTACAGTCCATGTGGTGGAGAGGCCACGCCATGAGAGTTTAAGGCAGCTGGTCACACTGTATGCACAGCCAAGATGCAGGGAGGAATAAACGCTGATTATGCTGGTTGGTTTTATGCCAACTTGACACAAGCTAGAGTCTTCAGAGAAGAGGGAGCCTCAGTTGAGAAAATGTCTCCATAAGCTCAGGCTGTGAGCGAGTCTTTTCTTAACTAGTGATTGATGGGGGAGGGCCCGGCTCATTGTGCATAGTGTCAACCCTGGGCTGGTGATTCTGGGTTCTATAAGAAAGCAGGCTGTGCAAGCCATGGGGAGCAAGCCAGTAAGCAGCACCCCTCGTGGCTCCTACCTGCAGGTTCCTGCCCTGTTCAAGTTCCTGTCCTGACTTCCTTTGAAGATGAACAGTGATGTGGAAGTCAAGTAAGCCGAATAAACCCTTTCCTCCCCAAGTTGCTCTGGTCCTGGTGTTTCATCACAGTAATAGAGACCCTAAGACGCTTGGTGCTTGGCTCACTTTTCCTTTATATATAATACTTTTGTTCATTACTTGAGAATTTTACATGATGTATTTCGGTTGCATTCACCCCTCCTCCCCCAGCTCCTTCCAGATCCACCCTCTCTCCACACTCACCTTCTTACTCACCTCTACTTAGAGGGTTTTTTTGTTTGTTTGTTTGTTTTTTCCTTTAAAAATAAGCCATCCAGTCTAATTTGTGTTCCCCAGCCGCTCTTGGAAGTGGAGCCTGGCGTGGAGCACGGTCAACCTCCAGGGGGTGGGGGTGGGGAGCACGTCAGGTAAGGAAACTGACTCTCCCTCTCCATGACTATCAAGCCCAATAGATCCTCAGCTTGTGGTTGGGGGGAGTCCACGCCCACCCCCTGCCTCCATGCTAGGGTTTTTGTCTTCCTTGAGCTTGCGTGGGTCTTGCACATACTGTCACAGTCGCTGTGAGCTCACGCACACATCCGCCATGCTGTGTTTGAAAAACAGTTTCCTTGATGTTATCCACCTCCTCTGCCTCTTACAAGCTTTCTGCTTTGGGAGGAAGGGTGTGGTGTGTGTATCCCGTATAGGGCGAAGCACTCCAGAGACTCTTGTTCTCTGCACGGTGACCAGTTGAGCATCTCTGTGTTAACTGTCACTTGTTAACTGCAAGAAGTTTCTCTGAAGAACGTTGAGAGATGCAGTGTTTCATGGGATATAGCCACGGGTACTAGGAGTTGTTTTCTTACTATGTCCTTTGAGCAGAACAATGCTATCAGGGTCTACCCTAGGGCCTATGACCTAGGGAATATGCTTGAACTTTTGGCACAGGAAAGGACTCTCTGAACAGGACCCCAGGCTCAGGCATTATGAGGAACAATTGATAGATAGAACCTCATGAAACTAAAAATCTCTGCACAATAGCAGACACCGTCATTCAACTGAAGAAGCAGCCTACAGAGAGGGAAAAGTCAACCAACTGTACATCTGACAGAGGGATAATATCCAGGATACACAAAGAACCCAAAAAACTAAACATCACAACTGTGTCTAGATCACCCTAGTGTCTCTTATGTTCTTGATGCTTTCAAACCAGGATCATAGAATTATTGACTACTCAGGCACAAATTTAAGCCAACAGAAAGTCTTTATTAGCCAGCCAGAAATGACACTGGGTGTTTGGATTCCCAGTGTAGCCTCGAGTCTTTCTGAGGGTGAATTTTTAAACACAGAAAAACATATCTTGGGTTGACATACATCAGTTAGCAAGAACACTTAGCCAGAAGCAGAACTACAGAAGTCAAAGAGCAATGTTAGTACATTTAGAGACTTTCCCAGAACGATTGACTTTGATGGATTAGGTCTTTGTTTTTGCTTTGGTAGGTAGGTGCTGTATGGCTGAGTTTTGTGGCCTAAATGGTACTTCTATTATAGAGTCAATTGTGCTAAGGTCTAGGGACCTACTTAGATCTGTGCGGCCTGATACAGCTGTATAAGCTTCCTAGCTTGCATTTCTTCTCATTAAGAATGTGTTTGTTTTTCGTTTGGGAGTAAGAGTTCACAGTGTCTAACTGAAACATTTCTTGGGGTCGCTGTAAACTCCCAGGCAGTTGTAAGAAATGACAGGTTCAACATTCCTGGTATCCAGCTTCTCCTACTGATGATAACTTCAGAAAGTGGTGCAGTTCCACCACCAGAATAGTGATATAATTGAATTCGTGTTCAGATCTCATACACACACACACACACACACACACACACACTTGTTCTTGCATGTGTGTTCCATTCCATAATTCTGTCCAATGTTATAGCCTTGTGCAGCCACCGCCCCAGTCGAATACTGACCAATTCCCTCATCATGAGAACCCTCCTCTTCTCCCTTCTCCCTCCCATCCCACCACTCCTGACCCCCCAAAGGACAATCTGCTTTCCGGTTCTGATACTCTGTTATCTCTAGCCACGCTGTATAAAAGGAGCCATCTAGTGTGCTGCTTATCTTCACTGTCGACTTGACTGGATTTGGGACAACCCAGACCACACACCTCTGGGCTTGTCTACGAGTGTGTTTCAAGAGAGATTTAACTGTGCAGGGCAGACTCTACCTGAATGTAAGTGGTACCATCCCACGGCCCCCAGACTGAATAGTACGGAATACAAAAGGAGAAACCAAAGTTGAACCCAGAATCCCTCTCTCTGCTTCCTGTCTGTAGGCGCAACGTGATCAGCTGTCTCATGCTCTCAGACCACTGGCGCCCCACACAGTCCCCATCATGGATGGCGTCTCCTTGAACTGAGTCAAAATGAACTCTTCAGTTCTTAGGTTGCTTTTGTCAGGGATTTTTATCACAGTAATGAAAAGGCAGCTAATTCTCATAGTATATAATCTCTGTGGCATGGATTTAGCCTGATCTGGTGAAAAGCATAGCCCTCGTCACTCAGGACGATAGTTCCCTGGAGGCGCATCCAGGTTGTTGTACACATCAGTAACGTGGTCCTTTTTAGCAATGAGTAGCATTCCATTGTGAATACATACCACTCTTTGGCCATTCACCTGAAGGGTATCTGGACAACCTCCCAACAGTTTTTTACCGAATAAAATCTTCTGTGACCATCGTGATTATTACAAACAGAAGCCTCCTTGGCTTTTCATGAGGAGGTAAGGTTTTATTTCCCTGGATAAGTTCGAGAGTACAATTTCTGGCTTCATAGTAACTGCCAACTATCTTCTACTAATCCTTCTAGTTCACATTTTATCTGAAGGTTAAGAAGGATCCAGGCTTCCTACGCTGGAGTTACAGTCACTCGAGAGTCACCTAGCAAGGGTGCTGGGAAATGGACTCTACTCCTCTGTAAACACAGCAAACATCAACACTGAGCCATCTTTCCAGCCTCAGAGACTTTTAAGACAAGTGTCTCACCATGTAGCCCTGGCTGTCCTGGAACTCCCTATGTAGACCAGGCTGGCTTTAAACTCAAGATATCCACCACCCACCTGCATCTGCTCCCCCAAGTGCTGGGATTAAAGGTGGGTGCCACCACACCCTACCTCAGTACAGTTTTTTTTTTAATTGAGTCTTATTTCATATCATGCATCTTCAGTTCTGCCTAAGTCAAGCTTAGATATACAAGATGTCTGTTCTGAAACTTCTTTCGCATTGGTCTGTATGCTCCTGAGCCACCACGATGCTACAGCACCCCCATGATGCCATAGTGCCCCCATGATGCTATAGCGCCCCCATGATGCTATAGTGCCCCCATGATGCCATAGTGCCCCCATGATGCTATAGCGCCCCCATGATGCTATAGTGCCCCCATGATGCTATATAGTTCCCCCATGATGCTATAGTGCCCCCATGATGCTATATAGTTCCCCCATGATGCTATAGTGTTATCATGATGCTATAGTGCCCCATGATGCTATAGTGCCCCCATGATGCTATAGTGTTATCATGATGCTATAGTTCCCCCATGATGCTATAGTGCCCCCATGATGCTATATAGTTCCCCCATGATGCTATAGTGTTATCATGATGCTATAGTGCCCCCATGATGCTATAGTGCCCCCATGATGCTATAGTGTTATCATGATGCTATAGTGTTATCATGATGCTATAGTGCCCCCATGATGCTATAGTGCCCCCATGATGCTATAGTGTTATCATGATGCTATAGTTCCCCCATGATGCTATAGTGTTATCATGATGCTATAGTGCCCCCATGATGCTATAGTGTTATCATGATGCTATAGTGCCCCCATGATGCTATATAGTGCCCCCATGATGCTATAGTGCCCCCATGATGCTATAGTGTTATCATGATGCTATAGTGTTATCATGATGCTATAGTGCCCCCATGATGCTATAGTGCCCCCATGATGCTATAGTGTTATCATGATGCTATAGTGTTATCATGATGCTATAGTGCCCCCATGATGCTATAGTGCCCCCATGATGCTATAGTGTTATCATGATGCTATAGTTCCCCCATGATGCTATAGTGTTATCATGATGCTATAGTGTCCCCATGATGCTATAGTGTTATCATGATGCTATAGTGCCCCCATGATGCTATATAGTGCCCCCATGATGCTATAGTGCCCCCATGATGCTATAGTGTTATCATGATGCTATAGTGTTATCATGATGCTATAGTGCCCCCATGATGTTATAGTGGCCTCATGATGCTATAGTGCCCCCATGATGCTATAGTGGCCTCATGATGCTATAGTGCCCCCATGATGCTATAGTGCCCCCATGATGCTATAGCACCACCATGATGCCATACACAAGACCTCCACCTCTTCCTCGCAGGTTTTACCACTTTATCTTATTATACATGAGGGAGAAAAGGCTGCTCCTATAGCCAACCTGCACACCAGGCAAACATTCTACCACTGAGATATACCTAAAGCCTTTACCTATAGCTTAAATCAGTGTGTCAGGACCTTTGAGAAATGAAATCTGCTGGACCTTTGCTGGAATTGCATTGAATATACAGATTGATTTGGGAATGCAAACATTTTTACATCATCTCCTTCCAATCTATTATATATATAAACTTTATATTTCCTCTAGGCTATACTATACAATACGGTTTAAGTTTATTCCTGGCTTTTTTATTTTATTGGTGCTATTGTAAATGATGTCAACTTTAAGTACAATTCCAGCTGTGTGTTGTCTGTGTAGAAAATGCAATTAAATTTACTCTGGTTCTACATTCGGAGAACTTTTATTAGTTCTAATAATACATTTTCCGATTCTCTGGAGATTTCTGTGTTTACTATCCATCATCTCAAAATAATGAGAGTCTGATGATCCCAATCCTTACTCCTTCTTTTTCTTTATTGTGTTTGATATTTGTCTAGCTCTGTCAGGGAGGACCTTTGATTTATCTTAGAGCAATGTCATCATACAGGCGAGGAGCCTGGTTGTGGTTTTTGTCTAGCAAAAAATATTTCAAAATTTCACCTTTAAGCATGGTATTTAGAGTGTGGTTTTTTAAGAGTGACGTGCACTGAGATGAAGGCAAAGTCTCTTATATCCACGGGTCCCAAAGACCTTGTTAAAGAACCACAAATAAGCATTGGATTTTATCAGATATTGTGTCTGTTACACTGACCTTATTACGCTCTTCTTCGTATTGCTAGTGTAAGGCGCAGAATTGATTACTCTTTATACTCTAAGATTAACGTAACCTTACGCTCCTTGCGTAAATTGGCTCAGGGCACATTAGCATGTTTCTGCATCACAGAGCTCTGTTTGCCAATATTTGGCTCAGGAGATATGTTTGTGTTCCTCAGTGAGGTCCGTCTGTTTCCTTTCTCACGCTGTTTTTGATGGAATTTCCACTAAAGATTATTCTAGGCTCACAAAACAGGCTGGGTCAGGTTTCCTCTTTTTCTCGTTTGAAGATATTGATTTTCTTTTTTTAAAATTTATTTATTTATTTTTATTTTATGTGCATTGATGTTTGACCTGCATGTCTGGGTGAGGGTGTCAGATCCACTGGAACTGGAGTTTACAGACAGTTGTAAGCTGCCATGTGCTGGGAATTGAACCCCGGTCCTCTGGAAGAGCAGCCATCTTAACCACCGAGCCATCTCTCCAGACCAGATATTAATTTCTTAAATGCCTGATAGAACTCATCAGCAAAATCACGTGGGAGGAGCTGGTATTTCCTTTAAAATCTCAAAATTGATAATGTCACTTACTTAATAACTACAGGACCGTGAAAGCTTTAGATTTCTTCCCCAGTCAGCTTCTGTAGTTTTTATTTCTCCAGAAAAGGTTTACATTTCATCTAAATTTTCCCAGTTATTAGCACAAAGCTGTTCATTGCTCTGATTGACCTTTTATATCTTGCAGCATCTTAAGCGTGTTCTCTTTTTTAGCCCTCTGTCTTGTCCGCCTCCTGTCTCCCTGGCCAATCTCACCAAAGACTTCTCTCAAACAGCATTTCCTGTTGTGTGTTTGATTTCCCTGGAGTTCTATTACATTTTTTGTTCATATGTGTGCATGTACTCATGCTACAATATGCATGTGGAGGTCGGAGGACAATTTGAGAGTCAGTTCTCTCCTTCCACCATGTGTGACCCAGGACTTGAACTCAGGCCATCGGGCTTGGCAGCAATCACCTCTACCCTCTGAGCCAACTCATCAGCCCTGAGTCCCTTCTGTTACTGCTTTTGGGTTTTGGTTGTTTTGTTTTGTTTTTTTCTGTCTTCTTAATTTTGGAGCCTTTTTTTCTATTATCCATCCTCAATTTAGCTCAGGTCTTCTCAGCCAGAGGCAATTTGCCACTATAACGAAGTTGGACCTTATTTGATGGTCATGACTGGAGACAGAATTGCGGCAGACCGCCACAGTGTGTCATTTCAAGGGGCCCCGCTGAGCACCCTACAATGAGCAAGCCCCTTTCCTACCTCCAGTGCCTGAACAGCCAAGAGCCACCCAGAGCCCAAAACCTCAGTCGTGCTGAAGCTGAAGCCCTGTTCTGGCTTATTAATTTAGCCTTTCTTCTCTTCTGGGAAGAGCACTTAGCACACGAGACTCTTCCCGCTGAGCACTGCCTTTGTTTTACCTCATAAATATTATGGAAAAATCAACTCTTTGTGGTATGCAGCTCTACAGGACGCAACAGTATGTGGAGACGTGTGACTGTTCCTGCACAGCGTCCTGCACCTGCATGCTGCCCATTTATGATCAGTCTCCCTCTACCATGGGCAGCCAGCAGCCCCTCTTTCCAGAATACTATATGCTCGAGTTTGAGTACGGCTCCCAAAGGCCATGGTTGGGACCCCGAGCCCCAGTGCAATGTGTTGGGAGGTGAGCCCCAATAGGAGGTGGTGAGAGCACCAGCCTCCGCCCTCAGGATTAGATAAGAAAGAACTTTAAGGGGAGAGAGCTTTGTTCTCTCTCACGTTCCATTTCAGGATGCACAGCAGGAAAGTCCTTGCCAGGTACCACCACCTTGATGGTAGACTTCCCATATACTCCAGAGCTATGAGAAACACTGCTTTCCTTTACAGGTTACCAACTGTGATATCAACACCAAAACCCACTTTATATAGTATCAACCCCCCCCCAAAAAACAACCTAAGACATCATAGAAGCAAAGCTATAAAGCATTCATTTTGGAAAATGGCTTCTTTCACTTAACACTTTGGGACTCAACCATGCCATTGCTCAAATCGGCCCCTTTGTTCATCTAAGATCGCTGTGTCATATTCTCAGTGTTCATCCATTCACACATTTAAGAACTTTGAGGATTTTTTTCCATTCCATAGGATTTAACAACTGTTTCAGCTGTTTGCTTACAGATTTCCGAGAAGATCGTAAGTTTTCCTTTCTCTAGTTACCCAGGGATAGGACAGCCGGAGCCTATGGTAAATGTGTGGCTAACCTTGCAAAACTCTGACAGACTGTTTTCCAGAGTGGCTGAGCCACTTTTATCGTCACCAGCAAAATCAACACCTTCTGGTTGCTCTACAGGCAGTGTTTATGCTCATTGGCGAATAGAGGGGCTTTCTATGCTCATTTTCCGTCAGCCCTTCTCAGAGGCGCGGGCACAATTTGGTTTCACTCTGTGCTTGCCTAGTGACTGATGGTGAGCATCTCATACGTGTGTGCCTTTCTTACAACCTCTTTAGCAAGACATCCCTTCAAATATTTGTCCACATTTTTGTTAGCTTCTTGGTTTTATAGCTGTTTGTGTTCTCTTCGCAATTTTATCAAAGGTCTCACCGCCAGACAGTATGCCAGCCTCACACAGGAAATAAATGATTTGCTAAATTCAACCCCTCATGAAACAGTCACCATAACCGAGGTAGTAAAAATGCCCCCACTTTCTTAGGAACCCCTCCCTTCCTTTCTTCCCTATTCTGACTCAGGCAGCCACTGGCCCTTAACCACAGGCGTATGTGAATTTTCTAGAAATCATGAAAGATGAACTTGTACTGTTTTTGCTTACTTATTTTATTTCGAAGTTATTTTCGAGACTCATCCACGTAGCTGTATATATCCACAGCACATTTCTTTGTATGACTCGGCCCTCCTCCACGTACAAATTCAGCTCAGGTTGGGAATCCTTTATTCATTTAAGGGATATTTGTGTTTTCCTGGTTTTCCCAGCCTCCCAACTATAAACCAAATAAACCCTTTTCCTTTTTATCCAGCCACAGAAACTGAACCAGGACAATCATTTAATAAGCTTGAGTGGCTTCTTTTACTTTAAATTTTTAAATAATTATTTTGGTGACATTCAAGAACTAAGGGTCCGGGAAGATGGCTCAATGGATAAAGGCACCTGCTGCTAAGGATGAAGGACCTGAGTTCAGTCCTCGGAAGCCACATGGTAGAAGAAAACAGACTCTTGAAAGTTGTCCTCTGACCTCAACACATGCATTTTGGAGCATGTGTGATACACACACACACACACACACACACACAGTGTAAGAAAGGCTTTTGAAGATCTCAATAAGTACCTTTAGTGTTATACAAAAAACACAATTCTGCAGATTGTAAACCATTTATCTTTTCAGAAAAAAATGAAGAACTTGGATTTTTGGATCCATTTAAAGCCCATCAGGAGGCACTTTGTGGGCCAAAGACAGACCTGGAGGATCGTAATTCTAGGAAGATCTGAAGTGCCCTTACGCCCAGGGGAAGGCTTCCAGGGTCTGAAACTACAGGGAAGGGGGGGGGGTGCTGACCTCAGCAACACCTTCTCGCCCTGCCGTTCACAACCCTCCATCTGCAAAGGCAGAGGAAGTGCTTGTGAATGGTCACTCACACTGACCACTGCAGCACCAGCCCAGGGCTTCTGATGAGAGTCTCGCACACATGCCCTCATTCGCTTCTCCAGTCCCCACTTTGGGCTGGACATTGACATTATTTCATCTTGGGCGCTAATGACAACTGTTGTTGGTTGGTTTTGTTTACCAACCAGACTTGGGCTAAGACATGTCTTAGGGACTGGAGAGATGGTTCAGTGGATAAAACTCTTCACAGCAAAGCACAAATACCGGATTTATGAAGACCCAGCACCTGGGGTAAAAATGCACGCAGTGATGCAGGCTTGAAATCCGGTACTGCAGAGACAGAGAGCCTAACTAGCATGTCTCAGATCCCAGCGAGAGACACTGTTTCAGAAAGCAAGGTATGGCTCGTGAGCCACCGTACTTGAGGTTGTCCTGGCCTGCACACACAAGTTCATGCATGTGTGTGTGCAGGTACATGCCCACATGACAACACGCTCATACATACACACTTATACATATACACAGAAGAAGAAAGCAGGAAGGAAGGATGGAAGGGGGAAGTAAGATAGGAGGGAGGCAGGCAGGCAGGCTGGGTCAGTCTAGGTGAGATGGTATTCCTGTGTGTCTGTCTGTGGAAGTGATTCCACAGAAGATTACCTTGTGGGGAAAGACAAACCCCGAAGGTGGGCTGCACCTTCAACAGGCTAGCAGGGAGGGGGAGTGGGCAAGGGAGCTGGCAGGAGGCAGCACTGGCTCACTTTCAAGCCCCTTCTCTCTAGAATGCATGGAGCTCAGCGGCCACCGCTGATGTCAGAGTCCACGTTCTTCAACCTTCCTCCCTTCCTTCCTCGCTTCCTTCCTTGCTTCCTTCCTTCCTTTCTTCCCTTTTCTTTTTGGGTTTTTCAAGACAGGGTTTCTCTGTTGTAACTCTGGCTGTCCTCACTGGCTGAACTCACTCTGTAGACCAGGCTGGCCTCGAACTCCCAGAGATCCGTCCGTCTAGGCCTCCTGAGTGCTGGGATTAAAGGCGTGTGCCACCACCACCAGGCTCTTCAACCTTTCAGAGCAGACTCAGTGCCAGTCTCTTTAGGAAACCCTCAGGCTTTCAGACCATTGAGCTTCCTGGATTAAGAAATTGGTTTTCAGCCTTGGCAATATGCCCACGGCTGTTGCTAAATGACCCAGTCTTTACAGCCACCCCAACAAACACCCTTTATAGTTACACATACACTTTTATCCGTTCTGTTGTTCCAGAGAGCTCCGCCTAAGACAGACACAGAGGCTTAGTGAAGTTTATATGCCCAAAGTCACATGGGGGCTTGGGGGTGCTGCAGAGGTGAGATTTGACCCTCCCCCGCACCACCCCACCTCCCAGTGTATCCATTTTGTACCAGATTGACGGTACAGCCCAGTCATTTTGCTTCTTGGGCATTTTACAGGCAGCTCCGCTATGTAATTGATATGTGCAGGTTTGCTTTCTAGAACTCAGTACTTGTTCTTGTGTATTTCAGTCATCTCTGAGGTTCGCATCGCTGCGTTTTTATGGTGCGCTGGTGGGGTACCTGTGATTATCTGATAGCTCCCTGGAGGAGTCCCACCCAAGTCAGCCATGGCAGGTGTGTCGGTGGCCCTTGTTTGACTCTGCCTGAAGAAAGGGGAGACTCCTGAAACCTGGGTTTGAAACAACAGGTATGTAGTGAGAGGTGGTGTAACCGGTCTGATGGGGTAGGGGACTCCGGTTAATCTGAGAAAACACCTCAGAGATGAGTGAATGAGTGAGGCTCCCCTGGGATTGTCCGTGAGGGAGTGTCCAGGGAGGGTTAGCTGAAGAGGGGACACTTGCTCTGAATGTGAGAGGCTCCATCCTGTAGGCTAACAGCCCAGGTAAAATAAAGGAAGGGGCTCAGCAGTTAAGAGCACTGGCTGTTCTTCCAGAGGACCTGAGCTCAATTCCCAACAACCACATGGCTCACATCTATCTGTAACCCTAGTCTCAGGAGAGCCAGCACCTTCCTCTGCCCTAGACAGACATTGCACATATGTGATGCACATACATACACGCTAACAAAACACCCATATACACTATTCATAAAGTAAAGTTTAAAAAGATAAGAAGGGGAAAAGGAGGCAGACCTGGTTAGCACAGGCCTTCCTGCTCCCTGTCCACCATGAGATGAACGTCTCCTCTCACGTCCCCATAGCCATGGCGTTCTGCCTCGCCACAGTCCCAGAATCAAACCCGAAACTATGGCCTAAAATATGTAAGACCTCCCTTTATTTGCTCAGGTATTTTGGTCACAAATTAGCATAGCCAGAGAGGACAGGCCAAGGAATCTGTACTCTACCCTACAGGCAAGGGATGCTTTCCCAGCAGGATGCGCAGGAACCATGTCTGTGTGTTCAGTCTTGTTTGAGCCATCCTGAGGATGGACCTTTGGGAGCTATCAAGGATAAACCCCACCTATCCCAAGCTTATGCATGGTCTCACTCTGCCCGGAGTCTCTCCCATCTTGCCCTTGGCCCTGCTTCACCCACGAACCCCCTCCTGTGTCCTAGGCTGGTCCACAGCCTAGGTGGGTCAGGTCCGACCCCTCTGTCATTCACCATGCCTCGGTCTCTTCATTCTCAAATGGGGCAGAAATGGAAGGGTTAAAATATGCAAACACCCACGAAGCCCCTAGAAGGGACCTTGGTACCAAGTTACTCATTGCACAGCCTGGTTCTATTCCTCAAATAGGGCAGCCTAGATAGTTACTGAAAAAAAGCCCTAAGGCTCCCTCTCAACTCCTGATCCAGGGTTGGGCTTTGAGGTGAAGCCTTAAACCCTAGTGTTTCTTCCTCCCCACCCCCCCTCCGCCCCACTCCAAACTATCTATCTATCTCTATATCTGTCTCTCCCTCCCTCCCTCCCTGTGGTCTTCTTGCTAGAGAACGCAGTTCATATGCATACTGGACCTTGCCTCTGCACAGAGTTCTGGGCTTAAGTCTGTGCCACTGTCTGTACTCCTGAGGGCACCTTTGCCGCAGGAGAGTACACAGACGGCTTCTCAGCTCAGAGCACAAAGAGAGAACAACTTTCTATCTAACTAAGGAACTTCTTGAAAGCCAGGCACTCCGAGCTGCTCCTCTGACACTTCTGAGATTGTAGGAGATCCCTCTCAAAACCTTGGCAGGTTGATTAAAGGAAAGAATCTGTCCCCACCCAACCTCCCCAGGTGGCCGCTTCTTAACAGTTTCCTCCCCACCTCTAGGTGAGGCAGTACATAGGCCTCCCTGCTACTCCCTTCTCCACTCTCCAACATCTTCCAGAGAGTGGTTGCCAAGGGAACTACAGTTACCCGGCTCTCATCATCCCCTGAATCAAGGTCTCATCTACATTGAAAAAAATATCTGTCCCAGAGCATTCTAGCAATTTACAACTTGTTTAAACTCTGTTCACACTCACCTCTTCCGTACAGGGGTCAGCTCTCCTCCCGGGTAGTTTAAGCTTGCTCTTTTGCCTGAGATGCTCATAGTGCTACTGAGATTTTTTTTATGGCATTAATTTGGTTAACGGATCCCCGCTGAGATGGGAATAACAGAGTGGGATGACAATTAAGTCGTTTGATGGTGGCACCAGAAGGATGGAGTAGGTAAGGTAGGTAAAGTGCTCGGTACAGAGTAGGGACTCAATAAAAAGCCATTCCGGACCTGAAGAAGGTCTAATCAGTAAAGTACTTGCCTTGCAAGTATGAGGACTGTAATTCTATCCCCAGAACCTGGGTTAAAACCTCCATGCGGTGGTGTGCACCTGTAATCCCAATGATGGCAAGAAGGTGGACCCTGGAGCCTGTGGTCACTCGGCTAAGTTCCAACCCAGTGAGAGGCTCTGTCTCAAACAAGAGCTGGAAGGCACCTGAGGAAGGACACTTGCGGTCGCCCTCCGACCTCTACACACAGTATACATACGTGCATTCACCAGCTGTACACACACGTGACCACATACACACAAAGCCAGTCTGAGGATAAGTGGACAGGGCTCAGCGGATGTGCGGCTAGCAGGAAGAAGATATTGGGGATCAGAGGAGGGGTCCGGGAGCTTGGTCACGCTTTCAGATGCTAAGATTCTGAGATCTGCCTCTCTGCCTCCCACGACCCTCTCCAGTGGGTGCTGTCCACAGGGAACTGGCTTCCCAGGTGGCACGAGAACCCCCACTACAAAACTGTGCCTGCTTTTCCCAAGCTTTCACCTGAGAACAGCAGTGTGCAACTGCACATACACACGTGCACACGTAAAGGAAGGGAGGTGAGAGAGAGACCACAAGGGGAGGGGAGGAAAAGGCAGGGGAAGGGAGGGGAAGGGGGAAGGAAGGGAATGGGAGGGGGAAGGAAAGGAATGGGGAGGGGAGAGGGGAAAGAAGAGAAGGGGAGGGGAGGAAAGAGAAGGGGAGGGAAGGGAAGGGAGGAGAAGGGGAGGGGAGGGAAGGGAAGGGAAGAGGAGGGAAGGGAAGGAAGGGAAGGGAAGGGAAGGGAAGGGAAGGGAAGGGAAGGGAAGGGAAGGGAAGGGAAGGGAAGGGAAGGGAGAAAGAAATTGGGTCATATTCTGCCTCTACCACTTCTGATCTGGGTGAAGGAGCTGTGTGGGCCACTGCCCCCTTGATACTTTAAACCCCTTTCTTCTTTGGCCAAAGCAAGAAGAAATCTGGCCTTGAGGAGTCTGAAAAAGTGTCCTGTGTGAAGGGAGGAGTGCATACTACTTGCTCCAAAAGAACTGTTCTAATCACCTGCCGAATGAAAACAATGAATGAAAGCAATCCCTTCCTCAGGGACTGAGCCAGCCTTGCCCTCTGTTGAGCAGATAGACTGGTCACACTGGCTTTTCAAGTCTTCTAGAGCATCCTTTAAAAGGCCACCTCGTTTGCAAAAGAGTTCCTAAGTATGTTCAAGATACAACCCGGGGCGGTTCTGAGTATGCTACCATGACAGTGGGCATGCCCCTAAGGTACAGAGCAGCCCAGGCAGAGCAGGGTGCAGACCACTCCCTGGGAGCCAGCTGCCTGGAGGTTAACACGATGTCATGATCTGGGACATTTCCTTCCTCCACTCCAGCAGTCACCTCAACTCTATCCCATCTAACTTTGGAGCACACAAACTCCTCCTGGATGCTCCTCCCTTTTCCAGAGGCCACATCTACTCTCTCAGTTGCCTCTTAGTCTAACGCCTGCTCTCACACAATTCCCTAGCCTTCCCATCTGCCACTACTACTCCCTTTCTCCCCCTTCCCTACCCCTACACTTCCCAAAGGTCTCAGCCCTCCAGCTCCCTGCTCTAAGCCATCCCCACTGAGCTGGCTTCTGAGTAGCTGGGCAGAGAGAGAATGGGAAACTCACCCCACCTCAGCCCATCAACCACCCTGACTCAAAGAAATCTCTCATAGGGCCACCTGGTTGTCACTCTTTTCTGGGGACCCTCTCGCTATCTGTTGAGGGCCCCTAATTTCTGTACCACTGACTCTCCTTAATCCCCTCCTTTCTCAGGGTCTTGTAGACACCCAAAACTCCCTGACTTCTGAAATGCCAATGGACAGTTCTTGGATCCCTACTAGCTTGTTCTGCAACACAATTTAATTTACAGTTTTCTCCTTCCAGAATATTTGAGGTGGGAGTAGGGAATGAGCGTTCCTTCAGAAGAAAAAAAAAAAAAAAATTAAAGCCTGCTTATAGCATTTTCTTAAACAAAAGAGCAGCCCGCCTCCTGTCAGGGAACCTTCCACACCCCCACCTGGAGTTTAAAAGTGGCTGTAGGCATTCCTGTTTTTAAACAGTAATTTTTCTCCTTGCTATTACACATTTGCAATGCACTAAAACCCCTGGAAATTCCTCAAGTTTTTATTAAAAATTCCAGATGGTGCAGCAGAGACTTCAGACACTACAGCTTCTGCTAACAACAGGAAATTAATAACCAACTGACTCGGTGTCAACATCATCTGGATCTGTGACAACAGAAAGCAAAGAGGGGAGCACAAGACCACAGCATTCGAGGCATAATCCATCAAATTAGTGAGGCCTGGGTCTGAACCCAGAGTCTTCCATGGATAGCTGAAGTCACATGACCGCTCTATACCTCTGTTCCCTCATATTGTTAAAAATAGAAACAAAGATAGAATAATGTCATACTATTAGTAATATATATAGTATAATATAATATAATAATATAATATAATTATATAATAGTATAATGTTATACTGTTATAACACCACATATGCACTCTTGAAACATTGCTGTGATTGGGATAAAACAAGTATGCATATACCGACCTACAGTGGAATATTATTCAGCCCTAAAAGAGAAAGAGTTTCTGACACATGCTACAATACAGATGAGCCTTAAGGGCAGTCTGCTAACTGAAACAAGTGGGATTCATACTGCCTTAGTTCCTTTTCCTGTTGCTGTAATAAAGATACTCTGACAAAAACAACTTAAAAGAGAAAGAGTTTTATTTCAGCTCACAGTTCCATATCACAGTTCATCATACTGAGGACTTCACAGTGGCGAGAGCCCAAGGGAGATGGTCACACAGCCGTAATCAGAGAGCAATAAATGCATGCATGCACGCTAGTGCTCGAGTCACAATCTCTACTCTTACCCAGCCTAGGCTCCTCCATCTAGGGAATGGTGCCACCCACAGTGGATGGGTCTCCCTACCTCAAGTGATATAATCAAGATGATCCCTCACAGAAGAACCCAGGGCCAACCTGATCTAGACCTGATCTGACTATTGAGTCTCCCTTCCCAAATGATTCTAGATTGTGTCAGGTTGACAATTAAAACCAACCATCACAGATGCAAAGGAACAAGTGCAGTATGACTCCACTTGAATGAGACACCTAGACCAGTCTTGGAGGCACAAATAGAACGCTGGTCACCAAGAGCTAGGGGAGGACAGAGTGCTGTTTAAAGGGTGCATAGCTTTCAACATAGGAAGAGGGCAAGAGGTCTACGGGTAGAGAGTGATGACAGCAACACAAGAACGTGAGTGTGCTCGGCACCGCTCTGCTGTGTTTGTTAAGTGGTCACGTGGTAAGTTTTAGACCATATATACAGTAGCATAATTTAGGAAAACAATTGAAAATAAGTCACCGTGCCAGGTACAAACCAGAGCTTATGGAAACAATGCTTTGGAGCACGTCATTCTAAAATCTCAGCAGTGGCATATTTTCCTTACATAATTGGTGGTATTGTTTTATACACGTTACATGACTGACATAAACACAACATACAAGCATTCAGTAAGCCTGACACTTAGCAGTAAGTGCACAGCATGCATGGCGAATAAACACCACAGGTACACACTGTACAGGCCTGGGGCTTGCCTGCAGAAGAGAGCTTCGGAGAGCAGTATCTTGGGGGTTTATGTCAAGAGGAGAAAAGGGGAACCTGAAGCCAGAAGGGAAGTTGGGTCCCCAGATCAGTGTGTTGTAACACTCAGGGTGAGCAGAGGAAACCTGCAGATGTTGATGTAGGTGACTGAGTGACCGTTTCGCATCACTATGACAAAATACCTGGCACAGATGACTTAAGAGAGGAAGAGTTTATTTGGACCCATGGGATGAGAGAACACAGGCCATCACCCTAGGGTAAGGTGCGGTGGCCGGAGGACGAGGTGTCAGGAAGCCTGGAGAGATGAATGCTGGTGACCAACCTGTTTCTTCTTTTTCCATTTTTACTCGGTCCCAGTTTTTACTCCCGGCCCATGGTGGTGCCACCAACATTCGGGGTGTGTCTTCCTTTCTCATTTGAACTTCCCTGGAAATGCCCTCTGGATTCACCCAGAAGTAAGTCTCCTAGGTGACTCTACATCTTGTCAAATTGACAATGGAGAGGAACCGTCACAATGCATGCGAGCTCTCTATCCGTTTCGACATATCTCAGTGCAGCTAGGTATGGTTTCCTGTGCTCACATGCTGTCATCGCATGTAACACGAGACATCAGCAGCTGCAAATCAACGTGTTGCTCAAAGAGTACCCTGATCCGTGATCACATTAAAACAGATCCATGATTCCCAAATAAATGTGGAAATGGAGCTGGAATCACTACGATTATTATGTAGCATGATGTGTATGGATCTCCAATGTGCCTGGCATGTGTTAATAGAACCAGCCTGGATGTTCCAAATGGATACTATGTACACCCACACACACACTCTTTGGATATCAGACTATTGAAACAATAGATCCCAAGAAATTATAATTCCCCAGGAATCTCATGCTGAGGGAGGAGAGGCTGAGGCTGGGGGTGGGGACAGCCAAAGGAGGAATTTATCTCCTGGAGAAAGACTTGTAACTTCAGAGGACCTTGCAGGAGTGATCAGAGAGGAACTGATGGTGCTGAGCAGGGCCACGCCTTGACTTCATTACTTATTATTCTCTTGATCCTGCCCCTCATGCTAGGACCCTGAAGACAGTGTAGAAGTGACCACTGAATCTCCTTGTCCCTCTTCCCAATGTGGCCACACTGAATAAATCTCCTTTGTCTGTCTTTCACTATTTATTGAATGGTTTTAATTGGCTTATTGAGGTAGGCGGCCAAGCCTTGGCTTGGGAGGGTTACCAGGGCACAGGCTCTGACCCCAACTCCAGTTAGCTGCTCAAAAATGATACCAGGGATCACTCATTGAAATGGTAACAGCAGTCGTTGGGTACCACAGCTGTTCACACTGATGATTCCGGTGAGTGAGGCCAGCAGGGAGATCCCATAACCATTTTAAAGATGGCAGAACCAAGGCTTAGAAAAATCTGAGAAAACTCTCAAGATCTCACAGGGTTTGAGTATAAGATTGTTCACACACACACACACACACACACACACACACACACGTTATATTTGATACCTGTGTATAATCACTTTGCCTAAAGCTATCTATTGGCAAAGGGCTCTCTCTCTTCCTTCAGGGAGTTTAAATCTATTTTAAAAGGCAAAGGAAATGGGCAAAACTTTCTGTTCTGTCTGAAAAAGCAAGACTAATTTTTCTGGTGGTTCCTATTGACTTGGAAAGAGCGGATCTGCCCATCAAATGGCATTTTACCAGCTGATCAATTTGGTGTCATTCTCATTGAATTAAATCAAATTGAAATGTAATTCCCTTCCCGGAACAAATCCCCAGGCAGGGATTCACTGCAGCAGAAGTGTTTGACCTTGTGGCTGCTACCTAGAGGGCTTTCTAGAAATCTGGGGATATGAGAGAGGTCCACAGAGCTCATGTCCTTCTGGGCATGGCCCACTCAGCAGACTTCAGGGCTATACTTCCATTTCCCCTAGCCCAACAGAAGTACCCATGTGGCTTCCACTGACCCCTACAAGATTCATTATCAGGTACCTGAATATGTACTTAACACCTCAGAAAACATGCTAGATAAAGGTACAAGGACAACCATAAAGTCCCTAGCATAGTGGCCAGCTTTGGAAGAATTAGGAAAAGGCTCCCCATGGAGGTGGTAAAATTAAAACAGGGCAACACACACACACACACCACACACACACACACATACACACACACACACGGAAATGGTGCCTCGTTGTTCCAGGCCAGGATAGTACCACACCAGGGTGCAAAGGTTGGTGATTGGAAAATGGGCAGGATTTCAGAATGCCTTAACCTCGAATCTCATCATCCCCAACCATACTCAGGATTTACTAGCCACGGGGCTGGAGAGATGGCTTTCGCCAAGGACCT
Organism: Cricetomys ansorgei; assembly: GCA_026225945.1. Classification (NCBI taxonomy): domain Eukaryota; kingdom Metazoa; phylum Chordata; class Mammalia; order Rodentia; family Nesomyidae; genus Cricetomys; species Cricetomys ansorgei. The sequence goes on from JAMJFZ010004114.1 coordinate 9,904,317, forward strand.
CAGTTTGGTCCCAGGTATCTACACATTTCAAGAAGCTCACAACCACCCTCTTCTAGCCTCCAAGGGCATCTGCACCCATGTGCACATGCCCACACACATGCCCACACACATGCACATACACATACACATAATTCCAAAAGCTAAAAATAAATCTTATTTAAAAAAAAAAGAAGCACCAGTCAACTCTCACCCTGGCCACTCTAGTAACCTCGGCTCCCTGGGGCAATGACTCAGCTCTGGCCCAACATGTGAGGGACCCAAAGAGTCCAATGGCTACAGTGGTCTCTCCTGCTGCTTAGGAGTCATTTTAAGGACTTAAATGAGTCCAGAAAACATGTCTGGCCTGAACTCCCCATTAACTGGGGTAATGCATTTGTAGCCTTCCTACCCTTTAGCGTCCCCTGCCTTACACACCAGATCTGGCACCAAGCACTGGCCCTATGAGCCAATGGCTGAGCCTTTCTGAGCTTTAGACCCTTGTCTGTGAAGCAGTGAAATGGTACTTGCCAGCAGCGCTGGGGAGTGATGATCGAGCCCACAAGCATGGCTGCCCGAGAGAGGTAGGTCAAGAACATCCACACAGGAGGACGAAGCAGGCCATCTGTCAGCACCAACCAAGCGCTCGCCTGAAAATGTGATCCAAGAATTCAAAAAGACCCCAAACACCAATCACTGTGGGCTGGGTATAGTCAGGGGGAAGCAAGGCTGGGAGAGAAGGAGATGATGAGAATGATTGAGTAAGCAGAGACCTAATTAACCAAATCAGCTGGCAAAGGACTGCAGGCACAGAGAGAGTACGCCTGGCCCTGGAGCAGAGTCAAGCGGGGCCCAAGGATCCAGGGTTGACAGTGTTTACTCTGAGACAAATTCACGAGCTTCATGCCAGGCTAAGAGGCCTCTTAGCAGCTAACCACTCAGGTTCCTCTCAGACACATCTGACCTCTCATCAACCTTTCTCAAGCTGAAACAATCCCGGTCCCAGAGTTGTCCTAAGAATTAAATCGGAAAGCGCCTCACGCATGAGGCGGGCAGCGAATGAGCTAACATTCCCCATTGCCCTCACTTGCTTTCCTCCTACAACAGCGACCAACGTCAAGCCTCTGTGGCCACAAAAGCATCATGCCCTAAATAACCGTGATGTCCCTGTTCTTACCTTCCTTGGCTCAATATTCTCCCCTCATCCATGCATCCACCATGTTCCTGCACACCCACGGGAACATCGCTTTATGGTACACACAACTCTGTTCCACGCCTAGCAGAGAAGGCAAGATTTACAGAGTAATCGTGGGAATATCACTTTACAAGTGATGCCCAGGGCAATGACAGAAAGGTGAGACTCTCCGGGGATTGCCCTCAGATACCCAGCAAAGATCAGACCCCACCCCTGATGACATTCCCTCTTCAGTAACCAGTCCGCGCTGTCTGTGTCGGTTGTTTGTCCCATTGCTATGAAGAAATAGTTGAGAACACCAACCTAAGGAAGAAAAGGATGCTACCCACAGTTTATCGTGGTGAGAAGGTGCGATCACGGGAGTGTGAGGCAGCTCTTCACTCTGCGTCCACTGTCAGGAAGCAGAAAAAAACCAACCCCAGTGCTCAGCTCATCTTCTCCTTTTTAATCAGTCAGGGGTCCCATCTTGTGGGATGGGGCCGCCCACTTTCAAGCTAGTCTTTATGCCTCCATTAAGTCTCTCAGGAAATGCTCTCCTAGGCAGGCCCAAAGCTGTGGCTCCTAGGTGATTCTAAAACCCAGCCGTGTTGATCGTGAAGATGAACCACCACGCTTTCCCACTGGACTGTCCCAGCCCTGTAGCCCTGTAGCCCTGTAGCCCTGTAGCCCTGTAGCCCTGTAGTTGGCTACTTACCGGGCTGACTCTGACCTCTGTTATGCTATTATTCAAGTTCTATGATGCCACCTGCTCATCTCCCTGACCTCATCCCCACAGCGCTTCCTACACAAAATTCTCTTTCCCAGGATCTACCACAGCATTTCTAAGACAGCATTTGCAAGGAGGATTGTAGACCAGTGTGGAGGCTGGAGAAAAGGCAAAGTGCGGGAGCCACAGAAAGACTTTTCAACAAAGAACGGTGCAACTGACCGGAACCCTGAAGAATACAGAGGACCTAGCGAACCCAACAAAAGGAGGAAGGGTGTTCTAGGCAGAAGAAGCAGAAAGAAAGAAGAGGGAAGACAAGAAGGAACTGAAAAAAGCCACCCGGCAGGAGCACAAAGAGGCAGGGAGTGGGTGGCCAGGGTGAACGGCGGCACGGGCCAGGTCAGGGAAGGCCACAGGCTCTGTCTGAGTTCTCAGGTGACAAAAACCTTTCAGTCGTGACGCTGGGTCTGCACGGGCCGCAGTAGTCAAAGGCTACAGCCCAGGTGGCTCTTGTGATGGCTTACATCTACACAGTTCTGGAGGGAGATGTGAGATGGCAGTGCCAGCGTGCCGGTGCCGTGGGTCTCCTCTGAGTTCACCCCTTCACCCGCAGCCGGCAGCCCTCCTGCTGCCTCTTCCAATGAACACTCCCGGTGACTCTGTGTTTTGAAATTTCCCCTTCTTCTAAGGACATCAGTCAGATGGAATTAATGCCTTCTCTACAAGTCACATCTGATTTCAGGCACCTCCTTAGAGACTTCATCCTCAAAGAGCTAGATACATAGCTCAGTGGTTAACACTTGCCAACCACACACAGAGCACCAGGTTAGATCCCCGGCACTACAAGTAAAAAATTCAAAAGACGCACTGGCCTTCCTCCCCTCCCTCTGAGAAGGCCATCTGCCCACACCAATGGGGAGGCGAGTGTCCAGGGCTCTGCCCAGTTACCTGCTTACCCACTCCTTGTTTTTCCAGAGTCACACAATCACATTTTGTGCACTAAGTAAAACTTCAACACACACATTTTGAAGGGACACAGTTCAACCTACAACCATGATGTTATCTGTAAGGAAGATTCTAGAAATGTACAAAACTTAAATCTCAATGAATTACACATGAAAAACAAAATCCATGATCAAGTATGTGTGCCAGTCATGTGTGCCTGGCACTTCCTCTGCAAAACTTCCAGTGGGTCCTGTCTTTATTCGCAGACACAGACTGTCACTTTTTTGACAAGTACTGCTGGAGAAGATCAAATCACAACTGATCTGCTCTGCTCCGCTACAAAACCATGGTTTCAGGGCTGGTGAGTCAGTGCGGTTGGTAAAGCACTTGCTTTCCAAGTATGAGGCCCTGAGTTTGATCCCATTGCACATTGCACTGGGGATGCTGAGGCAGGAGAATCTGGAGTTCCCTAGCTGGGCAGACTAGCCTAGCTGAGCAGTTCTAGGCCAGTAGGAGAACCTGTCTCACAAAAATGTGGACAGACCCTAAAGAAAGATACCTGACATCCACACACACCTACACACACCTACACACACATACACACATATGCATCCACATGTACATACACATATGCACACATGTACACCCATAAACACAGGTACACACATGCATACACACACGCATGTACACACACCTACACACATGCACTTAGGTATTCATGCACACAATTCTCACACTATCTTCCTGGGGCAGGACTCGCTGGTACATCACAATTCCCCTGGCCACTCCCAGCTCATATGCTTCCCGTTTGCTCCCAGATGGACCATTCCCACCAGCCCTCTGCCTTCCCTACTGGCCTTCCTCCTCTCCCTCTGAAGAAGCCATCTGTCCACTCCATAAAGGAAGCAGGGGTCGTGAGGTGTGCCCAGTTCCTCCACTCGCCCCTCCTCGTTTTCCAAAGCCAACTAGAGGAACACACATGATGTGGAAGGAAAAAAATAAATGAAAGAGCAGGTTTGCTCCAAATACACAGTTTCCTCTGTGGAGACGTTTCTTCTTGGGCAAGCCAACATCGTCTCCATGTGACGCCACTGCCTCAGGAGGGAATCTTATCATACTTAAACAAAACCCAAACCCCTTACTGTGGCCAGCAGAGGTGACTCTGTGCAACACGGTCCTGTCCACTCTAACCCCCATCTGGCACATACCCCTGCTCTCTGGCCAGGGGTCTTCCTGCTTCGTTGCCTTTTGATTATTTCCCAGAACACAACAAAACCATCACTACTCAGGGCCTTTGCACATGATGGTCCCTCCACCAGCTCTCAGGGGAGCTCATTCTCCCAACTGTCAATTCTGTTCCCTCCGTCTCCCCTGGTTACCTCCATCCAACCAGCACCTCCACCATGTTTTCTCCTTATATCATTTCTCTTCACCACTTGACAGTCTCTAAAATTACATGACATTATTTGCTTCTGTCTCCCTTATAAAACCGCAAGCTCCAAGAGGACGGGAACGGCGCCTGCATTGCCATAAACTGTCATTAAAACGATGTCTGGCACACAGTGGGAATTCACCAGAACTTGTTCAATTGATAAAAGAAAGGGTTAAAATGGCCATCTGGTGCCATTTCTGTTCAACCTTACCACTGTCATCCCCTAGATATGTATGAAGCTTAAATCTCAATGAATTAAAGTGTAAATAAAGACTGAGGTGTGGTTCCGTTGGTAGAGTGCTTACTTAGCACACACGAGGTCCTGGGTTCGATCCCCAGCACCACATGAGCCAGACATAGTGGCACACACCTCTAATCCCAGGACTTGTGGGTAGAGACAGAAGGTTTGGAAGTTCAAGGTCATCCTTGGTTACAGAGAGAGTTTAGGGCCAGCCTGAAATATATAAGGCCTTGTCTCAAAATAAAAGGAGATGACTTTCTTCATTTGAAACTAAAAACTAGCTAGAAACAATTTCTCTGGTCCACCCTCATTCCCCAGTTCTAGCCTGTGTGTAATGGGAGCCACTGACCATCTGCTGATATGACCCTCCCCTGGGCCATAGGTACTGACTCAGAGCAATGGGCACCTGCTTGGTCTGAGCCAATCAGATTCTTCCCTGGGCTGTTTAAATCGCCAACAGGAAGAGAAAAGTATTTTCCTTGTCTGAAGGTCAGAGCAAAGGTTCAGCTCACAGCCCTTTCCTACACATGAAAAAATGACCCAAACCCTCTGTCAACACAGCCCTGCCTGTTACCTGGACACCTGAGACAAGACACCTCCCGTAGTCCCAGCCTGATGCCACTGTGGTCCTGTCACTGGCAACCAGAAAAACCTCGCCATGATAAATGAATCGAGGCGTGCCAGCAGCCTGGCCCACAGCCCGGGGTTGAAGCAGAAGTGAAATTGTCGGTGTCCTTTGGGATACCCTGAGGTTTAATCCTCTTTGAGCCCTCCCTCCCCATCTCACATCCACGTCCAACCGCTGCTTTCCTCCTGTGGGCTGGGACGACAAGGCTGTGCTCACCGTTGCACGGGATTCTGCGCTCCTGCGAGCTGGGGCCACGTACAGCGTATGTCCCACCCCTGCATGCCCAGCATTCGTGTGTGCTCAAATGCCCGTCACAGAGGCAGAGGCAGCGCTGAATAGAATGAAGCCTCTGGCGCCTTATAAACTGAAGAGGGCTCCATAAAACGTGTAAAAAGGGAAAGGCTGTCTGCATGGAAGGGATTGTGAGTGTGGTTTTATTAGCCACATAGATAACCCTCATCATGAAAGGAGCCTTTCCAAATGATGGATGGCTCCGAGGCCCCGGAGGGACGTGGGTATTTCTCAAGGCCGCCAGTCAAACAAGTTAACCGCATAACGTTTCTCTCTCCATAGCAACTGGCCTGGCCTTCTCCAACTAGCCCAGCACCTGTGCCTCTGGAAGCCCCTCAGCACTCTGGCTGCTGTCTTCCGCAGGCTATTGAGTCTGGGTACTCTCATCCACAGTCTCCAACATCGAGAAGGGACCAACTCGGGGGAGGGAGTATGTGGCTGGAATCCAGACTCCAGTAAGAAGCCAAACCGCAGGCTTGTGGCTCTGAGCCCTGAGCCAGGCTCTGTTCAGCACTGCCTGGATGCTCCTGTCCCCTCGCTGGAGTGAAGGGGACAGTCCTAGAGAGCAGATGGAGGGCAAGTTCATCATGACAGTGACCCAGAGGCCGGGTAAGACATCCCCAGCGTAGAGAAAAGTGAGGTGGTCAGTGGAGGGAAGGGATCAACCAAAGATGCTACAGTTATGAGAGTCACCTCGAGATTTTTCTGACTCCTCAGCCTACTCACACATCACTGGTGAGCAAAGCCAGATGGGAAACAAGAGTTGAGAGGGGGAGTTGACTAACCCTCAGGAGAGGCCTCCACTGTGCCCTCGCAGGCAGACTATTGTGGTTTGAATGTGGTCTGTGGGCTCCCGTGTTTTGACACCTGGTGCCCAGGTGATGTTTTGGGAGGCCATAGAAACTCTAGGAGGCAGAACAGGAGGAAGTGGGTCACCAGGATCTGATGGATGTTGAGGTTTCTTAGCCCAAGCCCACTTCTACCCTCGCCTGACTGTGGATGTGACTGTGAGCAGCTGCCATGTTCCTCCTGCTGTGTCTTCCCTACCCTGGTGAGCCGTAGCCCTCCCAGCTGTAGGCCAAAGTAAGCCCTTCCCCCCTTAAATTGGTTCCTGTCAGGCATTTGGTTACAGCACCCACAAAGTCACTAACGCATGGGCAGTGGAGAAAGAGACAGAGGCGGCTCCCTAGAGATGCCTAGCAATGGACAGAGAGGGAAATCTGGAGAAGACAGGCTCATACCAACCTGACCCAGCAAGAAAGGAGTGTCACAGCGTGAGTCCTAGAACTGGGGAGGCAGGAAGGGCCCACAGCAGGAATCTGGAAATGATCAGAGAGCAAACATTCTCAGTCCCTACCGCAGCCACCTGCTCTCCACCACAGTGCATAAACAAGCGAGCCTAGCTGGATCCCAGTAAACTGAATTACAGATGGCTCGGTGGGTAAAGCACTTGCCATGTAAGCATGAGGACCTGAGTTCAAATCCCCAGGCTAAGCATGCTAGCACATAATAGTAATTCCAATTCTTAGGGGGAGAGGGGCAGGGACTGAATTACAGATGGCTCGGTGGGTAAAGCACTTGCCATGTAAGCATGAGGACCTGAGTTCAAATCCCCAGGCTAAGCGTGCAATTGTAATTCCATTTCTTAGGGGGGGGAGGGGCAGGGAAGGGCGAGAAAAGAATCTTCAGAAGCTCCTGAGCCAGCTCAGCTCAGACACACACAGTGGTGAGCAGCAAACAGACCCTGCCTCAAGCAAGGTAGGAAGGCAAGAAGCTACACCTAAGGTTGTCCTCAGACCTCACATTGGCCCTGTGGAAAGAACATACACCATACACACACACACATGAATAAATACACCCAGAGACATACACACATCACACATAAACACACACATGCACACAGGAAAGCATATGAACAGACACATGCACACACACACACACACACACACACACACACACACACACACACGCAGATTTTACAAGAAAAAAAAAAGGTGGCGAACACTCCAGAGCAGAAAGAAAGATGACATTGGGTAAACCAGCACAGAGCTGAGGTAGGGAGCACGGACCAATGGTCTTCACCCAACGAAGAAAGGACAGCAAGCAAACCAAGCGGTATGGAGTCAGTGGCCTCACACAAGCGGGGAAGGCTTGCGAGACAAGTGGGAATCAGACCCTAGCAACTCCAACAGCAGAGCTGGGGAGCGCCTCCCTCCCACCTCCAATCCCGGAGAAGGTCAGCACGGAGTGAAACAGGTTAATGGAAGGCAGCTTTGAAATCAGCTCAGAACCCACAGCCAAGTTAGTTACAAATGTGTACAACAGGCCTGAGCTCTGAGCCAAAACAGCAGACAGAAGCCAGCTGGCTCACTATCCCAGTGCTTCCAAATCACTGGACAGGCACAAAGCGACCATGGCCTCCATCCCCACCACCTACAAAGCGCTGCAGAGGACTGCTCTAGCTCCAGGACAGCTGGGGCTTTTCTTGCTTGGAGCTAAGTTCTTGCTAACAACCGGTTGCCTAGCAAGACTGCACTTGTCTATAATCCTCTGAGGCCTACCGGCTCTGGTTCCTCAGAAAAGGAAGAAGAGAGAAAGCCGTGATTGATGTCTCAGCCCACAGGGACCCTTGGCCTGAAGTGGACGTGGACGGGTGAGGGAGCGTCCATGGAAAACCAGGAAAACTGCCTCTCTGACAGTGACATCGTCTCCACTGTCTCTAGCAAGTGTCATGTTCTGACGCCCCCTGGTGCCAGAGGCAGTTTCCAGAACAGTGGTACCTGGGTGCTAGGCCTACAAGATGGATGATAGACTTGCTGTTTCTGTATGGGAAGGGGTTTTAACATACCTACACGCATATACGGGCAGGTGTGTGTCTGTACAAAGGCATGTCAGAGGTCAATGTTGGCAAACGCCCATGCTGTTCCCAGTTAGCTCTGTTTTCTCTGCCTTCTGCTCATGGATGAGATGTTACGTTCTCAGCTACTGAGCCAGCACCATGCCCACCTGCCTGCTGCCGTGCTCCTTGCCGTGACGGATCACGGACTCACCCTCTCTGATCTGTAAGCAACCCCCCCGCCGCCCCCTCCTCCCCCCTCCACCGCCAATTAAATGCTTTCTTTTATAAGCTGCCTGGGTCATGGTATTTTGTCATGGCAATAGGAGAGTAACTAAAAGTAACTAAGACAGGTCGCCATGCTTGGGCAGCAAACACTTCATTGCCCAGAACCGCCTCCACACTTGCCTCTTTTCTTCCTTTTACGATTCCCTTAGTACCCACCAGTTTCCCAACCCTGGTCTCCCAGCTGGATCAGCCACCACGGGAGGTGGTCAGGCTGCACAACTCCACAGGGCACCAATCAAGGAACACAGCAGACAATTTTTGTAGCCACACACCTCCCCCCCCCACAATTACTATACCATTTTTAAAAGGAGGAACTTGAGAGCCCGATGGAAGTCATACCCAGGCTGAGCAGCTCAGCCCCTGAGTCCCCACATGTCAACGCTACACCAGGGCAGTGAATGTGAGTATCCCCCAACACCCCAGGTTTTAAAGCCAACCATCTGAACCAGGTGGGCATAGAGGCCGGGAATGTGCTGTGTGTGTGGTGACAACCTTGCCAATATAAGGAGTACAATCCACTATGTCACTACCATAGACAAGAATCCGTTAAAGTGGCCCCAACGTTACCAAATCCCCCCAGTTCTAGAGAAGCCAGAATCCACAGGAGTAAGTGAAAGCTGTTAATTTTTAAAGACTGACCTAAATTTATTTTGAGGCTCCGAGACGAAACAAAGCCCATCCGCAGGCATTGTCTCCCTGCACGGTGTGTTGCCTCCACCGTGTCCTGTGAACTTCACTCTCCACGCCTCATGTGAACGATCTCTATGCCCTCTGAGCAGATGAAGACGCTGAGGCTGAGAGCAAGGAAGGACTTGCTTGACCTCATGGGGTCCACGCTTCCTGCAGGCGCTGTGCCCCCATCAGCATTATTCCCTAGCAGCAAAGCCCCGGATGCGTGACTTCCTGTATTCCTGCTGTCTGTCACTCAGCACTGCATGGGGGTGCAGCATCAAGCGGTGCAGGCCCCCAAACTGGGTCCCTTCAACATCAGACATCACTCCTACTTGGACTCAGCTGGTTTTGTCAGCCATTTCCCCCGGGCTGTCAGTGACTGATAGGAGGCACAGAAACCCTAGGGAGCCCTTGGCCTGGGTCACTAAGATAGCCGTGAGGAGACAGGTGGCCAAGTGCCCCAGTTAAAACAGAAACAATGGGAGCCCAGCCCTCCATCCATAACCGGAACTTCTGCTTCTGAGGACGGTTCCCGTTGACTGAGCCTGGATGTTAGAACCATCTGGTCCGACTTTGTTTTATGAAGTTTATTATAAACTTATAGGGGAATGTGAGCTGACTCCGGCCTCAATTAGGAGAATCTGTAGCCTGCTGAACCCTGGAGTGTTGACAAGCCTGGAAGGTCTCTGGCAGCCTGCCACAGAGCGCTAGCCTCAACTTTCACCTGTACAGCGTTTTTATTAATGACATAGTTGAAAACATAAAAGGCTTGTTTACCAAATTTGCAGTTGATTTGAAAGGAAGGAGCGGGGTGGGGGTGGGGGGCGGAGGGGCGGAGGCCGAACAGATTGCAAACACACCGACAGGATCCAGATGGCTCTAGACAGGCTGGACTGATGGGCTGAATCTAATAAGAGAAAATGAAACAAAGACAAATGTCAGGGTCTGAACTTGGCTTCAAAGGAATGACTGCTCAAGGACCAGGTTGGGTGGGGGCGGGGCGGCGGCAGCTGGTTCTAATAAGGCTGGAGCTTGGGTCCGCACGCTGATACAGCCATGACACTTGAAACATCGCCCAAGACGTCCATCGCAGCGCTGTTTATAACAGCGGAACGCTGGAAGCAACCTGCGGTCCGTCCACACGGTTGACTATAGCCATCGGAAACCGTGACAGCATAGGAATATGTTCGATGGTATGGGAAAATATTTCTTAAACTCAAAAGCTAATAAAACCATATAGGTAAAGCTTGAGAGTTCTTTTTATTTCAAAAAGAAAAGAACCCTGCAGAAGGAGTGCGTGGTTGCCACAGGCTCATACAGTTGAATGCTTGGTCAGCAGGGTGTAACACCACTTGAAAGGATTAAGAGGTGTGGCCTTGTTAGAAGTGAGTGTGGGGGGGGGGTTAGGTTTCAAGGACCCACACCAGGCCCAGTGTCTCTCTCTCCCTGCTGCCTGTGGATCCAGATGTAGAACTCTCTACTTCTCCACGTCTGCCTGCATGTCACCGTGCTCCCCCCATGAATATAACGAACTGTAAACCAGCCCCAATTCAGTTTCTCATAAGCGTTGCCGTGGTCATGGTGTCTCCTCACAGCAACAGAACACTGACTAAGAAAGGGTGGGTCTCCAGGCCGCCCCCCAAACCCCTTCCTGAAGATTTATAAGCAGGTAACAATTAACAGGTAGGGAGTGACATTTTCTTCGGCGGTGTAGCTATTGGTAACACGCCTGTGCTCCTGAAAACAAACTCCTACCCACCCATGCTGCTGGAACCAACTCTAATGAATCCATTGGGGTCCCCCCACCCAGAAAAAAAGAGAAAAGAAAAATTGAAAAAATATATGGAAAGGTATACACCTAAGTGTGTATTTCTAGGTACCAAAGATGACCTAGAGGTGGAGGAGGGTATATCAGTCACTGTGTACAGTTTCTAAAGGTTTTATAAACTTATGCCATCATCAAACATATATGGCTAGTATTTGAAAATAGTGCGATTTGGATCTGAAATGTCCCCCACAGGCTCATGTTTGAATGTTTGGTCCCCACTGGTGATATTATTTGGGGGAAACTGTGGAGCCTTTAGGAGTGGGGGTCTGGGTGGCAGATGTAGGTCACCATGTGATGCTCCCAGTTCTAGTCTCACTATCCTCTTCTGGGGCCACCATGATAAGCACAGCTGTCCTCTGCCACACCCTCCCTCCACATTGATTTCCTGCCCAAGGGCAGGAGGCCACGCAACTCCGGACAGAAAGTCTCTGAACATAAACAGAACAAATGTTTCCTCCCTTCGGTTATCTTTGGCAAGTATTTTTATCATGGTGACACAAACATAAGTAATAAAGAGAAAGTTGGCAAAAGACATTCTGCCATACTTTGACAAATCAAGATTCTAGTCTTAGCTGGATGTATCGGCTCATTCCCGTCATCCCAGCACTCAGGAGACTGAGATAGGATTTCTGTGAGTCTGAAGTCAGCCCAGGCTACCTAGTGAGATCTAGGCTAGCCTGACCTTGTCTCAAAAAAAAAAAAAAAAAAAAAAATCACCACACACAAAGACTCGGGTCTTAAATCTGGTCCAGGTGGCTCATTTTACAACCAACTTGGTGGCTGATGCTGAGATCAAACATTCTGAGTGTTCCTAGTGTGTCTGAAGCATAAAAGATCTTCAGTGTGTGTGTGTGTGTGTGTGTGTGTACAGGTACATGAGTGTGTGTGCATGTTTGTGTATGTGCACATGTGTGTGCACGTGTGTGCACGTATGTGCAAGTGAGAGCCTGAAGACCTCAGCTGTCAGTTTCTCAGGTACCCTCCACCTTGATTTTTGAGACAGGTCTCTCTCTGCCCTGAAACTCACCAATTCAGAGAAGCTGCTGTCCTGAGAGCCCCAGGGAGCCACCGTCCCAAGCTCTCTAGCACTGGGACAACAAGCCTTGCCACCACACACAGCTTCTTTACGTCAGTTCCTGGGCTTGAACTCAGGCTACCAGGTACCTTGCCCAGTAACTCTCCCGCAGATCTGGACTTTTACACTCTAGCTTTTCCGACTGTTGTGGGGTGTGGTGGTGTCCTTCCTAGTCTCCCAGCAAGCTGACACTGGACCTTCCAAGTCAGCCAGCTGTGCTAAGACCCTCGAGAAGCCACATAGGATGCTGGTCCCTGGGATAACAACCCCTTTGTTGTTATGTTTGTTTGTTTGGTTGGTTGGTTTATTCTTCTCTCATGCAATACATCCTGACCGCAGTTTCCCCTCCCTCCGTTCTGCCCAGTCCCCACCACCTCCGCTCTCCCCCAGATCTATTCCCCTTCTCTCCATACAAGAGCAGGCCTCTCAGGGATAACATAGCATACAACACAGCATAACAAGATACAATAAGATTAGGCACAAACCCTCGTATCAAGGCTAAACGAAGCAACCCAGAAGGAGGAAAAGGGTCCCAGGAGCAGGCAAAATGTGGTATATTTACACAATGGAGTATTACTCGGCTATTTTTTAAAATACAACATCATGAAATTTGCAGGTAAATGGATGGAACTAGGAAAAAACATCCTGAGTGAGGTACCACAGACCCAGAAAGACACACAAGGTATGTACTCACTTATAAGTGGATATTAAGTGAAGTAAATGTTAATCTTGCTAACTCCTTTTTCTTTTAATTGTGCATGTGTGTGCATCTGCAGGTGGGAGTGTGTGTGTTTGTGTATGTGTGTGTGTGTGTGTATACTGCCTGCACCATGGGTCATGCAGGCACCCAAGGATGTCTGAAGCATCGTGTCCCCTGGAGCTGAAATTACAGGCAGGTGTGAGCCAACAGTATGGGTGCTGGGAATCAAACCCCAGTCCTCTGCAAGAGTAGTACTGGCTCTCAACCGCTGAGCCGTCTCTCTCCAGCCCTCTTCAACTCCTTTATATCATCCTGGAGTCACTGAAGCCAGAATAAAGTACTCCCTCTCCACCAACCCCACCCCCACCCCCACCCCCCACCATAAGCCTCTCAGCTGTAGCACCACAGTGTATGGAAGGTCCCCAGAGGACGGCGGCTCCTGTCACAAAATGGCTCTCCCGTATTACTGATTTCCTTTCTTCCCTGAGCTCGTCAGCAGTGTCAGGTGTGGGAAGACTGAGAGATAAGACACCCAGGCACTTGGGCTGCACAGACAGTGCTCAGTTCAGATGGTCAGGTTTGCCTCAGGCTCTGCCCTGAAAAATGAGCAGGGAGTCCAGGGAGATGTCTTGGTCTGGAAAGTGACGACCAATGGCAACTGTGAAGACCTGAGTTCAGGTCTCAGCCAGGCCCTGGGATGTAGGACTACTCCTTCAGTGCTAGGGACAGCAAGATTCTTGGAGTGCATTGGCCAACCAGTCAGTACACGCAGGGTTGGTGAGAGACCCTGTCTTCCAACCATGGGGTCGGGATTGATCAAGGACTATACCTGACAGTGACCTCTGGCACCCACGTATTTGTACACACATGTACACACCCACACAAATACCTACGTACACCACACACACACACACACACACACTTGGGCTTCCCAAGCTGGGGTGAACGATCATAGCCGACTGCCCAGTAGAATGGCCTGGCCAAAAATCAAAATGGTTTCCCAGCACTAAGCACTCATGTGAGCCCTCTGGCAAGATGGAATTCACCACCAACATGCATCCTTCCTCCCCACCTTCCCCAAGGCTGCTCTTAACACAGTCACCCTTCTGTGACAGCTGAACGACAGCGCCACAGGACTCTCAGGGTGCTGGAATGCCATGTTGCCTGGTGACAGTGTGTGTATTTCCCAGAGGGTGAGATTTTCCCATACGGGAGCCTAGTGTCCCACATCGTGGCAGGCAGCACCAGGGTCGGGTGTGGGACACAGGGCTCCCCCTTTCCCCACGATGACACCTTCCTCGGGTTTTTGCTTCATTACTATTTGATTCGTAGAAGGTTTTTCTTGCAATGTATTCCAGGCTAATTTTGGAAATTTGTTTTCACCTTCCGACATTGATTCCTGGGGCAGCTTTGCAAGCTGCCTGAAACGAGAAATCAATGGTGACAGCTTCGGAGTGGGCTCTGTTCTTCATTAACCTGGAGCTCCAAGCAGTCCCAGCCCTGTCTCCTCCCTCAGGAGCAGCCCTGGGGGGTGGGGGGGGGGATAGGCAGTTCAGAAGTTTTCTTTTGGTGATCTTGACCTTTCTGTCCTGAGCCCTTCCTTCCTTCCCTCTCCTGCTCTTTTGCCAACACCTGCTCTCTCTAGGAAGTGGGAAGACAATTGAGCAGAGGAAGTAGGGTGAGATTTACTAAGCACCTGCCCGTACCCAGTACCCAGGCACTAGGTCTGTTAGTTGATAGCCTGGTCGCATTTAAATTTGCTTTTAACACCAGAGGTTGGGGTCGCCTCCATTTCACAGAGGTGGAAATGGACACAAAGAGATGAAGAGACAAACCCAAATCACATAGCTCAGGGCTCTGTTCAGTGGAGTGGGATCAGAGCTTCCCTACCTCCAAGCCTGTCTTCTCACACCACACAGAAAGCTAAGTGTGAGTGTTTAAGAGAGGACGCCCCTCAAGGACACTCAAAGTGTAATTTGCCCTCATCTCAACCAACAGATCTGCTGAGTTTTGCACCCAGAGACTGGTCCTAATGAAGTCTTCAGGGACGGCTGACTGTGCTCCCGGGAGCCCACTCCACCCACAGAAATCAACAGCACTGGCCAAGGAAGTTTAGCGGAGAACTCACAGATCCGTAGAGAACTCATGCACTCTGGCCAAAGGTCACTCAAAAGTTGTACATGCTCAGATCGATGTTGGAGACTATTGGAACACCCTAGCCTGAGCAGAAGCAGAAAAGATGGGGTAGGTTCAAGAAGGGGGTGATGCCAGGGAGCCTACATCAGGCCTGCTTGATAGAAACACAGCACAAGCCACACAGGTCATGGCGCATTTTTCTGGTAGCCACATCCAAAGGTAAAAAGAAAGAGATAAAATCAATATTAGTAATATATACATTTAACCCAATGTATCTCAAATACTGTCTCAACTTGGAATCACTCCAAACACGTAGGAGTTCAGAAGTTAAGAGGGCTTGCTGCCACTCTTCCAGAGGACCTGAGTTCAGTTCCCAACACTCATGAAAAGAGCCTCACAATTGTCTATAACTCCAGTTCCAGGAAATCTGACACCCTCTTCTGGCTTCCATGGGCACCTGTAAACATGTGACACACAGACAGACTGACATACAGACAGACAGACAGACAGACACACACACACACACACACACAAAGACAGATAGATAGATATATACATAGATAGATAGACAGACAGATAGATTTAAACCAATAAAAAATTACACCTAAAGATATACCATATCACATTTTAAAATTATTTTTAATTAATGTACTTACTTATTTTGTGTGTAAGAGTGTTTTTCATGCATGTATATGTGTATACCACATTTGTGCTTCCAACCCACAGAGGTCAGAAGTGGGTGTCAGATCCCCTGGGCTGGAGTTACAGATGGTTGTAAGCCATGTGGGTTCTGGGAATCAAACCCAAGTTGTCTGGAAGTGCAGCCAAAACTCTTAACCTCTGAGCCATCTGTCCAGTCTCCCATCCCACTGGCCACCATCAGCAGGAAATCATGCATTCATCCTGGAAAGCATATTCTTTTTTTCTTTTTTTTTTTTTTTTTCTGAGACAGAGTTTCTCTGGCTGTCCTGGAACTCTCTCTGTAGACCAGACTGGCCTTGAACTCACAGAGATCCACCTGCCTCTGCCTCCCTCAAGTGCTGGGATTAAAGGCGTGTGCCACCACTGCACGGCTCTTTATTTCATTCTTAAGGATTATTGCTACTGTAAAATAAGAGAACTACTCATAAACACCACACCTCATTTTAAATATTAGTATGTCACACTGGCTTTCAGTTAATTAGTAACAATAACAACCAGTGCTTGCAGTGTATTTACCAAGCACTGAGTGCTTTCTGGCCATCCAAATATCAAACTCTGAATCCACCACGGAGACAAACGCTAGGTAATGCTGAGGCAATAGCATTCTCCTTGGCAAAGGAAGATGACTAGGCCTAGGATGTCAATAGAAGTTCAGGATGCAAACCCAACCTAGACTGACTAACTTCTCACTTGACCCTTTTAGATACCCAACTACAGCTAAAGCCCAATCAACTCACCCAGCCAGGATAATCCTGAGCCTTACAAACTTCAGACACCTTGTATTGACACCCTGGGCTCTCAGCCTCCACCCCTCACCCTCTTGACAGCCCTTTCATGCGCATGCTCCGTGTGCAGGGACCTGCTAGCTGTGGTTCCTTTCTAGCTGGCATAAAGGACTTTTGAAGTCTTCCTGGCCCCCAGCCACCTGGGGAGAGCCTGGGTTTTCTCCTAGAAATGATATAAAGCCAATGAGGGGTTCAAGGGGGGGGGGGGGGGGCGCGGGGGGGGTAGCAAGAAGAGATCAGATTTGCATTTTAGAAAGCTCATTCTGGGAGCAGCAGGGAGGGTAGTGTGGAGGGCGTTGGAACTGGAGAAAGGAAACCGATTTAAAAGCCATTAGAGTGGTGATAGCAGATATGAGAGGGGTTCGAAAATGATCAAATTACTGGGGCCTGGTGATTGAGTAATCACTGAGTGGGGGCAACAGAGAGAGAGTCGAGGATGACTCTGCTTCCTGGTTTGAGTAGTGGAGTTAATGGTGGAACCATTAGCTGAAATAGAAAACACTGTGAAATGAGTAGACAGGATTAGTTAGACTGTTATATTGGAGTTGACATTATAATTGATTGCCCAACATCAATTCAACCCCTCTGCCATCTGTCACAGAAATGCATTCTGAAGGACTTGCTCCAGACCCAGGGTGGGCCCTGACACATGTAACCCAATTGTGGGGGCCTACTGCATGCTGATGACAGGTTTGGAACACTCTAAGCCAATAGCTATATGCTATTTTCCCCCTGAGATTTCTTTGGTGTAGAGGCCATGAGTTGACCCATTTGGTCCAAAGGAAAGTACCCACTGCTTCTGGTCCCACCAGCTGTGGGAGAGAAGAGAGCTGTCTCCTGATCTAAAAAAGGAGGAAGACGAGGAGAAAGGGGAGGAGGGGGGAGGGGAGGGGAAGGGAGAGGTGGGGGAAGGAGGAAATGATATCTTGGTTGCTCCTGACAGCCATTCTTCAACTCAAAGAGCCCGGGGTAAGATGGTTCTGAGAGAAGGATATAATGAGAAATAAGAAACTTGATTCTTGCCAGCAAGTGGTGGTGCATGCCTTTAATCCCAGCACTCAGGAGGCAGAGGCAAGCAGATCTCAGTGAGTTTGAGGCCAGCCTGGTCTACAGAGCAAGTTTCAGGACAGCCAGGGCTATAACAGAGAAACTCTGTCTTGAAAGCCTGAAAAGGAAGGAAGGAAGGAAAGAAGGAAGGAAGGAAGGAAGGAAGGAAGGAAGGAAGGAAGGAAGGAAGGAAGGAAGGAAGGAAGGAAGGAAGTAAAAGAAAAAAGAATGAAAAACTTGATTCTTGGTGACTTTACTGAGCCACCAAGTGGCTGTTTGTGGTGCTGGAGATCAAACCCAGAGTCTTGTAAGACACTCTGTGGGAGTATAGCTCTGACACCAAGCTGTACCCCTAGCTCCGGTTTCCTTATTGTTTAAGCCACCATGACTTGGGTTTTACTATGCAGAGCCCCAACATTCTAATTGGCATGAGGCTCCCTGGAGCTGTGCGATGCAGGATTCCTGGAGTGATCCACAGAACACACGCACAAAAACACACACACACACACACACACAGTTCCTGAAGCTGGAGATACAGATCTGGCACCATCGGGTGAGGTGTAAACTGAATAAGAAGAGGGAAC
Source organism: Cricetomys ansorgei (assembly GCA_026225945.1). NCBI lineage: Eukaryota > Metazoa > Chordata > Mammalia > Rodentia > Nesomyidae > Cricetomys > Cricetomys ansorgei. Next base: position 9,922,384 of record JAMJFZ010004114.1, read on the forward strand.
TGATCCAGGAAAACATATAGTCTGGGGACAGAAGATACTGCAGCATGGACGACAGATGGGGGGGGGGGAGCTGAATGACTCCATGGAAGACAAGGGAAGTGAGAGGCGCTCTGGAGGTGGGTGGACACTGAGGGGTCATGACTGGGGAAGTGGGGGGAGAGCGAGAAGGGGATAAATAAGAGACAGGGTGGGGCAGTGGCCGAATGATTAAAAGCACTGTGGGCAAAGACACCACTGCTGACAGAGAGAAATATGAATTAAGGTCAACATGCCTTCATAAGACCCTCAAACGCAAGAGCATTTTAAGGTTTAAATGGATATATTCCTCTCTCACCCATACACCAACCCAGAGGCTCTTTTCCATAGTCACAAGGGCCCCTCTCTGATCTATCAGCTCAACTATCCCATAAGGTCTTACTGTGCTCCCCATGTCGCAGCTGGCTCGTCATCTGCACTTCCAGCTCCAGCCCACGGAAAGGGGGCAAATCAATAAAATTCCATGCAAACCACTTCAGTGTTTTCTGGAAGTTACGTTCATCCTTTTCAACAAGAACTAAGGAAATAAATACTCTCAAGGCTCAGGGAATGTCTCAAAAGGAGGTAACAGAATGCAAGGGCCAGGGGCAGGGCAGGACTGCTGTGGAATTCTTCTCCTGGGCACAGCCTGGCCACTCCTGGACTCACAGAAGCTGTGATCATCTGTGCAAGGTCAAGGCAGCCAGCACGTGTGGGAGAGGGGATCCTAGGGCTCCACCCACTAGCCGAGGAGCTATTGGAAATTGAGGGCCAGGGAAGGGGTCATTTCTCTTCCTGTATGGCCACTGGTAGACTGTCCTGCTCTGAAGGATGATCCCACACTCGTGTACCGGCAGACAGCACTAGTTGGACTCAATGGGTTATTAAAAAAGAAAGCAAAGAAAGAAAGAAGGAAGAGAGACGGAAGTACAGGAGGGACCTAGGCGGAATGGAAGGCAAAGATTTGGGTTGGATACGGTCAAGATACATTGTGTATGTATGTATGCAGTTGTCAAAGAATAAAAAAAAAATACATGCTTTAAAAGGAAAAAAAAAAAAACTTAAAAAAAAAAAAGAAAGAAAGAAGGAAGGAAATGGCCACGCCCAGCTTCCAGAGAGCCTTGGAGCTTGGCCCAAAACTAAGCTCTTCCCTAACATGCAGGAGATCCTGACTAAGGAAGAAATAGATGGACATTTTGGCACTTAGGGAACTTGGCTCATGGGTTCGAGGCAGTTGTGGCAGGTGTACAGATATGGCTGCCTATCCTATATACGCAGATCTGTCATCTAGGCTAGTCTGAGTGAATGCCTTACCCCAGTCAAATGTTGATCTCACAAAGCCCCAAAAGATTTCAGTCACTGCAGCCACAACCCATTGGCGGCCACTTCTCGTCCAATCAGGAGATAGTTCTGCACCCCAGTGAGTGTTTTGAAGTGTGCTAGATCTTCCCAGCCCCTCTCCTCATGGTTTCTGTCCAGCCATCAGCTCAGCTTTAGAAATGTACAGGAGACCCAAGCAGAAAGAAGCATTATGTAGATCATGATTCTCCTGTTCCTTTGGGGGGAGCGCAGTGTGTCTGTCTGTCTCTCCCCCTCTCCCTCTAAGTATCCTGATCTCTCCTTTCTATTCACCAACACAACCACTGACTTGTTCTCCAAACCACACAGCCTGGTGTCTCCCCCATCACTCAGCTGGAGCTGTCACTGAAGTCGTTAAATTTAATGGTCTCTTCCCAGCCCTCTTCCTCCTCCACCTGGCTGGGTCTCCTTAAACATGATTGGCACCCCTTCCTCGTAGCTCACTTCCCTGCAGTGCTATAAGACACCTCTCCACACATCTGCCTTCCATGGCTCCACCTTCCCTAGTTTCTGGCTTTATTCTAGGTCTTTCGGGGGCTCCTCGAGAGACAGATGGAGGTCAATAGTCTTCCCATACTGGCGCAGTTGCTCTGCTAGCCTGGTAGAGTGGAAAAGATACAGCCTGAGCTCAACTCTACATGTGTAAATTGAACAGGGTGGTACTCAGGAAGCTGAGGCAAGAGGGTCAGGAGTTCAAGGCCAGTCTGGGTTATATAGCAAGTCTGAGGCCGGCCCAAGCTGCATGAGATCCTGTCTCAAAAAACCAAATCTTGATTTGTACTTATTTGTTGTGTGGTCTGAGAGATTACTTAGGATCAGGATGGCAAGGTGCCTCTGTCCACATAGGGCCTACTGCATAAACATGAAGACCTGAACTCAGCACAAATCCATCAAGCCAACGCTGGAGATGGGCGGGGTCCCTGGTACTCAGGGACTGATCTAGCCAAATTTGGCCAGCCGGTCTAGTCAAATTGTGAGTTTCAGGTTCAGAAAGAAACTCTTTCTCAAAATCTACGGTGGAGAGCAATTGAGGGAAAGACTCAAAGTCAGTCAGGTTCTGGTCTCCCTATACACACACACACACACACACACACACACACACACACAGGGGTGCAGGGGAGAGAAATTACTTAGTATTAGCAGTCATTTTCATCCCTAGGAAAGCAATGATACAAATGTCTTTTTGCAGGCTTGCATTAACAGGCTAGGCAACAGCCTAATAAACAACTCTCCAAATCTCAGCGGCTCAACAAACATAAAATTACAGCCCAGTGAAGATGAACGGAAGAGTTACTGTTAGGGTTATAGAGTTAGGGGAGAGTTACCAAGGGTTATATAGAATTCAGTCTGAGTACTCCGCTAGAGTTTCTGCTTCAACACCCCATGAGGAAAAAGAGTGTGTACATGGAAGATCGCACTGTGCAAGCAGAGGCTATTCCTGCTATTCCATTGGCCATAACCATCACATGACTTGACTTGATAGCAAGGAGTGCTGGGAAATGTAGTTTCAATTGAAAAAAAAAAAAGACAGGAGGGTTGATAAGTACATAGCTCATAAAGTTGCTTTGAAAATGGAAATTAATAGAAACAAACTCATCAGTTTCCTGGAATGGTGTAGCTGTTACATGGAAAGTGATGATTGGTTTAAAAATAAATAAATTTAACCATGGTCGGCCAACTTTCCCAAGTGTTTAAGTCTGCAAAGACCTAGACGGAGATAAATAAGGAGACCGAAGAAACAATCAGGCCAAGAAGAAAAAAGCTGCATGGGCAGAAATGGAAATGCAGGTGAAGTTTGAAGACACAGGGATCGGAGCCGAGTGGGCGGCGTGGGGGCTTCCTGGGAACAGAGAGCTCACAGGACTGGAGCACAACCTCTGCTTTCCCAGCCAGCCCTGGCTCCTACCTGAGCCAGAGGGGCTTAGACAGATCTGAGTTTCCTTGGAAACCATTTCTCTGGCCCTCTCTGCATGTTATCAGCCAAGTTGGTTGTAATCAAACCCCCACGGGGCAGGGAATGAGCTCTCAAACTGCCATCCTGGGGTTCCATCCAAATTGCTTGCATTTCCTATTTAAATTGGTAATTTCCCTAGGAGTGATCCCCTACCCATCCAGAGACTTGTTGGGAAGGGGAGGCCCTGGGCTTCTGTCCTTCTACCCTGCCCAAGGCTCCAGGGAGTACCTCCAACATGGCAGGGGGACCATGCCAGCACTGAAGACCTCTGAGGACCCAGGCCTCAGCATCAACCACGCCAAGCCAGGAACCCCACCCTGGGGCTCTGTGTCCCAAGAAGTATAACAGCCAGGTGAGCAGCAGAGAAGAGGTTGACTCAGGCAAAGGGGACAACTCTAGAAGGGCAGCCTTTACTGTCTAGGTTGATAGGGACTTTCTCTCGTGCCTTTTGCAGAGATGAACTTTCCAAAGTAAAGTGAGACCCCAGACAGACACAAAGTGCTCAAAGCTGAGGTCTCAGGACCAAGGGAGACTACCAGGAGAGAGTTGGGAGACTACCAGCACCACAGGTGGGGCAATTCCAAGATTCTAGAGGCCCTGCCTCTACCTCTTCAGTCACGAGCCAGCCCAGTGCCGGGGTTACAGCACCAGAAGGAAGACATGGCAGAAGGCCCACTGCAGACAAGGTCACACACACATAGACATACACACACACATAGATTGTGTTTTACATATGGATGGACATATGTGTGTGTTCACATTAGAGGGACTTACACAAGTTACTGACCTGCTCCAGCCACACATGCATGCTCACAGGGGACCTAGGCATGTTCACAGATGGGCACCAGGATCAGCTGGAGCACGGGGTATATGACTGGCATGACAGCCTGAGTAAACACAGAATCCAGCCAGTCCTTGACAACCCTACGCTGAGCCACACCTATACTCAAGCACGTGCATCTGAGATCAAGGAAGAGGCTGGGCCAGGAGATGCGCCCTGCCCTACAGGTGAGTAGTCAGAGGAGAGCCTAGATTCCACATGACCACCTTTAGAGACAAACTAGTTTTAATCTGAGGTTCCCCCGGGTCCAATAGAGACACCGGCAAAAAGCAGACTGTAAAAGCATCCTCTTGGACTGAGCATGGGGTCTCTGAGGGGAAGCGGGTCCCCAGACCGCAGTGGAGGGTATAGGAGCCAGAAAGAGCCTTCCACTCCTCTAGTGAAACTGCATGCCACATCCCACCACTGAAGAGGTCACAGTAGGATCATTGCCATTTGGCACCGGTGCCTGTGCTGAGAGAAATGCTGGGCTTGTCTCAGTCGAGCACAGATGATACCAGCCCAGTTCCTACCATGCTGGCTTTCCGCCCAGAGCCAGGCTGGGGCAAGTTGAGCTCACGGACTTGGCAGACAGAGCCCGTGGACAAGGGAGACTCATGGTTTCTCCTGCTGAGGGCTGACAGACCAGGCACCCTCCCTCCTGAGCCAGCCAGACCCTGAATCCCTTTTTCCCTCTATTGCCAGGAGGCAGACACCTGGCAGACTCACCCTACAATGGGGAGCCAGCCCTCGGGGTCCTACCAGCAAGGCTAAGAGCCTCAGGCAGGCGCGCAAGAATGCCTGGTCTCGCTTCCCAGTGCAGCCATGCCACTGAGAAGGATGGAGTGCAGGTGTGGGGTTCCTGTGCCCAGAAAGACTGTCCTCACCATTTCTTCTTCTGCCCCAGTGCTGAGGAGAACCCCACAGAGCTCTGTGGCTGCTGGCCCCTTTCCAACAGACAGGTGTGAGAGAAGGAATGAGGACTCCAGCAAGGTGGGTGTAGCTGACAGCCAGCAGCCAGCAGCAGGCAGCTGCGCTCTGCTCAACTTCTGCTGCAGGATGTGGAGAAAGGGGAATAGAGTGGGCAGCGGGAATGTCCAGACAGTCAGCTTCTCTACCACACAGGCTCCCTAGCCTACCCACCTCTCTCCAGCTCTATACATCCGCTATCTTTCTACCTCCTTGTCTTCTGGAAGGTCCTTATTCAACTTTCAAATCCCTGTTCAAGTATCCTGGCACCTATGAAATCTCTTCCTCTGTCTGGTGGACTGTTCACTCCTTCTCGGGGCTACCTTTGTGTATTCATGTCACGGTGTGTGTCTTCCCCACTTGACAGGGACCACCTTGTGGGTCCCAGCTCAGTGGATGGCACTTGATCTGTAGCCCCACACTATGTAGGGCTACATAGAATGTGTCCCGGAGAAGCAGCATCCACAAGTCTCAGATCCCAAGTTGGATCAGGAGAATCACAAGTTCAAGGCCAGCCTGAGCAACCTGGAGAGACCCTATCTCAAAATGAAAAGAAAAAGAAAAGGGCTGAGAATGTCTCTCAGGAATAGAACACTTGCTGATCCTGGGTGGAGCCCTGGGTTTAATCCCCAGGACTGCACTTTAAAAAGGGGGATGGGGGGGCTCTGGAATAAGCCCAGACTTGAATGTGAATGAATTCCAGCTTTCCTTCATCAGTCAGACAAGTTGTTTTAATCCTGAGCCTCACTGGCCGAAATATGAAGGGAACTATTAATCAGAATCACATCATGATCCACCGTGAGTGATGAGTGACACATCAAAGAGAGAGGGTGGCCCATGACAAGCACAGCACTGAAGCCGGTGACTATCCTGTACCTCCCAGAAATCCCAGCGGCAAATGAACCATCACCATCAAGGATGGTGAGGTCCCCCAGTGGAACAGGGGTGACCTGGGAGCCCAAAACAGGAGATTCTAACTTTGCAACTGTGGAAGCTAGTGCTTCAGTACTAGCTTTGTTGTTAGGAAGCTCAAGTTCAAAGCCTGGCTCAGCCTCCAGCTATGTAAACTTGGTTATAAACACTTGAGAGAATCTCAGATGGAACTGAAATTTACTAATATAAACGTACAAATTATATAAAGTAAACTCCATCAGAGAACGAGTCAGGAAGACTGTGATGAGCACGGGATATCAGACTGTGGTAGGTGAAAGGCTGTTTTCCAGATGGAGAGGGAGGAAAGGTCACCTCCACAGGCAACAGCAGCATGGTCAGAGGCTGGCAAACCCACAGTGCAATGGGGATTTGGTGATTCTAGGTCCCGTCTGTGCAGGGGAAATGACAGAGAATACAAAGACTGGGGAAGACTTAGAGCACCATGCTAAGTGGTTCTGACACACACATTCAGTGGCCTCCAAACCCCTCTTCTAGGATGTGCCAAGTACACACTTAAGGACTCAATGAACACGTGTGGGCCCAACAAATAAAGGCGTGTCACTGAGACTGTGTCCCATGGTCCCTGTCCGCTGACTGGGTTTCCAGTTGCCATGATCTGGTTCCAGGCCTCAGGGAGTCACACCACCTCTGTGTGCCTGGCTTCTCCTTGTGCATTGTGGGAAGAGGGCTGGGCAGCGTTAGCGCGCCCTGTGGGATACAGAAGGTAGCAGAGATAACTGAGAGTGTGACGCAGGCACTTGGTATAGAATGAAATGACTTCAACACCCATTCACGGGACACCTCAATTCCACTCAACCAAGAAGACTTTGTTACGTCATTCTGCACATCACGGCTCATTGTGGTTATGTGATGGGTCACCTGGGTTACACGGCCTGTCCAAGTTAGAATTAACCCAATGGCTCTCATGCCAAACTTTCTTTAAAATAATAAGAACTGCACCTCTTCTTCTTCTTCTTGTTCTTGTTCTTCTTCTTCTCCTCCTCCTCCTCCTCCTTCTCCTCCTCGTCTTCCTCCCTTATCATTATCATTATCACCTACATGATAATATTAGGAGGTGGAGCCTTTAATGACTAATGGAATTAATGATCTTATAAAAGAAACGCAAGGAAGATGTTGACCCACTGTAAGGACGCTGTTTATCTTCTCTGGGGGACACAGTAACAAGACACCATCTTGGAATCAGAAAAAGCCAGCCCTCCTCTGACGCTTTGTCCCTAGCTGGTGACACTGTGTAGGTCAAACAGACATAGGCGGGTCACCAACACTCTGGTCCATGGCCTTCCCCCCTGCAGAGTGGGGTTCCGATCAGTTGGAGAGGTTGTGGGACTTTGGGGAGGTGGAGCGTGGCTGGAGGAAGGGGTCACTGGGGAAGGCCTTAAGATCCAAAAGGTCCAAGCTCCAGTTGCTATCTGCGCTCTGCTTCCTGCCTGCAGATGCAGTGTGGCCATCTCCTCCTGTTTCGACCTCCATGCCTTCCCGCCATGATGGTGGCGTCTCTCCCCTGGAATTATGAGCCACAATAAATCCTTCCACCTCTAAGTTGCTCTTGTCAGATGTTTAATCAAGCAATGAGAAGCTTAATTTATCCTTCATAAAACAATTAAGACCAAAGCTTCTCCCTCTACTGAGAAAGGCGTGGGGAGTAGTTGTCCCCTCCCACCTTCTCCATTACCCCCACTCACCACCCAGTTACCCCTGCACACACTGACCCCTAAGGCTGCACGGAATACAGTCCACAACGACGTTCTCTCTCTCTCGCACCGAGCCTCATGACCAGGAAACTTGCCCAGAAGTAAGATCTACCTACGGGCCTGACATCAGAGGATGACTCTTAGACTCTGCAGCTCACAGAATAAAAATGTATTCCTTCTGATCCCTGCCCAGCCTCCTGATAAGCTCAACCTGCCATGTCTTAATATTCCTCTGCTAAGATGTCTGCGGGTCCCTCAGATGTCTGTTTCCAGCCTGCTAGCCTTTGAACTTGAGACAGTCTAACCATCTAGTAGTTGACTAAATAATTTGGGGAGACTTGAAAGACAGCCCAGACGGCGGTCAGCCAGCACACCTGCTGGAACGTCTACACGGCCTGGCTGTTCTCTCCAAGGACTACTCTCCAGGGAAGGCTGCTTGAATCAAAGTTAGGATCACAGCAATTTCACTGGCAACCACAACAAGATCCTTTTAGCAGCCTGGACTGCGAATAGGAGTGGGGGAGAGTTCACCTAGTCTCTAGAGGGAGCTGTACTCTTTGACGCATAACAACCAGCTTCGCTTTCGCTTGGCTAAGCACTACCCAAACCAGGAAGGTCCCGGGTCTTTAAAGCTGTGCCACAGACAGGCCTGTTCCCTGGCCCCTTAGCGCTGGATAAACTACCGTCACGCAGATGTTATTTAACCCCTATTTCTCAGAGGCTCTGCTGTCTCCATGCCTCCCTTCTCTCTCTCTTCCTCTCCTTCTCCTTCCTCTCTCTGTCTCTCTCTCCCTCTCTCTCTCTCCATGCAGAGACCAGAGGTCAATGTTGGGGTGTCTTCCTCAATCGCCTCTCCATATTATTTTTTGCAGACAGTGTTTCTCACTGAACCTGGAGCTCATCAATTCAGCTAGTCTAGCCAATCAATAAGACCCAAGGATCCATCCATCTCTACCTCCAGCCCTGAGGTTACAGAGTAGCACACTGCCATGTTCAGCTTTCATACAGGACCTGGGGATCCGAACTCAGGTCCTTAAGCTTGTGTGGCAGGCACTTTTCTCCTGATGCAATGATACCAACTGCCTCCTCCCATCAACCCTGAACCCTCCTCATCTCAGAGGAAGGAAGTCGCTCCTCTGACCAGAAACAGCCTTGCAGTGAATTGCTATCCTCTTGCTCCCTCAAGGACCTGCACCTACTTGCTCCCAGTGAGGAACGGGATCTAGCTCCCTCTGACTCAGTGACTAGCTGCATCTCTCCTTTCCTTCCTTCTCTCCCCGAGAACCAACACCCACAGGTGAGTCCTGGTGTACTTAGCAGCATCCCAAGCTCCTGTTCTATCCTTACTCCACCGAGCTCATTCTCCCCACAGCCCTGCCTGGTCTTGTCCCGGTGTTGGGATTTAGCCCTGCCCCTGAGGTCTCAGTCCACCATGTCTGGATAGTTTTCTGAGCTTGGCTTTAAATGGAAGACCCCTCTGTGGGCGAGGCCCGCACACATCCGACCTTTCTTGGAGAGTGTCTCTAATCTTGCTTCCTGACCTTATTTGGAAAAGGACCCTGGCACAGAGCCTCCTGCAAACTCTAGGTGACCCTATACCTTCCTGCTCTGCCCCATATGGTAATTAGGATACCTATAGTATAACCAATTAGGTGCTGACCCATTGCCTTAAGGAGCCCTTATATACTCTGACTGTGGAACAATAAAATGAGCTGTATAAAGAGACTGCAGTCTCCCTAGAAGTCTGTTTTACCTGCCAGATCCCAGCCTCCACCCAAGATCTTCAAACCCGTGACTAGTCCCTGCCTACACTCTCCTCCCTGAAGCTGAGCCAGTGGCCAATAGCTATCGGCTTGGCTATCCCCCAGAGAAGGGGAGTCAGAGATCAAAGGGACAACAGCCCACAGCCCAGCCCACCGCCTATGCAGTCCATCATACTGAATCCGCATTTGAAGGAAACTCATACACTTATTGTGAAGGTTGAAAAGGAAGCATATGAGATACCCAGACAGGTATTGCAAACATGGAAGATGGCCAGTGAGCACCAACTAGCATCGTGACCAGTACGCACAACCTTGGCTGGGTATAACACAGCCAGAGAGAGTATCATCACCACTCAACAGCCACAGAAACAGGGCCTGGGGTGTGACTTCAGCCTAACACACAGTTCTGTGGAAAGAGGAGTGATGGAACTCAGGACTGGTCAGTGAATAGGGGAGATTACAGAGCCCAGATACAGCGCCAGGCAAAGCTAGGATAGCCTTGAAGATTAAGGAGATCACACTCACAAGCGGGAACAGGAGACACTCGACAGAGACATGGATGATATCAACAAAGATGGAAGAGACCAAGGCTGTGGCCCTGAAGGCCAAGCCCAGAAACTTTCAGTTTATGACAAAGCAAATAGGGAATCGGCAGAGTCTTAGACAGGAAGTAGGTGTGCGGCGCTAAGTGCCAAAAGAGAAATGAAAGCTTTCTTTCGTGGGTGCCTTTGCAGAAAGACCTTCACCCACACTTCCTTCTTCCATCTCCTCCCATCCCCCCTGAATTCTGTAGTGGAGAAAAGGAAACTGTGGGTGCAGAATGTAAGCACAGGGAGGGTTGGTTGGTGAGTTGGATATGAAGAAAGGAGGAGGAGGAGGAGGAAGAGGAGGAGGAGGAGGAAGAGGAGGAGGAGGAAGAGGAGGAGGAGGAGGAGGAGGAGGAAGAGGAGGAAGAGGAGGGGGACTAATGACCAGCTGAAGTGATGGCATCAGTGTTTGGCAAGGCAGCCCAGAAATAGAAATGCATGCAAGAAATGCATGAGGAGCCCGCGTCTTTCACCCACTCTGTATCTTGAGTATCAGTGTGAAGTTCTGCATGGGTTTCTGCATGTCACGATGTCCTGGAACTGTTCTCATGGGAAGTACGCTCTGGTGACAGGGAGAGTCCCAGGTGCCTGTGGGGCACCTAAGAGGCCATTTGAGGAGGAGTCAGGGATGGAGACGGTTTGGGAGTCATCCTTGAAACAGCCCTGGGTGCGCGTTTCAGAGAGTGACATGAGTTAGAAGCATCTTTAGCAGCCTTCTTCCTGCTCCAAGGCGAGCACCCAGAGACAGCTCCCTTAGAGATGGGTACCTGGCCCAGAAATGTGGGGCTTGGACCTCTCAATTACCTGCAAGTGGGGAGTCTCACAGCAGCAGTCCTGTGATTAAGGATTCATACTCTCCACAGGGTGAAGCAGAGACACTGGCCAGAGCATCCAGGCCCAGTAGAGGAGTCCTTAGCCATCCTGCTAAGGATCTTTTACTCTTTGGTGCCCTTGGACAGCCAGGCCTATTCCCAAGATTCCTTCCTCCCTGATTGGTCCCTACACGCTCCAGCACACTTCTGGAACTTTCGAAATGCCAGTGTGCCCCTACTTTCTCCACCTGCAGTCTTTTATCTCCCTCTCTCCCTTCCCTTTTGCCCCTGCCTTCCAGTTCCCCACCCCCAGCCTTCCCCTCTCATAACACACACACACACACATACACACATATACACACGAGCACGTACACACACACACACATGCGCGTACACGCACACACGCGTACACACACATACACACACATGCACATACACACACACACATACACACACGCACACACACGCGCGCATGCGCGTACACACACACACATACACACATACACACACGCACATACACACACACATGCACATACACACACACACATACACACACGCACACACACACGCACGCATGCGCGTACACACACACACATACACACATACACACACGCACATACACACACACATACACACACACACACACGCACACACACGCACACACACAGTATACACATACACACCTGCTCCTTATAAAGCCAACGAAGCCAACAATCCACAGTAAACACTGAGCCCTCACAGTAGCGACTCATCATCTGAGGTATCACACACACGTTACCATAGGATTACATCCCTCCTGCTCTCACCATGGGTGCACTTTTAATGTTCACTGACGCTGTTCTGTTGTCTGTGGACATGCTTATATCTCTTTTATGCAATGCAAAGGTTAATACCACTACTATCATGGTGCTGATGACGGTTAAGGCTATCTCCCTCTTTCGCTGACATCAGAGTGGTCAGAACTGTAATCCCCGGTGCCTACTCCTTGCATTGGAAGTGGTCCTCAGATGACAGCACTCCAGCTCAGAAAAATCCAGTTGTCTCCATTACCAGTGGCTCTGATGCTGTTCCAGGAGTCCACCGTGGAAGGACCACCCACCCCCACCCCCACCCTTCCTTTTCAAAGCCTACTCCTCCAGCAGTTTTGTCAGTGAGGACCAAATGTCTTAAACACACACAGTTTATTTCATTCTAGAAATTATTCTAAGGAAAACATGTGCACAAGATTGTTTGTGGAACAACATTTAAAATAGCCACACCGGGCTGGCTCCACAAGATGGCTCATCAGGGAGAAGCACCTGCTACCAAGCTTACATGGTGAAAGGAGAAAACCAACTCCTCAGATTGTCCTGACCTACACACACACACACACACACACACACACTGTGGCACATGGATGTGCGTGCACACATTCAAGCACATGAAGGTACATGTAAATAAATGTAATTTTTAAAAACAAAAGAAATAGAAAATAAAACAGCTACACATAAAAAATGGAAAGACTCTAGACACAGCTCACACAGATTGTGATGGCACTCAAGTTATCTACCCTTGTCTCTTGGCTTAAATCCACTCAGCCGTAGTCTGCCCTGGCTGAGCCCAGGCTGACGCTTCCCAGTATGCAGACACAGCTAGCCTCCTGATATGTTCCAGCTGTAGGATGCACTTGAAGAAGAGTGGGAAGAGAGAACAAGTTGTTCTCTACACACATGCATGGACACAAACACACACACACACATACACACGTGAATAAATAAATGTAATTTTTTTTAAGTTTTAAACCTGACATTGCACACATGAACTCACAGCATCTGTGACTGCTTGCACAAGACCTACACAAGATCAAGCCAGTCAAAATCCCAGCACGGATGGGGGAGGGGCTCATTAAGTCCCACCCCTAGTCAAGGAACAATTGGAAGTTAATGGTTGCTGGAGGAGGGAGAGTCGGTTTTCTTCTGGGATACAGCCCCTATGCGGTTACTCATGTTCCAGTCGATGGTTCTACACCCACACACTTACAGGCAGCCCTAAGTGGACTCAGAGGGTTTTTTGTTTTTTTTGTTTTTTTAAAAAGGAGAACTTATAATTGGGAGGGGAAGGGGTAAGGGGAAGACGGGAGGAATTGTAAGGGAGAAGAGGGTGAGTTTGATCAAAATGCATCATATGCATGTATGAAATTCTCAAACAATAAAAGAATTATTGAAAAATAAATTTTATAGATAAATCGGTGTTTATATATGTATATATATATATGTATATATATATATATATGTATGTATAAACAGGGTTGGTTAGATGCAAAGCAATAGGAAATTTCAAACATTGCTGAAGGGATTATAAATGGATTATAAATTTATAGCCATTTTAGAGAACAATTTCACAGACAATAGCTACTAAAGCCAAACTGCAGCCCCTGTAATTCTGAGCCTGGGAATGATTTGCAGAGACTCTTACAGATCGCACAGTAAGAGAACATCACTCTTTACTTGTTCCTATCAGTGGGAAGTGGGTGAGCTCTTGTGAATACTCATATAATGGGTCGCTACGTCATGCTTTAAAATTAATAAATGGGGCCGGTACAATGGCTCAGCAGGCAAAGCAACCTGCTGCCAAGCCTGGTGACCTGAGTTGGAGCCTCAGACCCTCAGAACCAACATAGTGGAAGGAGAGAACCGACACCCACAAGTTATCCTCTGACCACACATACACACAGTGTCACATGCATGAGTACACACAAAATGATAATAAGTGAATAAATGTACAATATTCTAATGGATAAATGAAAGTTACAGGGCTGGGGTGTGACTCTGTTAATATGGCACTTTCTTAGTATACAGAAGGCCCTGGGTTCAATATCCAGTGCCTTATAAAAGCCTGGTGTGGTTGCACACAACCTGTATCCCAGTACTTTGAAGGTGGAAAAAGGAGGGTCAGACATTCAAGGTCATTCTTGGATACATAATGAGTTCAAGACTAGACTGGGCCATAGACGACACTATCTTTAAAAAAAGGGGGTTATATACAGATAAAACCTATAAGTATAATTTTGAGTGAAGAAAGCCATCTACAAAGAGTGTTTATAGCAACATATCATTTACATACATAAACTTTTAAAGCTTACAGAATAATTTTGTGTTGTTAATGGGTTCACCTAGATGTCAAAAAAGTATGTCATTTGTAGCAAATTAAATTGATTAGAAGTACAACCACTGTAATAATGTTCACTGGTTGAGGGAGGGGCAGGAAAGGAAATAGAATCAGGAAAGGGACATTTGGTTTTATAACTGAGGTTTAATGGTGGAGACCATTAAAATTGGAAGCTACAGTGGGGAGCTTAAGAGAAAAGGATGAGTTGATATTTAGGAACATGGAGGATGTGTGGGCCAGATTAGTGTTTCAGGAAAACATCATGTCCTAGTTACTGTTCTGTTGCTGTGATAAAACACCATGACCAAGAAAACTGATAAAAGAAAGTGTTTAGTTAGGCTTATGGTTTCAGAGGGTTCGAGTCCATGATGGCAGAGCAGAGGCACGCCATCAGTAACAGCTGAGAGCTCACATCTTGACCCATAAGCAGGAGACAGAGAGAGGCACACTGGGAATGGTATGAGTCTTTTAAAGCCTCAAAGCTTGCCCCCATTGACACACCTTCTCCAACAAAGCCACACCTCCTAATCCTTCCCAAACAGCCTCACCAGCTGGGCACCAATTATTCAAACATATCTGCCTATGGGAGTCATTCTCATCCATATCACCATGGGTAGCCATTTAAATTATTATCTATAAGCATAGCATTGACATGAAGAGTTGTTACAGAAATATTAAGCAAGAACTAAGGGTGCAACACAAAGCAGTTTTGTGTGGTTTTTGTTGTTTGCTTGTTTGTTTTGGCTTTTTGAGATAGCACCTCACTCTATAGTCCCAACTGATCTGGAATTCACTATGGAGCCCACATTAGCCTTGAACTCATAGTGATCCTCCTGTCTCAGCCTTCCAAGTGCCAGGATTATAAACATAAGCCATTTCCCCCAGCTTCATGGTATGTGGCTTATTACCCCTTCTAAAAGAAGTTATGTTTATGCCTAGATGGGCAAAAGTGACCGAAAAAGACAAAGCCTAGCTGGTAATCATGTTCACTGCTGTATAAATACATGAGGGTTTTTTTTTATTTCTTTATATTTATCTGTATTTTCTCATGTTTCTAGAGGCAAATATAAACCTCTCCTGTAATAAGTTCCTGAGGTGTTTTTTTGTTTTTGTTTTTTTAAATTTACTCTTGCAGAAAATCCTCCCTCCGTCTGCTGAGACCCCGGAATCTCACCCAGGGTCCGCCTACAGCGTGTGTGGAAGGGGACTTCAGGAGTCGCAGAGCGGGCTGTTTCTCATTTTTCTATGTCTCTATCTTAATGCGTTTTACAAAATAAAAGCAGTACGTTAAGCTCATGATTTAATTGATAGCTAAACATTTTTCAACAAAATTCCTAAAGCCCAGAGGGAAGTCTTTCAATGCTTAGAGCTGGTCTTCTGGAATATCCACAGGAGGTGGGCGTGAATGGAAAGGAAGACATGATGCTCCTAGGTATGGCTAAGGAGATGGTTTTATTGCGGGCATGAGGGAGGGCAGAGCCAGAGGCATCTGGAAGAGCCCAGACTGAACACAGCCACGAGAGGAGAGAGAGAAAGGGAGAGGGAAGATGAAAGAAGGCAAACAGGAAGAAAGGAGACAAGGACTAAGAGGAGAGCCAAGAGAGGAGCCAAGAGAGCACAGCAAAAATGGCTGAGTTATATAGCCATCAGAAGCTTAGGAAAGGGAAGCGAAGTTCAGGGGCTGGAGAGGTTTAGAGTAGGGAGCTAGGGTGAGAAGCTCGAGAGATGGCAGGACTAGGGGCTCCTCATGGTGGGCAGCCCCTGACCTCGGCTCTTCAGGGAGTCCCTAGGCAGTTCCAGTAGTTCAGGAGAGTCCGGAAGCCATGGCCGGTTAGAAAGTCCCTCACTTCCCTGCAAGATCCTTGCTTCCCCAAGAGAGTCCTTGGCCTTTTGTATTGTCTGAAGGTTTATGCAGGGGATGTTGATTGCTAATGATCTGTATGTGCTATCAGTAGACTACCTGAAGAGTTCTGAAAGAATAAAAACAGGGTTCCACGGTCAAGTATGTCTTTGGCTATGGCAGTGGTTCCCTCTGCTGAGGTCTGGCAGGGCTTGCACCTAAGAAAATGCCTCCTTGTCGTCCTTGCTGAACACACAGTAACTTACTTCAACAGATCCCCTAGCCACTGCCCACTTTGTTTACAAAGCCCATGAGCATCTCATTGGCGCCATGTTTTTTTAAATCGGTTGATCCTGGCATGCCAGAATGTGTTCCTCAGAAATAAACTGCTTTGTATGGCCATGCATATCTCTCAGTGTCTACTTGAGCTATTTCGGGGACCTAAACAAGAGGAGCCAGAACTCTGTAACAGGTACTTTACCAGCTGGAAGATGCTGGGAGAACGTGGCTGCCAATAGGCACCTCAGTTAGCCCTTTGTCTCTCTTTTTTGAGACCTAACAGGGGGAACATGATTCAGAACTTTTTATCCCTTCATACATAAGCTTCTATTCCACATGAGCTAAATGTTAAAGATAATTCAGCTAACCAAAAAATATAATTAAATTAAAATTTTAAAAAATATATGACTGGCCATATAGGAAAAGATTGATAAATCATATTACCAAAGAATTTAGACACCACAGAGAGAGTGGGAAAAAAAAAAAAAAGCCACTGAGCCAGGCATAGTGATACATGCCTGTAATCCCAGAACTTGGGAAAATGAGGCAAGGAAATCAGGGGTTAAATATCATCCTCATAGGGAGTTTGAGAAGCAACAACAAGCAGAATAGGAGAGGGTTGTAATATTTGGAACTAGCAGTAGACTCACAGCCAGAATATATACAGAAGCCCTAGCCATTAATTGTAAGAAGACAGACAACACAGTTGAAAAATAAGCCAAAGACATAAGCAGGCACTACAGAGAACACACCCACACATCTGATAAACACACAGCCTGTGATGGGCACTCTGGCTTAACCTGAGAAGTAATTGGGTGACTCACTCTTTGTCTTTGGAGACAAAAGCTTTGTTTACCTTCCAGGATTATACTTTACACCACAATAAAAAAGATTAGCATAAAAAAGGAAAGAGATTTGTGGAACAAAAAGTAAATAATGTGTTGGTGCATTTATTGATCTCAAAACAGTTCAAAGACATGCCAGTGCATTATGTAGCCTTCACATGTAGCCATAGAAAGAGAAAGAAAATGTAAACAAAAATAACTACCTTGGAAGGAAGAGAGAAGGGGAAGGGACTGGGAATGAAAACTAGGTTTCTCTCCTGGGGAAGGGGTGTGAACCTGTACATGTGCACATATGTGAATAGACATGCATACAGGTGCTCATGTGTATGCATATGCATGCGTGTCAAGGTCAGCCATTTTCTTCAGTCGCTTTATTTTTTGAGTCAGGGTCTCACCCCGTGTGGTACCCTCATGGAAAGGTCACGAAGTTGGGTCCATAGGATGCTTGCTTGAGCCAGCTCTTATCTCAAAGAGCTGGTGGTAGTTTGGCCCTTCCCCTCTGCACTGACAGACTAGGGACCGAGACAAAGTCCCGCCCCCTTCAGGGAGGTAGGCTGTGATTCGCAGAATTGCTTACCTGTTTTAACCCGTGCATTGCCCTTGATTACCAAGGGACCCTCCCTCGCCCCCAACCCAATAAATACACCATGACCCTTGAAGTAAATTTGAGAATGCTCCCCTGACAGCAACCTCCCAAGTTTCTGTGCTCATCAGCTCACAAGCTCCCATCAAAGGTAGGATGGGTACGCTGTGAAGAACCACATCACCCACACCACACAACCCCCATGGCTTCCCACCTGGGAGCCAGCCAGTCTAGGGCCTGTGTGGCTGCTTTTCGGGACAAGGGAAGCCACGCAGGTGGGTGAGACTCATTCCAACAACCCTGAACCTAATAAATCACTGATTTGGCTAGGCCTTATTGGCCTTCAAATTCCAGGTATCCACCTGCCTCTGCCTCTGCCTCTCCGGTGCTGGGATTTCAGACTTAAGCTATTGCACCCAGCACTTCATATGGGTGCTAGGGATCTGAACTCAGGACCTCGTACTTCCACAGTCAGAACTTAACCAACTGGGCTATCTTCCCAGCCCCTTCGTGTGTGTTTTCTGATTGTCTTGGTTCACAACCATCTAAGTAACCAATATCATTTCCAAAGAGATACATATTTAAGAAATACATACAGCGAAAACTTGTGGAGGTACCATAAAGGTGAAGCAAAAATTGTGATGATGCTTCAGCTTGAGCATCTGAATCATCTGATTAGCTGCTAACAACTCGGGCCAAGGCTACAGATGTTGCTGATCAAGCATAGCCCTTTTCTACTAAGCCCAGATTACACCTCAGAACCCAATTTAACACAGCATGCCAGAGGTCAACACCGGCTTCCTACCCCTACCCTATGACAGAAGGAGACCAAAGTCACCATAATTCCCTACCCCCGGAGTCTCCTATCATTTTACTATCGAGGAAAACAGAGGAGCAGCCTTCCCGATGTCACACAGGGAGTGTCACTGTCTCTCTGCTACTCCACTACCCAGGCCCTAGTGTCCCAGCCTCAGGAGCAGACCAACTGCACCTGGGTGAAGCCGAAAGTAGTTGGCTGTGGCCAGCTCTTCGAGGCTCTTCTTGGAGAGTCATCCTGTGGAGATCTACCCCCTTGCTCCTGATTGATCCTGAGCCTAACTCAGGAGTCTTTCATGGCCAGGCTGGTCTTCCCTGACCTCTGTTAGAAGGGCATCTTGCAGAATCCCTTTCTTCAGGGAAGTTTCTCTGGGCTCTCTGATTCCTCAGTCCAACTCCCTAGGCTGGCATCCAGTTAGCACCAGATTTTAAATTACCACCTAATATCAGCTGACTGCCTCCTATGAACTCCAGTTCAGTCCCTCCTCTGGCTCTCTGTCTTCTGTCTCCCATTGTCTTGTACTTCTCTGAGTCCCCAACAGTGAAGCTGGGAGGCTTATAAAGTCTTCCTTCCAATGTCCCCAACCAGCAGGAAAATAGGCCCCTGGGGCTGGAACCTGCCCCGGCAGCAGCAGCTTTCTCTGAGCATGTGCAGCCTTCTTTAGATAAAGAACACTTTGAAAAACTGATTATAACTATGGGCCCCATTCCTACTGACACACAGTGTTTTTCTGTCGACTGCCAAAGGGCATTTGGAATCTAGATTCCAACTATGTGTGACGTACATAGTGTTAAATGTTATAACGAACTCCACCATTTTGTATATGAACTAAGAATAGAATAAAAATAAATAAAAACTGTCAAAAGGCAGAGGAGAGACCACTGCTAAACATTCTTGCACTATGATGACAGCCAGCAGCTCCTCATTGTTTGCAATGTGTCAGGACGATGCTAAGCAGGCATTATCTCGTTGAACCCCCCATCCATGATGCCATGAAGAAAGAGCTTCTGTGATAGCCTGCTCTTTACAGATAAGGAACAAAGGCACTGAGAAAATGTAGCCGCTGCCTCAGAATTCGCATTCAGATCTTTCTGACTCCAGGGCCTTTGCTCTTAAATGATGCGCCAAAAGTTTTGGGTTAGATAGCAAATGTGGTCAGGGTTTTCTGTAACATCCTTTTGCAAGTAGAGATTCCCAGTTCCTCCAGGGGTCCAGAGGAAAGGAACCTGCATTGTTAATGAGAGCCCCAGTTGGCCTCCAGGTACTCTAAGGTTGAAAATGGCAGCACTTCTCCGGACTGTCTCCCCGAGTGAGCAGTTGCTAGCTGCTCCCCTTATTATGGCTGTGCAACAAGTTACCCCAAAACTCTGTGACATTAAGCAGACATTTTATTTTGCACCCAAAGGTGCAGTTCAGAAATGAAGAAGGGAATCCCCTCTACCAGACTCTACTGGTTGAAGTCACCACAAGCCAGCCAAGGCTGCAGAGTGAGGCTCCACCTCCTGACGGAGCTCTGCACATCCCCACTGCACACAGCACAGAAGTATGAGATAATGTTGCAGCCATCTTTGAAAAGGGTAACCTGTCACTCAAAGCTTCTGCTTGCATGCAAAATCCAGTAGAAATCAACCTGGCCTCTTCGTTCTGCAGCCTGGAGAGCACAACGCCTAACGCTCATCAAAGTCACTTTTCAACAGGCTCCCTCATGCTTCATGGTTCACCCTTCGACTCCAGGAAGAGCTCAGTGCTTGCACCCATCACCTCTGAGGCCACACTCAGGAAGTGCCCTTGGTGACAAGCTTTGTGCGCAACTGATCGTCTCATGAACTGATTTGAAAAACGTGTGTGTGTCAGTGTGTATGTGAGGGTGCAAGTATGCATGTGTGTGTGTGAGTGTCCGTGTGCACACATGTGCGTGTGTTCATCCTGCTTCCTTCTGTAGTCAAGTGACCTGCGTCAAGGCACAAGGTAAATCCAGAATCAACTGAAAGGGGTCCAACAAGAAGAGGCCACTGGCAGAGTACAGAAAGAGTGTGATTTGCACAGACTTTCCACAGGGCTGCTTGGCCGTGCATATCAAACTGTATAATGCTTGTACTTTTCACGCCATTCCTGCTTCTGGAATTTAACCCAAGGATAGAGTCCCAGAGCAAGAGGATATACACACAGCATATGTCTATGGTGGTGTTTACAACTGTGAAAAAGTGAAAACAGTCTTTACACCCAAAGTCAGTTGATAGATTGGGCCAATAAATCGAAGCTCGTTAATACTAATTTTCAAAGAATGAAGCAGATCTATGTGGACTGATAGAGAAAAATCTCCAAGACATATGGTTAAGTGGGAAAAAAAATAACTAAACAACATAGATTATAAATCACATTTCTAGAAAGAGTGTATGTGCTTCAGACCAAACAAAGATGTCTGGAAGGGGGTTCTCTAAGTGGTAGGCTTGTGAATGTTGCTTATTTCTTCATGTTGGAAATGTTTAACAACAGAGATAAGGGTGCCATATTGTGCCTGCTACATGCTGGGGCCTGTTGTAAATCCTTTACATGAGTCTCCTTATTCTCGTAATGACCTCATGACGTTGACAGCTCTCGTTATCTGCATTGGAAAGGATGGGAATGCTGAGACACAAAGAAATCAGACATCTTGCACACAGTCGTACAGCCAGCAAGCGGCAAGAGCAGAAGCCACCCAACATGGGGGCAGATGCCTCTAATCTCAGACTTGGGAGGCAAAAGTGGAGGAGCTCTGCGAATTTGAGGCCAGCCTGGTTGATATAGCAGGTTCCAGGCCAGGTGGGGTTTCACAGTGAGACCCCCCCTCTTACAAAAGAGAGGAGGAGAAGCAGCAGCAGCCCCAGCAGCAGCAGGAAGGCTGGCAAGATCACCCTACAGGTAATGGACACAGCTGACACTGGGTCTGCCCCACCAGCACAGTGACTTGGAGTGGAACAGAGGAGAGGCGATGGGCACACTTGGCTGCCAAAGGCAGACATGGTGGCTCCTGAGGAGTGCCTGGAATATCCCAGGAAGGGACTTAGGGTACCAGGAGTTGTTCTGAGCATCCCAGGGTCAAGTTGCCCCAGGAAGGGTGTATAGCATGAGAAACAGAGAGCCAAGAGCACATCCTCAGGCAGACAGAGGAGAAAGAGGTGTGGCAAGGAGACTGGACCACTCATCCTGGGTCTACCCTAGTGAGGAGGGGGCTGGTTTCTTTCTACCTCTCCATTCCTCCTGCCATCCCAGACTCCATGCCTCTCCTCCACACATAAAGACACCCCCCATCCCACTTTCAATGACCCCCTCACTCACGCTGCTTTGGAGACCATTCTGTATCTTTCTCCCATCTGCATCCGGGAGATCCGAGGGATGCTTCAAGCTAGGAGGCAGAAGAGACCTTAGGGTGAAAACTCCCTTTTTAAAACAGCAAGAAACAAACAAACAGCTCTGCAGTCCACCGAGATCACCCTGGGTTGGAAATTTAAAATGCATTTAGGTTGGGAGACCTATAAACATGTCATAATATGTTCTGCAAGCTGCTGCCTCTGTGACTTGCAGGCACAGGAGACCCCAAAGGGCACCAGCTGGCACATTCACTGGTCACAGATGGGCCCACACAGTTACCCCTGGAACCTGTCCTCCCACACAGCATATATGCAAGTGATCTCCCCACAGATGAATACACACAGACCTGCACACATAGTGTTACCAAGTAGGTGTATATACACCGATCCTACGCACATGCCCTCATGCCCCACCAAGGAGATGTGCAAACCCACCCCTGTGAATAATTTTTGCATTTTATGCACCAGTTCATGAGCAGCCACTCCACAAATGTGAACATACTCTCATCCTACACACACACACACACACACACACACACACACGCACACACGCACATCTTTTCACATGCATCCCACAAAGGCAGTCTCAACTCCCCAAGCTCACCCCAGATCAGAGACAGATATTCTCAGCACACACACAGACACACAAAGATGTACATGCTCACACCCACTGATTCCACCCACAGATACACGGATGTGTGTACACATTCACGTCTGCTCATCCAAAACACAGGCATTCATATGCATGCACACTCATCTCACACCATATGCATGCACTGACTTTACCCAAAGCAAAGATAAACACGCACATCAATGGACGCTCGCCCCCACAGGGTGTACAGACACTCAGCCCTCGGCAACTCAGCAGAATCAAACAGGTCTCCGACTTCAACCACCATCTGGGTGACCACCGACAGCTAAAATGCTTTTGTTTTTGAACATTCTCTTCTCTGAAAATGGTGCTACCATGTGCCTGTGGCTAGGGCTACAATACAAGCACTCCCCTTGATTCCATCATCTTTATCCAGCCTAGCTATAAAGCTGGCCATCTTTACCTTCAAAGCATGTCTTGACTCTAGTCCTTTCCCTCATCTCCAACATCCTTGCTCTAGTCCACAGTACCATCTCCCACCTGGACCACTGCTATGGACCCCCTCCCCGACCCCTCAGTGCTACTACCGCCACCTAGAATCAGCTGTCCACGTGGCAGCCTGAGCAGACTTTCCTGTATACTTTACAGGAGTGCAGAGCCCTTACTCAGTTGATGAGTCCTGTGATCAGAGCCTGCCCCTCTCCTGCCCTGACCTCTTCCCGCACCCTTCCTCCCCTTGCTCCCTGCACTCTCCATGAATTGATCCCTCTGCCTCAGAGCACCCACCCTCTCCTGCTCCCGTGTCTACCCACTCACCATTTCCTTGCTTGGGGCACTCTTCCCCTCACTCTATACGGCCCACACTTACCCCTGTGCCTCTATTGCCTCCTGGAGAGCTCTCCCAGATCATCCAATCTAAACAGGACCCTCCCATTCCTCTCCAGTGCTGCATCATGTGTCCTGTGCAGTATTTATCTCTGTAAGCAGTCGCTGATGTTTACTGTCTGTTCTTCCCTCTGAACCTGCACAACCCAACAGAGTCGCCACTGGCCACATGTGGCTGTTTAAGTTTGAACTAAGTGAAATAAAATAAAACAAAGAATTCAGTTTCAAATTGCACTAGCCACGTTTCAAGTGTTCAGTAGCAACCTGTGACCCGTGGCTGCACTATTGGGCAACATAGGTATTTCCATTATCCCGAAAGTTCTCTGAGACAGATATGCTAGAACATAACTTAGAGAGGGTGGGGCAATGTCTCTAGCATTCATCAGCATGGACTCTGGGCCCAGCATGGTGTTTTGCTCACAGTGAGGCTCAGGAAATACCCTGGGTGAGTTCACATGTGTTCACACAGCCTTCTACACAGGAAAGCCCTGTTCTCTTGCTACCTTCTCCACAGACGTCTCATGACCTCTCCTGCCTTTCTCCAGGCCATGGTTCCTCTGTGAGACGCAGGCCTGTAGTGGCCACACAACTGAGTTCCCTACAGACATGCTCAGCCTCTTGGCTATGAGGTGAGGAGGAGAAGAGGAAGTGTCAGGGGCCCGTCTCTACCACCTCCACACGTTCATTGCTTTGGAGGCAGTAAAGCAGGTCAAATCCTGGACACTGGTAATCCCAGGTTCCCTCAGTACCTCTTCTATTTCTAGGTGTGGCACTGAGAGGACTGCCTCAGCTTCCCCAGAGAGCTGCTGTTGGGAATCACATGTGTGTGATTCTGTGCTGTTCTCTCAGTGAAGGCACCACCTGCCTTAATAGAAGGAAAAATCTTTTTTCCATCCCACTCCTATAGACAGACTTGTGTGGACACAGTCTGTCCCCAAGTCATCCCAAAGACCTCTATGGGTGGTGCTCCCAGTCAGACATGATGGCACGAGGGTGGTGCTCCCAATCAGACATGATGGCACACGAAGTAACCAGGCTCTGGTCCTGACCAATGACTGCTATTCTGGAGTGATGGCTGAACTTCAGCCATTAGTGTACCTAATAGAAAATAAAAAAGGTAATATATTATTGAAAGTCAACTATGGTCAGCATGAAACCTACCCATGGCCAGGGCCCATAGCTGACTGTCCTCAACCCCACAGGCTTGGGTGTCTCTTGATAGGATGAGAGGCCAAAACTGATCAGAAGGCGTCATCATGAGGAAAGGGCTAGCCCTGGAGGGCGAGAAGGGGAAGCAGTACGGGCGTTGCACAGGGCTCCCCTCCTGGGATCTGCATTGCACAGAAGCTCCCTCCTGGGCTCTGATGGTAAACAGCCTGAACTCCATCCCAGCTTGATCCGCACCAGCTGCATGCCCTTGAACAAGACGCTTATCTTCTCTGTGCCTTCACGAGGGAAACAGGGGGAATGGCGGTATCCTCTTCAATGGGCTGTTTGAAGGAGAAGGTTTGCAAGTCTTCAGAAAGCACCTAAGATGGTTCCTGACCCACGTGGGTTTGTGTTCCAAATTGGTGAAGAGATTAGATATTGGATCTGAGGTATCTTCTTACACCTTGTCCCCCTTCTTGGACGTCCCCTTGTCAAGCTTTCTTCCCATTTTCTTTAAAGCCCTTCCCACCCACCAAGATTCTAGGCTTATCCGTCAGGCCCAGAATGTCTCCGGAGGAAACATAAGTGACCCAGATGGGGAAAGGTTCTCAGCAATTCATCCGTGCTACTCACAACATGGTGACTGAAGCACAGGGAGGAACCTTGGGAGGGTCCAAGAACCAGCAGGTGCTCAGGGCACTTGCCCACACAGTGCACCTTTGTCTCACCGGAACTGACTAAACAGACCCCAGACACCCTTGATTCAAAGTCTCTTTAAATAGTGAACCAGCATGGACGTGGTAGTCAAACACACCCATATCTCAGTGCTTACCAACAATGCAGTGCGCCAGAGCAGCACGTCTCTAAGAGTCCTCCCATCCCCTTACGGTCCAGAGATCTCAGGGTTAAAAAGCTGTGGCAAAGGCACGTCTTGATGTTGAAAAGCCCAAAGACCAAGCGTGGGCTGGTGGGCGAGAAGGAGAATTAGCCACTGAGAAGGCCAGGTGAACAACAGCTATAGTCAGCAGAGAGACAGCCCCACCCCTAGACATCCACAGAGTATGCATGCCTGTGCGTGTGCCTGTGTGTGTGATTTGCATGAGTGTATGCATGCCATGGTATGCATGTGGAGGTCATAAGACAACCTTCAGGTGTTGATCCTCGTTTGCACCTTGTCTGAGACAGACTCTCTTATTCCCCACTATATACACCAGGCTTGCTAGCCCCCAAGCTTCTGGAGATTCTCCTGTCTCCACCCCCCATCTCACAGCGGGAGTGTCGGGGTCACACATGCAGACCACTGTGCCCAGCTACCTGTGGGTTCTGGGGATTCGAACTGAGGTCCTTGCACATTACCTACTGAGCCACCTCTCCAGCCCTGTGTCTGCATTTTAATCACTATAACTTGTGATTGATTCCACGACAGTATAAAGTAAGGATCTTGTGATGGGAAGGTTACAGTGGGCCAGCCATTGTCATTGTGCAAAGGTCCCTGGAGAAATAGCAAGGAGACAGGTTCTCTCCTATAGGTCCCAGAGGGGACCGAGCCTGCTAGTCAGTTCTCTGCCTCTCACCTGCAGAAATGTAAGATAAGAAATTTGTTGTTGTTTTAAGCCACATTTGGTTCTCATTTGATACCACAGGACTAGAAAACCAAAGGATAGAAAATATTCATGAAGGGGGCGAGTCCGGGACAAGTGTCTTGAAGATCTACTCTGTGCGGGTGTTGCTCTGACCCTGGGGACCATCAGTGAGTAGTGGACTAAAATTCTAACTGTGTCTCTATGGCAAGCAAGCCCTTATGGGTCACAGTCCTGAGTCCCCTGCAGACTGTTCCCTGCCCTTTGGCCATCAGAAGCAGAAGAGGAAGAAGTGTCAGGAGTGCTTCCTCCTCAGCCTGTCCCACCACCTCCAAAGACAAATAACAAATGGGTTAGAGACAGAAAGGACAATGTCAAACAGTAAAAGGATAGGACCACAGTAAGAGAAGGCATGGCGGCAAGCTTCTAGCTATAAGGAGACACTTCCTAGGTTGGGGTGATCAGAGAATTTGCCCCAAAAGGATGGCTGTGGGTGTGAACAGAAACCAGACCAAGATGGGAGAGGAGGGCTTCAGACTGCGTGGCTTCACTTTGGCCATGTTATAAGTCACCGTCGAACGTAATGCCTCATGCTCTGGATTTCACACTTCAGCAGAATGCAGTAGGAACTTGGCATCTCTGCTCTGTGCAGCATGAGTCAGGAAGGCTCAGAGGAAACAGAAAAATGGCCACCCAATAGAGCTCACTCATACAGGCCACCAGTTGTCCAGCTGTCTGCTGGGGGCTCGCCTTAAGCCATCATCTGGAAGTATCAGCCAACCTCCGTAAAGACCTTGGTGGGATGTTGAGCATCCTCGAAGTACAGTGACTGTGTTCCAAAAGGAAGAAAGCATCCCGTCTACCATCTTAGCAGCTCAAGCCGTCATTGACCAGCCCAGATTCAAAGAGACGGAGAAATAGATTCTGTCTCCATCTAGAAAGAGGTCCAACCCTCTGTGGTCATCTTTCACCCATTCTATACACTAAAGGCATTACAGTTGCAAAGCCCTGGGGTGGGAATGACCTTGGTGGGCTAAGGGCCGGATGTTACTGGAGAAGAGTAAACAAGAATAAAGTAAGAGGAATGGGGAGGGCAGTGACCGGATGGCAAAGGATCTGGAGGCCATGCTAATGGATCTGATAGCCTTCCAAGGTACTAGGAAACCACTGGACCAGGGAGGTAATGTAATCACATAACTGGAAAATACAGCTCTCAACTGATGGAGAGAGACCAGAGTAGGAAGCAGGCCACTGCAGTGAGAGGAGGTAGGAGCGATAGGAGCTCAGAGTTTGAGTCTAGTTGCTTACTTCTTCATTTTGAAGAAGCATCAGTGGAATGAAGCAGGGGAGGGGAGAGGAGGGTTCTATTTGAGACTAGCAAAGTTGGGGGTTGTAGGAAAACAGTAGCCTTGGCATTGACTGCTCAACTGTGGCTTTGAGCAGATTTCAACTTCTCTTACCTTTAGCGTTCATAAAATGAGGATATTACATTGTAATGGAACATTAAATGAGATTGTGAATTCATTCAGCAAGTGTATGTGGCCTGCCAGCAATGTGCTTGCAGAAGACACAAATGACTCTACCTCTACGAGCTTATAACCAAGCACAGAATGGTATCAATTTATAAATAAATAAACAAACAAACTTGGTGCCTGACTCATGATGCATCTCAGAAGCTATTTTCATTGTTGCATTAGAGGGACCCATGACCCTCCGAAGCAGAGAGCCTCGATGATCTGTAAGACGCTCAGCCTGGCTATCTCAGCAGTGGCTTGTTTAATCAAACACTTGCTATGACACAGACTGTGCTCGGCTCTTCCGTATCTACTAGCCTCAAGAGGCTTCCAACAGTGGAGCTGTTAAGAACTGGGAGACTCTGGGGCTGGGAGTGTAGCTCAGTCATAGAGCACTTACCTAGACTATGCAAGACTCTGAGTTCAAGCCCCACCAGGAAAGAAAGGAAGGAAGGAAGGAAGGAAGGAAGGGAGGGAAAGCAGAGGGGAGGGAGGAAGGAAGGGAGAGAGGGAAGGAGGGAAAGAGGAAAACAAAATTGAGATGCTAGAGACATGACTCATGAGCATTGGCTGCCTTTCCTGAGGACCCAGGATCAGCACCCATATGGCAGCTTATAGCCAAATATAACTCCAGGCTTGGAGGGGGGGGGGGTTGGCAGAAAATCCAACACCCTCTTCTGGCTTCCTTGGGTACTACATGCACATGGTACACAGGCATACATGCAGGAAAAACATCATACACATAAAATATAACCATGAGCCACCTCTCCAGCCCCATACACATCAAATAAATGAAAATAATAAAAAGAATTAAGGCTTCTGGTGCCAAGATGAATAATTTATTCCAGGCACTCAAAGAGCTGGATACTCTGGCCTTTGATGTGTTGCAGGCACCAGTGGGAAGTATCAAAGCAGCTTGTCACTCTGTGATTTCTGAAGTTTATATGGTAAGAGGTAATTCCCACATTGCCTGGATATCACCTCTCCATATCCTCACAAGAGCTAAAATAGGCTCCGCTGTCATCCCCTATTACAGATGGGAAAACTGAGGGCCAGCGGAAGTTGTAAAGATAGTCACTAGCAGGTCTGGAATTTGAGCCAAGCAGGTTGACTCCAGAGACCACTAGGCAACCCTGTCATATCGCCACCCCTTGGACATCCCCATATAGAAGGATGGCAGGGGACCCTGTGGCCTTCCCTTTCAAGCCTCTTTGAAAGGAGGGCCTAGGCCAGGCTAGCAGCATGGTGTTGTGGGAAGAAAAATAGTTTAGGGGTGACATCCACACAGGACCAAGGCCTTATGGGAGAATGTTAGTCTGGTGCCCTCAGATTCTGTGTGTGTGTGTGTGTGTGTGTGTGTGTGTGTGTGTGTGTGTGTGTGTGTGTTGGTCAGAAGACAGCCTTGGGTGGTACTCCCCAAGGGTCATCCACATTGTTGCTATTGCTACTGTTTTATAGTCATTTATTTTGTGGGGGAAGGAACAGGCTATCCATAAGTTGCAGGATAACTTCCGGAATCTGGTTCTCTTTTTCCACCATGTGGGTTTCAGTCATGAAACTCAGGTCATCAGCCTTGGCAGCCAGCATGGTACCCACCCACTGGGATGGCACCCACTAGGACATCTTGGCTACCCACTTTTTCTTTTCTTTTTTTCTTTTCCTGGAACTCGCTCTGTTAGACCAGGCTGGACTCGAACTCACAGAGATCTGCCTGCCTCTGCCTCCCCAGAGCTGGGATTAAAGGCGTGTGCCACCACCACCTAATTTTTTTGTTTGTTTGCTTTTTGTTTCTGTTTTTGTTTTTGTAAGTGGGCTAGGCTACGCCCCAGGACTCATCTATCTCTGCCTCCTCAGCGTTGGCATTACAAGCCTGCACGGCCACACCCCGCTCATGTGGGTGTTGGTGATCAAACTTAGGTCCTATAGCACTCTGCCAAATAGGCCAGAACTTCCCTAGGCCAGAACCTTCCTTTTGATGAAACAGAGATTCCATTCATCTGACAAATACATGTTCAGAGTCCTATATGCACGCCCCTGCCCTGAGGAATATGACATCCTAACTAGGAAGACAAAGGAGAAAACTAGTGAACAGACAAAAATCTTTGTGGACCACATACCATCATGGTGGATCGTATCAGCCTGCATGGGGGCATAGGGGGCAGGGGTGAAGACATCTTAAATGAGAGTCCTCCTTTAGGCTGAGAAGAAGCCAGAGACACAAAGGGGCACAACAGCATTCCCAGCAGATGGAAGAAGTCTGGGCAACCCAGAGAGCCCTGAGGGGTTCCCACAATGGAGGTATCACAGTACAGCATGGCAGGCCAGCATCTCGTCCTGACTTGTGGCAAACAGGGTCGGAGGGTCATGCACACCAGGCAGCAGAGGAGATGCCTGACAGGTGACAGACGCTTGATAAATGTGGTCTCTTCTCCAGGGCAGGTGCCATGACTCCTGTGCGGGGAGCTCCTTAGTCACAAAGCCCGATGACTCCTCGAGGCCTCCAAGCTCCAAGCCCACCCCTGCCACCCAACTACACCCTTTCCTCCTTTGTCTAATTATTCCTAATTGAAAGAAAAATTGTTTAGCAAATCAGTTGGCGTTTCCTCGGCTCTGGTGTCCTAGCAACCTAACGGGGGGGGGGGGGGTGTCATAGGAGGGGAGGCTCTGTGCTGCCTCTGCGCTGAGCACCAGCTTCACCCCTAGACTAGCAACTAGGTCCGGGCCCCTCACCGCCTTGCGCACTCACAGGCACACGCCGATGCCCAGACATGCGCACACGCTTCACCGAGGCCACCTGTGCACACCCTGTCTTGAAACGTAACCTCAGCCTTTCTGGAAAGCAGAAGGAGTCTCGGAATAGATTTCTAATTTTCCAGCCACCTGCTCAACTGAAAGATATTCTGGAGTTTATAATTACTTTTCAGGCACTTAACCGGAATCTGGTTTCTAGGGCAACCTGAGGCATCTCTGAGTGTTTTGATGACTGAATTTCACCTTTCTGCCCCGCCAGGTCTGAGGCACAGCCTCCCAGGTTTCTGGCTTTTGAAGGATCATAGTACTGGCCTGATCGCTAAGGGGAGCAGCAATAGAAACATGTGGGGGCAAACGCTGGTACCAGGCAGGGAAGGTCTATAAGGCCATTTTGCAGAGGACGGATGTGGTGGTGCCCACGTGTAATTCTGGTACTCAGGAAGCTGAGGCAGAAGGATGGAAATTTTTAGCCTGGGTTACTTACTTCAAAGCCAGGAGCGACTCAATGACACCTTTTCCAAAAAGAAAAAAAAAAAAAAGAATAAAATGAACTTTTTAAAAAGATTCTCCGTGTGTGTGTGTGTGTGTGTGTGTGTCTGTGTCTGTGTGTCTGTGTGTCTGTGTCACTCACACACTTTGGTGGCCACAGAGGTCAGAAAGGGCTATCAGATCCCTTGGAATTAGAGTTCCAAGCATTGTGAGCTGTATCATGTGGGTATTGGGATTCAAATTATAGTCCTCTTATAGGACAGTAAGTGGCTCTTAACTGCCACACAAAAGAAAATGTTTTAATCACTGTATCTTCTTATTAACATTTAACTTTTTTTATTTGTGTGTGTCTGTGTCCGGTGTGTGGAAGTACCCATTGAGGCCAGAAGAAAGTTCTAGATCCCATGAGCTGAAGTTACCGGTGGTTTTGTGACTACCTGATGTGAGTACTGAGAACTGAACTCAAGTCCAGAGCAGCACGCACTCTTAAACCCGGATCCATCTCTCCAGTCCTCAAAATAAAAAAACTTAAAAAAACTGGAAAGTCTGGGAAAGCACATGTGGCGACATATTCCGTTAATTCCAGCATTCTGGAGGCTGACGCCGAAGGATGGGAAGTTTGGGGCCAGTTTAAGTCACATAGCAAGGCCTGGGGCACCTCAACCAGAGCAAACATGACAAGAACCAGAGAAGCCCCATGTGGTGATGTGCTCGCAGTCCCAGCATCAGCAGGTAGCGGCAGGACGATAACCACAGGCTTAAAGCCAGCATCATCTTCATAGCAAACTCCAGGCCAGCCAGGGCTATAGAGTAAGGTACAAAGCGGGGGGCTGGAGAGATGACTCGATGGTTAAAAACACTTGTTACTCTTGCAAAAGGGCCCCAGTTCAGTTCCCAGCACCCACATGGCAGCTAACAATCATCCACAACTCCAGTTCTAGAGGCTCCAATGCGCTCTTCTGACCTCCGAAGTCAACAGGCACACACGTGGTGCACATGCATACATGCAGGCAAAACACATGAGTGTTTTAAAAACAAATTTTTAAAAATTTTCCCCCACTGGGTATGGTGGCACACGCCTTTAATCCCAGCACTTTGGAGGCACAGGCAGGCAGATCTCTTCCATCCTGGTCTACAGAGTGAGTTCCAAGACAACCAGACTACACAGAGAAACTCCATCTCAAAAAAAAATTTAAGTGGGGGAAGGAGGACTGTCAGTGCAGCTCCGAGGTAAACCACCTGCGTGGTCTTTGTAAGACCCAGAGTTCCAGGCCCAGTACTGAAAGCATCAACTCAGACACAGAAGACTCAGCCTTCACCTTCAGTGGGGAGGAGGGAGCATGCAAGCTTGGGAGTCAAGCCTCAGTGGCGGAAACTCCCTCCATCCTCTCTAACATGTGGTCAGAGCAAGTTTCTGATCTGAGCCACACACTTACTTACTGTGTGGTAAGAGGCAAGTTAGAGCCATCTCTGTGCCTCGCCACCCAGGAAAAAGAAAAAAAGGAAAGATGGTAGTCCCACCTCAGAGTACTGTTAGGGGGCTTAAAAGAATTAATTCATGTAAAGTTCCTGGCATTGGGCCCAGCTCATAATGAGTGCTGGGTAAATATTCTATCAAGGAGTAATCTCAGAGCAGCTGGCCAAGAGCAGGCAGGACTAGGGATACAGGAGACAAGAGGCCGCTTCAGGGAGCTGACCCACCATGGCAGCGGCTTCCAGCAGAGGAGAATATGTACAGGTTGTCTCTATTGTTTGTACTTTTATCTATTTAATGTATGTTTTCTGTCCATCTTGTGATGTGCATATTTTAGACCAAGAAACCTTAGTCAGGACAGTTTCTTGAATAAAGACAAAACCCAAAAGAGGATGGAAAAGAGGGTATAAGAGAAATGATTGGAAATAGAAGATCTGGGGTTCCGTTTATGGACACCCAAGGGTGGGTACACACAAGGCTATGCTGAGAGTTAGGAAGGGGACCACACTGAATCCAGAATTAACAAGAATGATGAACCAAATCTGAGATACCCACCAAGGACTGGAAAGGCTGTCTGGCACACCTTGGCATTCCCAAGAGGCAAGAGGCCTGTGTGTGAGATAGCAGGAAGACTGCTGTGGTGGAGGAGGTGAACAGGTCTGACCTCTGAGCAGAAGGGCAAAGTCCCCTCTGGGCCAAAATGAAGCTAGAAAACTAAATCTGTGGCATTGTGCATCAGACTCTCTGGTGTCTCTGACACAGATCCTCAAGCTATCAAAAGTTTTGCAAATAACTGACTAATTTCCTGGATAGTTAGCAGCCAAGCAGATACATGCCAGTGCTAGCATGCTCTAAAGTGCCTCTCATTTCAACATGTGCACCCAAGCCCCCCACCCCTTCCAGTCACTCTCACTGAACGTCTACCCGGCTTTCTATTACCCACTTAGTCCATCTGTTTCCATTGCTGGCCCATCTTCCTCTGTACATCCATCTCTCTGTTCCCCCCACACTCCCAAGATATTTGGAAGATGCCACTCTCTCCTGATCCACTGTGACAGGAACAGCATCTGCCTCACACTCCAGATACTGCACACTGAGCTGCTCTCCATGCCTTCCCCACCATGACAGACTGAACCTCTGAAACTGTGAGCGGAAATGCATCTCCCCTGGCTTATGTCATTCCTATCAGGCATGTGGTCACAGTGATACAAAAGCCACAAACACCATGAGCACTGGCTTCCCCTTCTTCCGTTCAGTGTGCCTTCTTTCTGGGCTTGTAAACCTGTGGTTCTCAGTGTGGTCCTGGGGTCAGCATCACATGAGAATGTATTAGAAGTGCATTCTTCAAGCAGGGCTGTGGTGACACATGCCTTTAATTCCAGCACTCGGGAAGCAGAGGCAGGTGGAGCTCTATAAGTTCGAGGCCAGCCTGGCCTACAGCGTGAGTTCCAGGACAGCCAGAGTTACAACAGAGAAACCCTGTCTCAAAAACCAACAAAACAAAACAAAAAACAAACCAACAAACAAAAAGAAGTGCATTCTTCTTCCCTTTTTAAATAAAACTCTGTGATGTGTGTGTGTGTGTGTGTGTGTGATGTGTGCATACACCACATGCAGGTGTTCAAATATCACAGTATACACACAGAGGTCAGAGGTCAAAAGACAACAATGAGCGTCAGTCCTTGCCTTCCGATCTTGTTTGAGACTGTCTCTTGCCCACCATTGTGTTCTCCAGGCTAGCTGCCCCTGCTCGGGATTCCAGGGAGCCTCTTATCTCTGCCCTCTTCTCCTGTGGGAGCTCTGACATCACAGACGCTGCCCCTTATTTGGCTTCCCATGGGTTCTGTGGATCTGAACCAAGTCCTCATACGTGCACAGCAAGCGCTTCACTCTCTGAGCCATCTCTCCAGCCCTAGATCTACTCATCCTTGACCTCCCCCAGGTCATCTGTCAGAAACTCCGGTTCCCCTCCACCTCATATTTCAGCAACTCCCACATGCGTGCACACACACACACACACACACACACACACATACACACACAAAGGAGTTTCTAACACACTTCAAATTAAGATCTCTTTCTGGATACATCTAGGATAAGGAGAGAAAGGTAGGGTGTACCCTGGCTCTGTCCTGGAATGTCTGTCCTGTGTCATTGTCTCAATGGGTCCATGTCTGTCTGCCTCATCTGAGACCACTGGTCCCAAAGCAGCACCCTGGAGCACCCCTGTCCCTGACAGTCAGGTCCCAGACAGAAAAGCAGACAAGAGGAGAGCTGACAGGCAGAAGCATAGGGAGGCTGCTGTGGAGTCCCGCTGCTTTCCCAGCCAGCGCCCATCATGTGACTGTGGTTGGTGCTCTGTGGGCAGGAACTCTCCCTCTGCTGGACACACAATGGACCTGCACAGCATCCTGGGTGCTCTGGAAACTCCCAAGGACTGATCCACTTGATCTGAGCCAAAGCCAAATATTGTTTTGTTTTGTTTTTTAATATTGGTGTTTTTTTTAATATTGGTAATTTTAATAAAGGTGATTCTAATGAGATGCTGAAAGTTCAGTGGAAGTCACACATCTTAAACAGATGTGGCTGGAGAGAGCTATGAATGGGCCCCAACACAAAAGCACAAGCTTACTTAAGGGATTATGACTTTTTTTTTCTCGCAACTCAATTCCATGGTTCTCGGGCATGAACCTTGTAGATGACATCATGTCACAACATCAAAAGATTCAACACGCATGCCAGCCTAACAGATGACCAATGGGGACCTCCCTTTCTAGACAGAGAGCCTGAGGCTCAGAGAAGACAAGGAATTGACCGAGCTCACACAAGTATAAACGGCAGAGCTGGGATGTGAACCAAGATCCACGAGACTGGTTACAATAAACTCCCCAGGCTCCCAAAGATATTTTTGTTATGTTGCCACCAGGGAAATTTCTTCCTGTTACCCCTATCACTGTGCCTCCCCACATCCCACGACCTCATGAAAATATTCCACTCCTCCAGGCCCACTTGCAGAGCTGGGATTAGAACCCAGATCCATGAGGCTGCAGGTCCATCTTTTTATTCCACTCTGAGTGTGCATTTTGCAACTAACCCTGCCTACTCAACCAACTTGCATGTATGACAGTGCCATTTGCTTTCTGAGTCCAGCCACTGCCCACGTGTGTGTGTGTGTGCGTGTGTGTGTGTGGTGTGTACATGTATGTCTGCCTGTCTGTGTTCCTGTGCACATGCTCATGTGTGTGCACATGTATGGATGCACACGTACATGCGTGATGTGTATATATGGAGGTCAGTGTTAGCTGTATTCCTCAACCACTCTCCACAATGTTGTTGTTGTTACTGTTGTTGCTGTTGTTTTAAATGTATTTTTTTATTTTATTTGTATGCGTGTTTTGCCTGCACGGATGTATATGCAACATGCACATGCAGTGCCCACAGAGGCCAAAGGGGGGCATCAGATCCTCTGGAACTGGATTACAGAAGGTTGTGAGCCACCATGTGAGTGATGGGAACTGAACCTAGGTCCTCTGCTAAGACAGCCCAGTGTTCTAAACCACTAAGACATGTCTCCAGCACCTGCACCTTGAGGCAGGATCTCCCTCTGAAGCTGGAGCTCGCCAGTCGGGCTACGCAGGCTGGCCATACAGCTACAAGGGTCTCCCTATCTCCCTTTGTCCAGCACTGAGATCACAGGTGCTCACAGCTGCATCCCACTTTTTTACAGGGCACTGAGGATCTGACCCCAGGGCCTCAGACTTGCATAGCAAGCACTTGCATAACAAAGCCACCTGCCCAGCCCACAATGCCTGTGTTTCATAGTCAGAACCCCCACAGCAGCTCAGCTACCTCACAAGACTCTCTCCAATCCTTCCAGGGCCTTCACCCTCAGTAGCCTAGTTGTATACACTCAACACCACCTCAGCCCCACCCGAGACTGAATCAGAGACTCCAGGGTCAGGAGACCCTGAAATCGAAATTGCGAAGTACTCTCCTGGAGGAGAAGCCTGCACCACAGGCAGTCTGGACCCTGAAGGCTCAAAATGTCTTTGAAGCCTCATATTTTCTCCTTAATAGTCAGGCTAACTTTGCATTCTATGCCACGTTGTGTCGGGGTTTGTTTCGATATAAAAATAATGCCCATTGATTGCGTTTCTGACGAGGAACATGTATTACTTTTGTAATGTAAAATATTCAATTAATAAGTGAATATAGTGTTTCTAATTCCTTACTATCAAGTAAAATTGATGATTCAGAGATGCTGGGTTTGCATTGGGGCTTTATTAATTCCCAACACACAGGAAGTCCCCAGGGGCATCCATTACTCATTCTGTCTCTCTCTCAATCAACAAATGTTTTTAAAGCATCTACTGTGTCACAGACATGGGAGAGGGAGCCTAAAAATACTGAGAGAGTGGAACAGAGATGGCCCCTGCCTTCAGGGAGCTTGCAGCCTGTTCTGTGGGGTAGGGTATCTCACACACACCAATACCGAAAGCACATGACAAGTATGAAGAATACCCTGCAGACAAAGCAAAGGGCACTCTGAGCAAGAATAATGGGGGTATTAAGATTGTTTCCAGGGAAGTGACATTTAAACCGAGACTTGAAGATGAAGAAAAGCTAGCCAGGTAAGAAGTGAGCAAGCCAGTGCCGTAAAAGGGTGGTAGGCACGCAGAACCGCGCCCTTCCTGCGTCTGGCATTCCCATCTTCAGCAAGCTTGGAGGTGAGAAGAAACAGGAATGAACTCACTCACCAAGCTCTTGGAGGCAGCCAGGTGCTCTGCTAGGCCCGGCCCAACTGCAGTCTCTGAGCACAAGGCCACCTGTGATCACACAGCCAACTTCCAGCCCACAACAGCCAGGGAAAGACCTGGGCCCAGGTGGGATGATGGCTGGCAGGCAGCAGGTATGAGGCTGGTAAAATCCTCTCTGGGGGGAAGGGAGGAGCAGAGAACCATGGTCAGGCCTAGTCTAAACCAATCCTCTAGGCCTGCCCTGTATCTTACCCAATGTCTGGTGACAGTACCTTTGGGACCCCTGGTTATGGGGGAACATCCTGTAGATGTATAGGGCTGGCTGCTGCTGCCCTTATTAGGCCAAGTGTGATCAGAAATTGCACTGGGGCTGAGTCTGACCCATTTTGAGCTGCAGCTGTAGGCTCCTGGCCCCTGTTCTGATTCCCAGCTGGCATCTTTCCTGGAAAACTGGGGAACCACACCTCCCTCCCTGCCTGCTGCCACTCCACGAAGGGAATCTAGGCTTTGAACCCAATCCCTTCTGGACCAGCCTTATGTCCTGAGCCCTCTGCCACCAGCAGTGGTATCTTTTTCCAGTGTTTGACATACCTGCCAGGTGCTATCAGGATGTCTCCGGTCACTCTGTGCAGCCTTCCTGCTATCCACCATCCAACTAGAAGAATTCAGAAGTATAAGCACAGCTCAAACCCCCAAACTTCTGACCTGAGTGCCACTCCCTACCTGGCAGTGATCACAGATCTCAACAGAGCAAGCCAGGAGCTTTGACTGCAGAAGCTGTACTGTAGGAAGCAACCTGCCGCCAAACCTGGGCCTCTGCTGCCACCTAGAGGCTGGACCAGGTAAGGCAGGCGTTAAGCCCGTGACCCAACCCATCTCGCCAGGACTCATGAATCCCATAGTGCCCTTGCAGGTAAGCAAGAGACAACCAAAGAGTATGCCAAAAACACCGGCCCAGTGGGCAATGACAGTGTCAGGTCCCAGCCTCATAGATACTGAGTACACTGCCATTAGGCACCCGGCATAATTGGCAATTAATCTCTTCCCAAATCTGACTCTCCCACTCAACCCCACAAGCCAGAGACCCTGCTCACAGACTAGTATCAGCCAGCCTCAGTGGATCTCACGCTTGCCAATCACCCTCCTCTTCAGATGGGACCTTCTCCAACATCCCCAGGTACTCAGGAACTAGTTGTGTGTGGCCTTAGCCTCTTCAAATACTCCCTCCTCTGCCCAGGTAACGCGGGTTCCCTTGAGCACTCATTCATCCATTTGTTCATTTATTTATCCACCAAGTGCTTTATCAAGAGACTCATGGGGGTGAGCTTTGCGCTCGACCCCTAGGCTACGGCAGTCAACAAAGGGGACAAGGTCCTTTTGTGGAGCTGACCTTGTTCGTGGGGAAGACAGACAATCGCCAAGGAGTAAGGCAGTTCCAGACAGCGGTAATCAGGGTGATGTCAGAGGAAATGGGGAGGGAGGCCATGGGGGCAGGATTAGCTAGGCTAGGGAAAGTCTCTGCAGAGGAGTGCTGGTGAGGATGGTTTTAAAATATGTCCCAGATTCTTTGAGGGGGGAACATATATATATATCTCCAGCATTATAAAATGGGTTCCTTCCTGCTTCTTCTCTCTCCCTCCATATCTCTCCCTCTCCCCCTTCTCTCTCTTTCTTTGTGAAACAGAATCTCTAGCCCAACCATTTAATATGTATCTAAGGTTAGCCTTGAACTTCTGATTCTGTCTCTAACTTTCTAGTACCCAGTCCGAGTAGGGCAGGAGGTCAAACCCAGGACTTTGAGCATGCTAGGCGAGTACTCCATCAACTGAGCTAGAGCCAGCACTTGCTCACAAGCCCTTCTCCATCCACCCCTCACTTACTCAAAGGAAGCCTGCTGCTGCCAATCTTGCAGACACCCTGGTAGCCCCATGGAGACACAGAATGACCGGGAACAGAGAGAGACCCCCTGCTGCCTGCCTTGTGCTAGACTATGGGGAATTCTCCAGCTTCCCCACACACACCCCACCCCTGCGCCAAACATCCCAGACCACCACTCAGGATCCACAGAAGACAAGCAGGGGACACAGAGCATGGAGCCTGCACTGTCTTTACAACTTATAAAAATGTTTTCCCTTATCTTTAAATTAGAAGGAAGGAATCAGAGTCAGATCAACTACTGCATTTCTGTCTATTTATCTTATATTTACAATATATTTGTGTTTATATCAACACATCTCAAAAATGTAACTTTCTGTACTTGATTAAGAGGTGAAGTCAGAACTACTCAAGTCCCACTTGTCCCAGAATGTACTTTGTCCCCATCACTGCTTCAGGGTTCCCTAGGGTTCTAGGGAAAGAGGGTGTCCCTATCCTGCGTAGGTCCAGGCCTGGGAATTCCTGCCTCATCTACAATAAGCCTCCTTGGGGGAAACAAGCTTTAGAAAGTTCATCCTGGTTATCAGAGATGCTCTAGCCAAAATATACTGTGTGACCTTGAAGAAGTCACCTAAGTTCTCTGATCCTGACTCCTCCATGAAATGAGACTTCGTGTGAACACAAATCAGCAATATATGTGAAGCAGCATTAGAGGTTTGTGGGAATAAGTCTAACCGCTGTGTAACTCCATGAAGGTGACTTAGCCTCTCTGACCTTCCACTCCCTTACTCTTTCCCTCCATCTCTGTGTCAGCTGTGGCTCCACAGCTCCTTCTGCCAGAGGGCCTCTACCTGGGTCTGATTTCTCTCTCTCAGCCCTCTCACAGCCTCAGCCCTCCCCCCCATCCCAATCCCCTTGGAGTCCCATTAATTTTGAGAGGCTGTCTGTGTGGATTGCCTTCTGGCCCAGTCCTGGGGCTCTGAGAGCTGTGTAATTATCCACTTGGAGCTGAGAGGGGAGGTGATAAGCATATATCCCCGCTTTCTACTCTAGTTTTCCCAGCAAAGCTGACTGTGGAAGGGTCTCTAGATAAGGGAGAGCTCGTTACTTTGTGGAAAAGTCAGAGAGAAGGGTGCAGGGAACCCCTCCAACCTCCACCAAACACAGAAGCCATGGGCAAGCAACCACGTCCTGTCTGCAACAGGTTTCAATGCTACTGTCTCCAGCTAGAAGCCTCTAAACTGCAGACCTCTGACAGCTCCCAGGCATGTCCCTTGTGCGTCCTAGCCTGGATGCACCACCTCTTTACCTCCTTTCTCCCTCCTGCCCCAGAAATTCACCTCCTGAAGCAGCAGGCATCCAGGTCATCCTCTTGACTGAACAGCCGCCAAGTCCCCAAGGCATCCCTAAGGACCACCTGGTGCTCGGCTCACTGACTCTGCAGGTTATCAGGTAATGAGCCCTTTTCCTGGATGGCCCCAAACCCTTCCAACTGATTATTACATCCTCACCCTTGCTCCCATTCCCCCTGGTTGTAGGCAACCACGAAACCCCCTTGCAAGTTATCAACCCCAAACTGCCTCTTTCTCTCCTGCCCCACACATAACCTGACAGCCCAAGCTGGGGCAAGAAAGGAAATGTCACCCATCCTCTGCCTGTATGTGATGGGCGATCATTTCACCGCTGAGGTTCAAGTCCTATCTATATCATATATAATATTATATATATAATAGGAAAAAGCAAACCTATGGTGCACAGCCAGGAAGAACAGCTAAACAGCTAGAGTCACACTCAAACAACTACATGACCAGGCAAGCCGCAGACATGATGGTCTTTAAAGCAGGGACTAGGAAGTGAAAGAGGAATGCCCCAGAAGAGGACATCTGCTCGTCACCTCAAGCGATTGATGGCACATGTGATAGTGTCCCCACCTCCCAGATCCTCCAAGAGCACCCCTCCCCTGAAAACCTGTTTCCACCTGGAATCTCCAGTTCTTAATTGAACTGTTTCTTGAATACCATGAAGCTCAAAGGAAATGTTTGCCTCTGGGTCAGCGGTCTGCACTCCACTGTGTGTGAGCCGATTGGCCAGGTGCATACCATGCAACAGGCACTGAACATTCCTTTCTTCTCTGCCCTTTGTATTAATTCTCTCAAAAGAAGGGGAAAAAATTTCCCAGTCTGCACCCTGTTCCCATGCAGATCCATGTTAGCATAGTCAAAAGGCCGTGGCTCCCAGCAGCCCCGACACCCCACACCCCACACCCCACACCGAGCTCCTCACCTGAGAGCTTGCTTTCCCTTGCTTTCCCACAGCCAACTGGGTAGAGGGGAGCTTTGCAAATGGCTCTGACACTCAGAGTGGACAAAGGCTTTGCTGGGATCTGAAGGTGTCCTTCCAAATTCAAGTGTCAGGAACTTCATATGTAATATCACAAGAGAGCGGGGGGCGGGGGAGCTGTGGACAGGAGCTGGAATCACAAATCTTCTGCCCTCATGATGTACGCCTCCATGATACACACCATCATCAAAGGAACCTCTCCCTGTCTCTGTCTCTGTCTCTGTCTCTGTCTCTCTCTCTCTCTCTCTCTCTCTCTCTGTTAACAAATATTTTTAAAGCATTAACTGCATCCCAGGCACAGGGGAGAGAGCCTAAGAATTCAGAGATGAATAGGACAGACATGCTCCCTGCCTTCAGGAAGTGTGTGGTCTGTTCTGTGGGGTCGTTTATTAATGTGCATATACAAACGCACTAAAAGCACACTGCTGGGTATGATGATGTCCTACAGACAAACCAAAGGGCACTTCCCCCATCCCACGTGAGCACATGACGTCCAGGGAAGCCAGCGTCCAAGGTGCTGCCTCCAAAGCAGGGACCAAATGCAGACCTCCAAAGCAGGACCCTCACCAAATGCAGAGCCTTGAGCCTTAAGCTCAGATTTCCCAGCCCCTAAACTGTAGTAAAATGAATTTCTATGCTTTGTCAACTACCCAGTCTGTGGCATTATGTTACAGCAGCACACAGGACAGCCTGTCACCATTCCATTTCATCCATACAACACCCTTACAAAGTAGTTGTTATAACCACCAACATGCAAACGAAAGAAACAGGGTACACGGGGCCATCAGCAAGCATTATAATGTCTGCAATGCACCAGCCACAACGTTGAATGGCAAACCTAAGGTCACACAGTGAGTTTTTGGTTGTGAGTAACCAAAACAGGCTGCAGTGTAAGGACAGTACGGGGGTTCCTGTGCACACAGGAAGGGAAACAATATCACTGGCTCCAGAGATCAGCTTAGGCCAGGGAGAGACAAGTACACCTTCAGAGTGTTCACCGGCTCAATGCACTTTAAGCAGGAGGATCATCACCTTATCCAGCATGGCTATACTTTAACCCAGCAGGCCACCCTAGGGTCCAGAACCTGGCTTCCACCAGCTGAAGCCAGACACTCTCCATCTCTGGTTCAGAAGCCCCACAGAGGGTACCCTGGTAAAACTCTATGAGTTCAGTGACCGAACTGAACCAAGCAAAGCATGATGGATACACTGAGTTTAGAGTTCCTTCCAGCTTCATGGCCAAGCCAGCCAGGGCCAACTAGAAAGCTAGATCTGTGAGGAATGGTGGCCAGCAGGACAGGGGGGTCCTGAGGAAATGATATGGCTGCGCTACTCAGACCAGAGGTGTCTTACTGAAACAGATTCTATGTGGTAAGGACTGTCGGGGGGGGGGGAGAATCCCAGGAAACGCCATCTGGGAGATGGAGACGGTGGGGGGGGAGGCAGAGAAGGGGGTTAATGAAGAATGTGTTGTGGCCCAGGAGACTTTCATAGGCAACTGAGCCTAATCCTGCCAGGGACCTCCAGGGGGCAGTAGAGCACAGCCCCAGGTTCTTTTGGGGAAGTGGGGAGGCTGGAGAACTGGTCTCCTAACTTCCATCACTCAGTGGCTGAGGCTCTTCCAGTCCAGCCAATTGCAGCCTTCAGAATTCGCTGGTGGTAAGACTCAAAAAGTCCAGAAGGTCCCCCAAGCAGTTCAGCTGATGGTGGCTACTGGTGTAAGTAAGTCAACATGTCTGAGACAGGTCCTGTCTAGCACTAGAGTGTGCAGAGGGATGTGGGGTACGGACAGCTCACACCAGTCACTGGTGGAGCAAGGTTCACAACTCGGATCTGAGCTGGATGTGGTGGCCCACTCCTCAAAACCTAGTACTCAGGAGGTACAAACAGGAGGATCAGAAGTTCAAAGCTGGTCTCCGCTACAGCGTGGGTTTGAGGCTAGCCTGGGCTACATAAGACACTGTCTCAAAAAATGTGAAACCTTTTAAAGCTTAAGGTTTGGTTATTTTCAGCAGGCCCAGAAACTTCTAGAAGACAGAGGCTCAGAGACACAACCCAGATTCCAGCCCCACAGGCTATGCTCACAGCAGAGGCAGAACTCTGTTTCTGTTGGGTAGATTCAGATAATCATAGGAAGGAGCCATCTGTCCCCACCTGCAGCCCCGGGGGCAAAAAACAAGAATGTCCCAAGCACACACAAGAATGCTGGCCATCAGAGCAGAAAGTTAATGAATGACAAGGGACACCCTGCAAAAGCCCTGCCTGGAAGGTTACCCAACAACCCCCTGTCTCCACTGCACCCCACGGAGAAACTGTGTCTCTGAGAAGGAAATAGGGCTTGGACTCCACTCAGTATGGATCCTGTCTGTCACACAGCCCTTCTCACTTGGCTTCCTGCCTGTCTTCTTCCTAAGCATCCCCCAACCCCTGCCCTATTGCGAGACAGCAGCCCTGCCCGCCCCACCCACTCCCATGGAAATCTCAGCTGAAGCTTCTCTACTCCTTCCGTGTCCAGAAGTCAAATCCCCTCAAGTTCTGAAATGTGACCGCTGGAGTAACCAGTCTCAGGATGCCAGAGCAAGGGCATCAGAACAGGTCTTCTGTGGATGAGGCTCTACTGGGTCTGGGCCCTGGTCTTCCCAAGTTCTCTGAGTCAGATCCAGGTCAGGAATGGGGCAGTGAAT
The DNA here is from genome assembly GCA_026225945.1 of Cricetomys ansorgei. NCBI lineage: Eukaryota > Metazoa > Chordata > Mammalia > Rodentia > Nesomyidae > Cricetomys > Cricetomys ansorgei. Next base: position 9,966,259 of record JAMJFZ010004114.1, read on the forward strand.
AGACCTACAGAATCTCATGTTCCCCGAACCCCAACGCCGGATGGATGGACTTGGACCGCTGGGGTCCTCTTCTCCTTGAACCCCACAGAGCCCCTGGCTGAGGAAAGGAGATGGGGAGCAGCAGCACCCAGCCTCCCTCCCAGACCACTGCCTCTGAAAACAACAGCAGCCCCCACTGACAGGCACATAAGCTCCAGGGACACCCCACACCCCACACACACTGCCTCTTCCCACTCCGTCCTCACACTTAATCCTACTGGATAAAAACTATAATATCCTCCTTATGGCAGATGAAGGAACGGAGGCTCAGAAAGGCTAAAATATTTGCAAGGATGGGCTAGTGAGATAGAGTGGCAGCCAACACCCTTGCCTGAGGATTCAGTCCCAGGGACCTACATAGCTGTAAGGAGAGAACCAACTCTGCAAAGTTGCCCTCAGCACACACACCATGCTACGCATGCATGCACACACATATACACACAAACACATAGACAGTAATACTTGTTATTATTTCATTTTATAATTATTTTATTTTTTATCAGTTGAGAGTTTTATCATATTCATCCCTCCTCCCCCAATTCTTCCCAGTTTCAGCCCCCATTCCCTACCCACCCAACTCTGCATTCTACTTTTTTAGAATTCTTAAAGAGCTTTTGTGTTGGGTGTGTGGCCTTTGACTGGGGTGCGGTTGACTTACCAGAGGCTACACTCTTAGAGAAAACTGTGTCTCTCCCTCTCCCAGCAGCTAACAATTGCCAATACTCCGAGGCTAGCGTGGGGATTGTGTGCCCAAAATAAATAATTTCAAAACACAAAAAAGGATCCAGGCGGTGGTGGCGCACACCTTTAGATCCAGCGCTTGGGAGGCAGAGGCAGGCAGATCTTTATGAGTTCGAGGCCAGCCTGGTCTACAGAGTGAGTTCCAGGACAGCCAGAGTTACAACAGAGAACCGTGTCTCGAAAAACAAAAACAAAACAACAAAAAAAGAATTTGCAAGGTGCTGCCCAGCCGGTAAACAAGATAGCCACAGAGAGATCTCAGGCAGTGGAGCCCCAGAATGCCTGCTCTGAATGTCGAAGACTGTACGCCCTGTGTGTGAGACCTACTGGGTGCTCCAGCTTCTGGCATCTTTATAAACTATTCATTCTTGACCATCCAGCATAGCACCTACTACATTCTGGGTGCTGCGCCTGATGGTGGAGGCAGAGCGGTATGACTCCAGCTCCTTAAGATGTCGGTCTAAAGGAAGAGAGAAGACATTAACCACCCGAGCGTACCCCTGACTCTATGAGAGCCAATGTGACTGTTCCCCGTGCTCAGGGAGATAGTCCAGAACCAGACCTGGTGTGGTCCTCAGAAAAGGTTTCTCTGGCTTTTCTTAGGCAGTGACATTTAAATTGAAGTCTCAAGGTTGAGTGGACACCAACTCAGAGAAATGAAAATAGAGCTGGACATGGTGGCACACACTTTTAACCCAGCATTTGGGAGGCGAAGGCCAGCGGAATTCTGTGAATTTATATAGTGAATTCCAGGCCAACAAAAACTACATAGTGAGACCCTGTCTCAAAAAAGAAAAAAAAAGAGAGAAGGGAGAGGGGGAGGAGGAAGAGGAAGAAAAACCAAATAAGCAAACTGGAAAGCATATGCAAAATTCCTGAGGCCCTGAGGCCCTGAGGCCCTGAGCAGAGAAAGAGGAGAAAATAAACAATGGCCAGGACACTGGAGCATGAAGCTTAAGAGGAAGAGGCTGAGAATGAAGACCATGGCAGAAGCCAGACTGTGCTATGCAGTAGAACCCTGCTGTGGTGGCTCACCCAAGAAGGCAAGGAGGCATGTTCATATATGCAAACTCTGCCAGACCTCAGCAGAGGGAACTGTCATCATGGCCAATGCCATGCTCAACAGTGGAATTCTGAGCATCTGTGCTCAGGTGTTTTATTGATTCAGAACTCCTTAGGTGTTCTATGATACCACGTGCAGATCATTAGCAATTAAACATCCTCCACCGAAATCCAACACCTGTAAATAATACAGAACACCCTAGACAGCCCCTCACCCAACAGTGCATAAAACAATTTCAAACATAACTAAACATGAACTTCCCCAACAGTGCTACCTTCTACCAGCCACATTAGCAACATGGACTTTTATTACAGGAGCGTTAACAAGCCACTGAAGGCCTTCAACATCTTTTATTATTATTATTATTATTATTATTATTATTATTATTATTATTATTATTATTATTATTATTATTAAGAGGATCTGCATTCTCCTAGGAAAGCTGTATTGGCCCAGAGAGAGAGGTTGCCACATACATGGTACATGTAGGCCGTTTGACATGCTCTGAAGGGAGAAAGTACCCAGCTGATGCTATCAGCCCTCATGGATCTCCAGCCCTCACTCCCATCCCGAGTAAATGAAGAGGCACCCTGAGCAGCAGCTGTTGTCCTTAGGGAGCAGGGGTTATCAGGGTCAGCCGCCGAGATTGAGCCAGGGCACCCATGCATTCCTGTTGCTTATCAGAGGAGCCCCAGGTGCTGAAAATCTGCGGGCAATCCACCTCCCACCCACCCGCGTGATGAGTCAGCTACAGCAGGCCAGCAGGGGTGCCGGCAGGAAGACCCGGGCCGCCTGCGCCAGGGGCCACCTGAGCCAGGAATACGTGCGAAAGTGGCAAAGTGAGATAATTAGACCCAGAAAGAGCCCTTGGGGAAGGAGATGATAAGGGATATGAAGCAAGACCAGGTGCTGGTCACAACCCTCCCTCCAGACTCCTCCCCTCATCAGTCCAAAGGTCTCTGTCCATCCCTCCTGAAGGAGCACACCCCACACTCCCTTCACCCCATCCCTGTCCCTCCACCTGTAGCCCTGCCTTTCTCCTTTCCTTGCAAGCATTAAGAAAAGGGACCAACAGTGCCTTCTCCACCCATGGCTTCCAGTTTCTGTCCCCACCCCATGACTGAAATCACTCTGGTGCACGTCCCAGAGAGTGGCTCTGTGGCTTTCTGTTTCTCAGAACCCCCTTCAGAGTCTTTCATGATAGCCTGGGTTCTCTATCCTGATGGTTCTCTCTCCACAGGTGCCTCTTCCTCCGCCTGCTCCCTAAAACACAGGTGCTTCTGAGAACTCTGCCTGACCCCAATTCTCCGGCTGAACTCCCCAGCACCAAGTCCCTCTGCAGGAAACCTCAGACTTATTTCTCAACTCATCCCTGAGGAAACCCACTTCTCTCACAGCCCCTGCCACCAGCCAGGCCACCAAAACAAAGCCTACCAACAATACCACGGGTGTTTGTTATGTCCCAAATGCAACACACGTGGCGTAAACGATTGCGGGGACAGGTTCCAAACAGCCTCTCCCCTCCATCAGGGGGAGCCTCACACATAGGTTTAGTGACAGATTCCACAGGATTCATCTGCTCGTTAGAACCTGTTTATAACACAGAAATCCAGACTCAGGCACGGTGGTGGCCATTCACTCAAGACTGGTGGAAATACCGGGCTACCCAATGCTACGGGCACAGCTGAAATCAAGCGAGCCAACTCTACCTTCTTGCAGATCTCCATAAACACTACACGTGTCTGTCTCATTTTTATGGTGTGTATTCTGTATCAGTCTTCTCTAGCCTAGGCTGGCTTCGGACTTGTTATATAGAGAAGATAACCCTGAACTCCTCATCCTCCTGTCTCCACCTCCCAAGTGCTGAAATTGCAGACATTACACCACCACACTTGCTGTATGCCTCGGCTTGAGCTACAGTGGGGCTGGGCGTGCCTTTGGTGTTGATTAGTGCCCAAGCCGGGATTCTCAGCATTCAAGAGGCTGAAGCCGGAGGATCCAGAGTTTGAGGCCAGCCTGGGCTATATATATCGAAAGACCCTGTCACACAAAAGCAAACAGAGGAACTGGAAAGGGTGAGAATCAAATCTAGGTTATGAGGCTCAGACACAGGGGTGTGGGACAGGGATGCAGGGGTAGGGGCTTCTGCTTCTGGAGAGGAGGGGAGGAGAAAGAGAGAAAGAGAGAGAGAGAACCAGGATGCAAATATCAACCCCCAGAAGCCCACTTCTTAAAGTTTGAAACTGGAGAATTCTGGAAGACTTTAAAAGGAACAGGGCTGGCCTCTGTTTCTCCCACATGAGGTTGGGATGAAAAGAGAAAAGAGCCAGGGGTTCTCCTGAGAGGTGCCCGGATCTGGCCCTGGGAGGAGGAAACCTCTAGGTGTCTCCAGCCTCATAGGAGGCAGTTTGGAGAGGCCGGGACCTAGCCAATGGCTATGCAGCCCACAGCTCCTCCCCCCCCCCCCCCCCCCCCGACCAACAGGACACGCCTGGGCTGCTCAACAGCCTCTGCCCCAAGTATGAGCTTTCTCAGAAACCCTTCCCTGATTCTGACATGAATTCTGATGCTTGCTGAACCCTCAACTGCTGGCTTCCAGGAGCGGCACTAGGGAGCCCTGAGGAGTCGCTGCTCAGGTAAAGGCTCCCACACTCAGAGGTGCATGTCTAACAGGGACTATTCTCTGGAGGAGGCTGGAGGGAGATGGTGTGGACACATGGGCCACCCTGGGTCCTAGCGGTGAAGGGAAGCCTCCCTCTGTTCTGAGCTCTTCCTCCTCTCCCCAACGGGCAGAGACGGCAGAAATGGGGGACTGGAGTTGAATGGGAAAGGGACTGAGCAGGGTGGAGCTCAGCTGCAGACAGAGCAGAGCTGCCTGAGCCTGCAGAGCCCTGGGGGTTAGGACTAGTCTCTGGGTGTTCCTAAGACGCTGCCAGCTCCACCCACCAAGGCAGGACTGTGGAAAGAAGCAAAGCAAGTCTGCCACGTGGCCAAGTGGTGTGTAGTTTAGGTAGATGGGGTGAGGAGTAGAGACACCCCAAGACGCTCTCACCCGAGACCCACAAAGTAGAGAAGGGAGATGCAAGCGAGAGCAAGCAGTTCACACCCCCAGACGCAATCACCCTCTCACCGGAGACCTACCAGGCAGAGAACAGAGATGCGAAGGGGAGAGCAAGCAGTTCACTAAAACTTGAGGAAAGGACCCCAACTCAAGACTAGGCAGTTGAGAGAATGGACTCAGGAGCCAGCCTGCCTAGGTCCAAGTCCCGGCTCTGTTGCTCATTAGCTGTATAAGGCTAAAGGATTGCTTAACTTCTCTGTTCTCCACTCTGTGAAAAATACCATACCCCTCTCTACAAGGGAATGCTTCTGGCTTTTGCAAAATGCTTTGGGCAGTGCCTCTTATGCATAAGCACAATCCCAGTTGACCGTGGCCACACCCTGCTCTGCAGCTGACCCTGAAAGGTCAAATTGATTGTGACTTTCCACCCAGGCCAGCACATGGAAGTATGTTGCTCCCTGCTTTCATCGTGACTCCTTAGAGCAGCTGTTCTCAACCTCTCTAATGCTGAGACCCTTTAATACAGTTCCTCATGGTGCAGTGACCCCCAACCATAAAATTTCTTTCATTGCTACTTCATAACTGTAATTTTGCTACTGTTTGGAATCATAATGTAAATATCTGATGTGCAGGATGTATTAGGTGACCCCTGTGAAATGGTTGTTTGACTCCCAAAGGGGTCGCAACCCACAGGTTGAGAACCGCTGCCTTAGAGTATGAGGCCTGAGGGCGCACATCAAGATGAACCCACAGTGCCTTGGCCTCAGTGGAGCCCCATCCCGGACCCCAGAATCAAGAGAGAACTTCCTAACAGGGAAAGGGGGGGAGGGGCTATTTTGCTCAAACGGAGATGAGTTTGCTTCCGAGGCTCACTCACGCCTGGTTCACCAGCAGAACTCACCAGGACAGTATTTTCCGTGCTAGTGTTTTGGCAAAGCCATCCAACAGGATGATCAAAGCTGTGTCTGGATGAAAGGGGGCTCTGTGGTCAGAGGAGTTTAGGCAATGCTTCCTATTTCGCCCTGCTTTGAGAGAGTCACAAAGTGAATTTATTAGCATGGATGAGTAAAGGGACCTACTTAATTTTGCTGAACTTGGGATTTGCCAAGTCATCTTGAACACAGAATTCTTTTTCTCTCACCACTCCTGTTGCTCTGCCTATGGACCAGGATTCCCTAAAACAACAGTTTGAGAAACACTGGCCCACCCACTTACTCTGGAAAACCTCTTTAAAGTGTACTGTGGCTCACTACTTTAAATTGCAGGTGTCCTGCCTTCTGGTAAGTGGCTCCTGATTGCCTGGACATTTGCAGCTCCATCCCCCAAGCCAACAAAGGACAGAGAACAGGTTCCCCTTGAGGGGAGTTGCCTTGGGGGTGGGGGTGGGGGGCAAGCCAAAGGCTCAGAGAGCCAGGATGACTGGTTCCTGGCATCAGTACCTACCCAGTTTTATGAGCAGGGCTGCTCTGACTGACTCATCTGTGTGCCTATGCCAGCTCTGTACTTAATAGTCACATAACTTCTTAAGGGCCTCTAAACCTCAGTTTCTCTCAGCTGTAAAATGGGGATGATAATGGTGCCTCGTCCTGTGATGACAGGTTTCTGTGAAGTGCTCAGACAGAGCATTCCTTAACCTGAGAAATTACACTCTCTGTTCCCCTGCAGGATCAGCCAGCCCTTGAGTCCACCATGAACTGGAGCAGCTTTGAGGTGCTCCTGAGCGGGGTTAACAAGTACTCTACAGCCTTTGGTCGCATCTGGCTGTCTCTGGTCTTCGTCTTCCGCTTCCTGGTATACCTGGTGACGGCTGAGCGTGTGTGGGGTGACGACCATAAGGATTTTGACTGCAACACCAAGCAGCCAGGCTGCACTAATGTCTGCTTCGATGAGTTCTTCCCTGTGTCTCATGTGCGCCTCTGGGCCCTGCAGCTCATCCTGGTCACATGCCCCTCCCTGCTCGTGGTGATGCACGTGGCCTATCGGGAGGCTCGAGAGAAGAAGTACCAAGAAACATTTGGCAAGGGAGGTGGACACCTTTACCCGTACCTTGACAAGAAGCGGGGTGGACTCTGGTGGACATATGTCTTCAGCCTGTTGTTCAAGGCCAGCATAGATATTATCTTCCTCTACCTCTTCCACAGATACTACCCCAGTTATACCCTCCCTTACATGGTCAAGTGCGACGTGGCACCCTGTCCCAACACAGTGGACTGCTTCATCTCCAAGCCCTCGGAGAAGAACATCTTCATTGTGTTCATGTTGGTCACGGCTGTCGTCTGCATCCTTCTTAACGTGGCGGAGCTGGCCTACCTGGTGATTAAGCGGTGCTCCGAGTGCCTGTCATCGAGGAGAGCATCCTCAGCACACTCAGAGCACGACCCAAACTCTAATAGCAAACAAAAGGACCTCCTCTCAAGTGACCTCATCTTTCTAGACATGGACACTCACCCGCCTCTCTTACCAGACTGCCCTCGAGCCCACGTGAAGAAAACCATCCTGTGAAGGGTCCCTATGTTGGATTGGCAGGGTGGGCATGGATTGGAAGGTTCCAGCATCTCTCAGGGTGGGTGCAGCGGGTGACAAGAAGAGCTGAGTTATGAGTTGGAGGCAGATAACAGGGGAGATTCCCACAGCATGGGATCCAGTTGTCCTCAGCTCCAGCCACTTGTCCTGGCTGAGTAGCCTTCAATGAATTCCCCCTCTGTTCTGTACTTTAGCTTCCGTTTCTATTAACGAACACACTGAGGTTTAACGGGTGTTCGGCGGGGGGTGGGGGGGTGGTTCACGAAGGCACAGATGAAGAAATGCCTTCCATGCGTGTGACCCAGAATGAGAGCTTAATAAAGACGAATGTATTCACAGATTCGAGGTGCCCTTTGGTCTTGGCCTTTGTGACCTTTCTGGAGTCGAGAGGTCACCCTCTAGTCCAGAAAAGGGGGCTCTAGCTTTTCCTGGGGACCGTTCTAAAGCCAGCTGGGCAACGCAGCTGGAAGTCTGGCTGTGGGAATCTGCAGAGAAACTGGAGTCTGGCGTGTGGAGAACTGCATGTTACAATAGGAAGCACCCAGACTCTGGAGTCAGTGTGGCTGTATCAGAAACCAGGCAATGTCTCTCCGAAATTAGTTACTAATGCATACCTGTTGGGGGGTCACTGAGGACTGACAAACTCCCAGCTGTACCAGGGTTAGCCAGACGAAAAGGCCACATACATGTGAATCATTGCTATTAGGGAGTGCTCAATAAATGCTTGTGTGAAGTGAGGCAAAAGGGCCCCTCCCCGGGTGTACATTAACCTTCACCATCCCCGCCAGACCCAAGTTCTAACGCCCCTCTGTAGCCCCATCTTGGCCACACTCCTGCTTCCCCGAGGCATTTCCAACAGACAGGCTTAGGACAGCCAGAGGATACACAACAAGGCTATATGCCTGGCTCCAAGCCAATGGCAACGTCTCACGTCACCAGCCTGCATTCCTTGTCTCCAGCAGGGCAGTGGGTGCCCTGGTCTAGAAAAGCCAGGCGGCTTGTCTGGGTTCCCAAACAGGGTAGCCTAAGATCCAGTCGCCAGAAATAGCCCCAGGAGGTAGCACACGGTTCTGGGATGAATCAAGGGTGTCCCGTTCCATAGAAACCAACTGCCGAGGGCTTCAGAACCAGAGGGGGAGCAAAAGAGAGAGTTGGGAACCAGGGCACAGATATGACAAGCTGAAAGAGACAGGAAGAGAATCCATGTCACTAGTACCATCCTGGGCCCAGACATGATGACACCAGACTCTTGCCTCCAACTGTATAGACCCGCCCACACAACTACCAACCCAGCCAGGCTGGAGTGATGTGTGGGCCAGAGAGATGAGCCTCAGGTGTTTGCTCTGTGACTGTGCCCAGGGAAGTTCTTCCGCCCAGCGCCCAGCCTGCTCACCCACCCCAGCTCTCTCTCTCTCTTGGCTCATTGGCTCAGAAAGCCCCACCCTGCTAGGAAGGAAGGAACAAAAGCTGCCTCCGGGGGGCCCTCAGGCAGACAGACAAGCCGGCACCGGAGAGTGAGGACCTCACAGGGACCCAAGAAGGGTGAGGATGGGATAGAGCTGGAGACAGTTGGGGAGAGAGTCTCAGGGAACTTAGGGCTGGGGGGCTTAGCTTCAGGAGGGGTCCCCCGGGTAGGGCAGGGTCCCTGATGGAACCCTAGGGAATGTTGTCTATACTAAAGGGAGGCCAGAGAACCAGAGAAGAATCTAGAAGGGGTTGGAAGCATGAGGCTACAGCCCAGTTTCACCAGCATCCATTGAGAGTTCACAGGGCCTGACAAAAAAGCCGGTCAGGGTCCCAGGAGACAGAGGTGTGCAGCTGGCTCTAGCAGTCTAACAAGGAAGACAGAGGGGGCTCACCCTGTGTCCCTGGGATACCATGGCTGAAGAAGCCGGGAGCTGAGTCAGGAATGGGGCAAAGAGGGCTTGAGAGGACCATGACAGATACTCCAAGCCAGGGGGTAGCAAAGTTGGGGTACACAGAACAGGGCCTGCATGAAAATAAAGAGAGATGTGAGTAGCAGACAGCCACTAATTAGGCAGTCAGAAAAGAGGGGTGGACCTGGGAAAGAAGATCGAGAGCAGGGCAAAGACCATGCCAAAACCCAGCTCCTGCCTCCTCCCCATCCTTTACACACACACGCACACGCACACACACTCGCACGGATAAAGTGGCTCAGACTTCAAGACAATTAACAAAAATGAATTAACTAAACAAGACAACGGCTCTGCCCTGACGCTGCGGGGTGGGAATGATACCAAGCCACAACGTTTGCAGAAAAGCCCGTGTTTAGTTTGGGAAGAGATGTCTTGTAAAGTTCCCAGAGCCACAGAGGAGTGAGGATGGAGCTACCAAGGAGCCAGGGTGGGCATTCCCAACACAGAGTTCTGCCCACGCTGGGCTCAGGAAAAAGTCAACGAGTCTGACCACCAATAAAGGACAATCTACATCCAACCCCCAAAGCTAAAGGGAGATCAAACCATCAGAGTCTAGAAGTCTCTGGGCCACTGCGGTTGCGAGCTGGGGTGAAAGGGGCTGGCTGTCACGTGCTTGTGTAGTGCTCACCTTCCATGTGCTTGTTACTTTGTAAAAGGAAAAGAGACCCTGACTTTTGGAACCCGAAGACCAGAGTTGAGACCATCTGTGCTGCCGGCTGCCGTGAGACCTTGTAATCACCTCTCAGACTTAACACACTTTCCTGTGAGATGGGAACTCTGGCTACCCCTCTTCTGAGTCACCGTGAGTGAGGACACAATGGCCCAGTGGTGGTTGTGAAACAGTTCTGGCCTTGAGAGCATCTATAAGGACACCCGTTTGCGGGTTCTCGCAGGCTTCGTGGCTTCCAGGGCCCGAGAGGTTAGCTGGCGCACAAGTACACACACGTCCACGTGAGGCCCCGAGGACACGGCCAGTATGAACTGGGGGTTTCTACAGGGAGTCCTGAGCGGCGTGAACAAGTACTCTACGGCACTGGGCCGCATCTGGCTGTCGGTGGTCTTCATTTTCCGAGTGCTGGTGTACGTGGTTGCGGCGGAAGAGGTGTGGGATGACGAACAGAAAGACTTCGTCTGCAACACCAGGCAGCCGGGCTGCCCCAACGTCTGCTATGATGAGTTCTTCCCCGTGTCCCACGTGCGCCTCTGGGCCCTGCAGCTCATCCTGGTCACCTGTCCTTCCCTGCTGGTAGTCATGCACGTGGCCTACCGTGAAGAGCGCGAACGGAAGCACCGCCGCAAATACGGGCCCAACGCCCCATCCCTGTATAACAACCTGAACAAGAAGAGGGGTGGCCTGTGGTGGACGTACCTCCTGAGCCTCATCTTCAAGGCAGCGGTGGACTCGGGTTTCCTCTATATCTTCCACCGCATCTACAAGGACTACGACATGCCCCGCGTGGTAGCCTGCTCCGTGGATCCCTGCCCCCACACCGTGAACTGTTACATTTCCCGACCCACGGAGAAGAAGGTCTTCACCTACTTCATGGTAATCACGGCGGCCATCTGTATCCTTCTCAACCTCGGTGAGGTTTCCTACCTGGTGGGCAAGAGATGCATGGAGGTCTTCCGACCCCGACGCCGGAAAGCTTCTCGGGGGCGCCATCTACCAGATACGTGCCCGCCATACGTGACCCAAGGAGGTCACCCCCAAGATGAGAACGCTGTCCTAACAAAGGCCGGGATGGCCACAATGGATGCAGGTGTGTATCCGTGACCTGCAGGTAGGGTTACCCAGTCACCACTGCCTGTTCACTGAAGCCACCCAGGAAAATGGGTGAGGGGAACGTTGTCTTCTGCAACAGGTTAGGTGGGGAATATGGGGACTCAGAAAGTTCACCCAAGAGCTAGTGGAAAGGAAAACACCTTCGGATCCCTTGAGTCCTGAGCCTCCAGGAACTTGATGGTTGGTGAGGAATTTATATTTGTTGATAGAGTACGTCAGATACCCCCCCCCTTAATAAATACGATGTTCACAATGCTTTGTAGATAGGTGGTGTGTGGAGAAGGGGGGCAGTTTCAAGTGGGCCTCTTGGAAAAAGCCAAGTCACTAAGTGGTCATCTGAGCCCCAAACACTCACACCACACACACACACACACACCCACACACACACATCACACACACATACACACACACATACACACATAAACATACACACATACACACCACACACACACATCACATACACACACACACACACACACACACCACACACACACATACACACATAAACACACACATCACACACACACATACACACACCACACATATCATACACACATGTACACACACATCACACACACATAAACACACACATCACACACACACAAACATACACACACACACACACAGACACGCCATCAGGACATAGAGAGCAACAACAAAGACCGGGCCTATACCAGGGGCTTCACAGCTCTGCAGCAAGCTATCCAAGGCTGGAAGACACGGAGCCATGGAGTTTGATCCGGTTCTCAGAGAGTGTGAGTCCAGCCATACACTTGTGTGTGGTTCAGGAGGCCTTTGCTTTCTACTTCCTGACCTCCTTAACCCTGCCCAGTGCAGGTCTCATGTGAGGAGTACCTTTGAGGGTGGGAGCAAGTAAAAGATGGAGTCTCCCAAGGGTCGGGGCGGGGGGGGGGGGGGAGGACATGCCGCACCCCATCAATCCTCCACCGATACACTTCCCTGAGAGACCTCATCCTCCCCCTGCCCTGTAACCACACACAGCTTGATAGTTATATAAACATCTTTGTAACCTGGACCTGCCTCTGTGTCCATAAGCTGCTGCAGGAGAACTCTCAGGGAAAGACCTTCCAAAGCACAACTAGCAACTCCTGACTGGCCTTGCCTTCCTCCCCACCCCCCACCCCTACCCCCACCCCCACCCAGAAGCTGCCATCCTTTCAGAGACCCCGCCCCCCGTTAATCAAGGGCACCGCCAGGATCTAGCCAGCCTGTGAGCCTCAACCTCTCCCCTCCATCAGCTCCTTGCAGCTCACATTCCAGCACAGCGCCACAGAGCACTGAGTCCAACCCCTGAGTTCCTCCTGTCACCTCTGTCACCTCACAGCCTTCCATTAGTCCTTCCCCAGAGCCTCTAGGAGATCTAACCTCCACACCCGGATGGGATGATTACTAAGTGCACGAATGTGACCACGACATTCCTGCAGCTTTAACATTTCTTTCAGCACACCCACCCCTGACGATTGCCCCCAAGCTGGCTCTACTGACCTCCTGTTCCTCCATGGCTCCCTCACCCCCTTGGGCTTACTACCGATAACACCTAGGCATTCGCCATGCTATGAATGTACCTCCAACCTCTGTCTTACCGATCCCTCTGCTTCAAATGCCCCTCCCACCTCCTGAGAAAACATTCTCAAACCCCCAGGACAGCCTTCACGCCTCTTCCGGCCAGAAAAGCTCAAGCTGCTCTCCTCTGCCCTCTCCCCGGGTTGGAATAGCTGATACCCGTGAGTGATATCCATCAGCCTGTGAGCCCTTTAAGGGCAGGATGCTGAGTCACCAGATTCTTGCAGTCTTCAATAAATGTTTGCTAAATGAGTAAATGGGCTGTGGGTTCTTGGAGGAAAACAGTGTCCTGTTTATCTGAACCCTCTGCCCATACCTAACCTGGAAAATCAACAAAGTGGTTTTACTTTTGTTGGCTTCTTATGGTTAACTAAACTTAGTTTAAACATCTTGCTTACGGGTAGGGGAAACCCTCCGAGCTCACGGGGTAGCTTCTATGCTCTATGCTGATTAGGGGACAAGATCAGAAAGTAACCCGGCTTAGGTCAAGTTCCTTGGAAGCAGAGCTAGAGGCCAGGATTTGGCACCAATGATGGAAGGAGCAGGCAAAGGTTGAGCTAAGATGAGTGTGTACCCAGGGGCCTAGAGCTTCCCAGATTTGGAAGGCGGGATCACAAATGTGACCACAGAGTGGTCCCACTTGGATAGTCAGTACTGGTCCTTTGAACTCTCCTACAAAGCCATTGGTTTGACCTGGCCCTGGTGGCAGGAAAGCCAACAGGAATTAGTAGGTAGCTTTGGTTCAGTCAAGATCATTTCTCCAGGAGCTGCTAACATTGGGACATAGGAATTGGTGTCCCCAGAAAAGGGAACAATACCATCTACTGAACTTCTGACCTTAGGAGACAAGGGTGACTCTCAACCCTCCTCAGCCCAGAGCTGTGACCACCCAGCCCACACACACTCTCGATAGAACCAGATGGCCCTTCACTGTTCTAGACCAGGGAAGCTGCCAAGTCCAGGCCAGGGCCCAAGTCACAAGCAATTCCCTTGGGAGTCTAGAAGTCCACTCCAGGAGTTTATTGTGAGCTCACCCCTGGGCTGACCATTCCCATGACATCCTCACGTTCCACAGCTCTCACGCCGAGCCAGGTGGGGACCAGCTATCATCTGATCAGCCAAGGCCTCCAGGGGAGGCTGAGATGGGTCCTGCAGGCAGCTCCCTGGCCGCTGAGCTGTCTCACCCTGTATCTCCCACGTTCCCAAGAACCCCCTACTGCTCTTGCCTCCACTCAAACCTCCACCTTCTTGAGAAATCCCCATGTGTTTCCCTGCTGTCTCCCTCTCCTTCACTCTTTCCTGTTCCCATCGCTGCTACTTACTTCTCATTCATTCTAGACTGGGCCCAGGCCAGGGACTTATCAAGTGACCCGGGGCCACCATGGACCACCTATGTTTCACCCTGCCCCGTTTATTCCAATGCGTTCTTGTCCTCGGAGACACTCAGCTTCCCACTCACGAGGTGCCCGAACTTGTCAACACCCACAGCTGTTCCACCCTTAGAGCCTTTCCTTGGGTTCAAGTCAACAAATACTGACAGCTTACTTTTAGTTAAATCTCCATGCTAGGTTTTGGGAAGAATCAAACACACTCTCTGGGCTCACAGGATTTACATCCTTGAGCGAAAGATAAGAACTACGTGCCTAGTGTCCTGGGGAAGTGTGGGGTGCTGGGAGGAAAAAGAAGAGAACCTGACATCCAGGTATCTGGGAAAGGGCTCCCTGGGACCTCATAATGACACTTGCAGAAAGTAAAGGATTCTTCCCAGTGCAGAAGAATGGGACTTTGGATAGAGAAGGAGAACTTTCATAAATCGACAGAGGGCAAATCTGATGGTTGAAAGAAACCCAGGATGGCTGAGTCACCTGAGGGAGGCTAGTGTTTGGAATGAGGCTGCAATGGGCCGGGAAAGATCATGTAATGTGTTCTTTGTAAATCCCTGTTAATGATCTTGGACTTCACCCTAAAACAAGAACAAGTCCCTGGAAAGATTTATCATGGGGGTGACGCCTGCGGTTGCAGTGTGGGGTGACTGAGGCAGGCTACCTGTTTGGAGTGTGAGGCAATGGTCTGAGAAAGCACAGGGACCTGAACTGGGCAGGGTGTGCTCAGTGGGCATGGAAAAGAAGTGGCTGGGTTTTACGAGATAGAATCAGAAAGATCTGGAGATCTGGTTGGGTGTGGGGACCAAGCGCGAGAAGGAATCAAAGTGACAGGCTTCTGGCTCTGAGTGGCAGTATCATTTAGCGAATCGAGAACCCCAGTAGATGTGCAGGTTTGAAGGAGCTGAGATGATCTCCATTTCAAACGTGTTAGGTGTGTGATACAAATAAGATACTCGTTCTACCCCATCCTTCCTGGGCCACCCTGATTTCGGGCCCCTCGTCTTTTTCTTTACCAGCGCATTTGTTGTGGTTCTTGGTGTCTTCACAGAGAACACATCTGGCCTCTCAGTTCCTTGACCTCCACCCACCACACCTTACCTCCTTACCTCCCACGCCTCGTCTGCACCGAGATCAGCCTCATCTGCCATCTTGCTAGCTCACTCAGCCTGGGTCTCACAGAGCAGTCCCTCCCTCTTCCCCATCCTTTGACCCACCATTCGATGCCCATGGCCTCTCTGCACAGCCCCTTCCCTCCTTTCCAGCTCAGACTCCCCAGGCCCCCACAATCTCTGACTCACAAGTTCTCTCCACCTCTTGCTTTTGCATATGTCTCTGTCAAGACGTTCTCCAAGGGGCCCCTGTCGCTGGGCCATCTGAAGAATCACACAACTTGACCAAACGGATCTCAATTTAAACATCTAACAGCAAAGTTCCAGTCAGGTACTCAGCATATCTAAGCAATTCTGCATTTTCCTAAAACTCTAACCCAACTCTCCACGATGACTCGAAAGCACCTTTTCTTTCCTAACCCTCCAGGCCCCATTCAACAAACAGCGATCGCATGCCCCTGGCTGACTAAGAACAGGAAGCAAACCCCACATCATCCTGATACAGGTGCCATAGTCTTAGCATGGGTGCCCAGTCCCTCTGCCTCTTCCTCTGCAACACGGATGAATCACCTCTGTGCCTGGCACACCTCTCCCACCGGGCCGACAGACCCCATCGCCTCGCCTCTCCTCCAGGCTGTACTCTCCTTCATAAATCCCCTTTCTGAAAACGTGCTATACTATTTTGCTTCTCTCCCCTTTTAACTCTCTCTCAGTACTGCCTCCTTCACCAGTTACCTACCACTGACAAAAAGCAAAGCCCTCTGAGCGCTTCTTTCTCACCCCACACCCAGTGCTCTCCAATTTGCCAGACCCAGTGGTCAGTCTCTGCACCCCACCCCACTCCCTCAGCAGTGTTCAGCCATCGGGAGCGCCTCCCTAAATTTCATCTTCCATCCGTCTTCACACAGCAGCCTCGCTAACTTCCACCTCACTCGTGGGTCTTCTTTTAATCTCCGAAGGAGCTTCTTCTCCATCTTCTGAATCTCTAAGCATAGGATACCCCAGACCAGGTCTCCACACTTTTTCTCGTCTGCGTACTCTTTTTCCCTCAGTCATCTTGGTCAGTACTATCAATAAAGCCGTCTATATGTGGGTGGTTTGTGTGTTCACATCTAACTTCTCCCATGAAGGACACATTCACATCTCCAACTTCCTACTGAGCTGACTGGAAATAGATTCACACTCTCTTCCCCTTGCCCTCAGGGGAAGATGACTTTCTCCATCCATCCACCCACTCAGTCAAAAACTCAAGCCTGGGAAGAGGACTTAGTTGGTAAGAGTGCTTTTTGTGCAAGTACAAGGACTGAGTTCAAATCCCAGCACTCACATAAAAAGCTGGGCATGGCTTCTCATGCCTGTAACCTTAGGACTGCAGAGTGAGGAGACAGGGGGATTATTGGGACTTGCTGGCCACCAGCCTAGCACCAGATTTAATGAGAGACACTGCCTCAAAGCAATAAGGCAAAGTGTAATAGAACGGACACAGAAAGTCTTCCTTTGGCCTCCACACATGCATACATAAGTACACACATACATCATATATGCACACTTGCTGTTGTGGATATTCACCAGAGAAGACTGCTCAGATAAGGCTTTCAGCCAATAGGAAGTCTTTATCAGCTGGCCAGTGACTACACTGGGTGTTTGGGATCCCAGTGTGTCCTGAGCCTTTCTCAGGTTGAGCTTTTAAGCACAAAGAAGACATGTTCTGGGTTGACATACTTCAATTAACAAGAACAATTAGCCAAAAGCAGAACTAGAGAAGCTAAAAAGCAAGGTTAGTACATTTTGAGACTTTTCCAGAACTATATGGACTTTGATGGATTAGGTCTTTGTCTTAGTTTTGGCAGGTGCTGAGTCTTACAGCCTGAATGGCATTTCCATCATGGAGTCAGTTGTGCTAAGGTCTCAGGGCCTACTAAGGTCTGGGTCGCTGTTACAGTGCCACAACACATAGAAACACACACATACCACACGCACACACACACACACACACACACCACACACACACACCACACACACACACACGCACACCACACACACACACACACACACACACACCACACACACACACCACACACACCACACACACATACCACACACACACACACACACACACACACACACCACACACACATAACACACACACACACACACACACACACACACACACACACACACACACACATACCACACACACATACCACACACACACACCACACACACACACACACACCACACACATACACACACCACACACACCACACACACACACCACACACACATACCACACACACACACCACACACACACACACCACACACACATACCACACATACACACCACACGCACACCACACACATACCACACACACACACACACCACACACACACACCACACACACATACCACACACACACACACACACACCACACACACACACACACACACCACACACACATACCACACATACACACCACACGCACACCACACACACACCACACACATACCACACACACACACCACACACACACACCACACACACACACACACCACACACACACACACACACACACACACACACACACACACACACACACACACACCACATACACACACACCACACATACACACACATACACATTCATAAAAGAAAGGGGAAAAAACCCTAGGAGCTTCTTTCTTCATAATCACACCCACATCATTGGCAAGTCATATTGGAAGTAATTCCAAAATATACTCAAAGCCCATCACTTTCTGCTAGACACCTAGGTGAACCATCTGGACCCTTGCAGCAACCGGTCCCCATGCCTCCACTCTTCCTCTTCCCACAACAACCCAAAAGATCTTTCTGACACGAGAAGTCGGATCTAATTAACTCTTTCTTTTGGTTAAAATTAGAGCTAAGGATGTAGCTCTGTTGGAAGAGTGCTTGCCAAGATTCAATCCCCACCACCACATAAAACTGGGTGTGTGGTCTTATTAGGAGAGATAGAAGGAGGATCAGACTTTCGAGACCACCCTATCACAAAACAGCGCCAACACCAAAAGATTTCATTAAAGCTATTTTCAAGGGGGCAGCGGTGGCGCACGCCTTTGATCTTAGTGCTCAGGAGGCAGAGGCGGGTGGATCTCTGAGTTCAAGTCCAACCTAGCCTACAGAGTGAGTTCCAGGTCAGCCAAGGCTACACAGAGAAACCGTGTCTTGGGGTGGGGATGGGGGGGCAGTTATCTTTAAGCGGCTTCCCATTAAGACCAGAAAGATTAAACTAAACCAAACTCTTTGCCGTGGTCTGTATGGATCCTGTATGGAGGGCCTGGACTGCCTCTCTAAGCCCTTCTCCCCTCCAGCTCACCCCTCTGCTCCCACTCCACCACAGTGACCACCACTATCCTCACCACCTTAGGGTCTCTGGGTCTGCTTTGTCTGGCCACACCTAGATCAGCACAGAGCTGCCTGCTCAGCACATCCCAACAGTCCCTTTCCGGGAGGCGCTCCCACAGCCTCCCACACACCATGGGTCACTCTGTCAGAAGGCCTCCTTGTCCTGTGGTGTAGCACGTAGCTTTGAAAAACCTTCGTTCTTGTGGTGTTACTGAGATGAGTTTCTGGAGAACCCAGATACGGCACGTTCAGCCCTCGACCCTCCCAACTCCCATCATCCAGACCGGTCCTCCACATCTCGTCCACACTCGCTAAAAGTGGGTCAACTGACTGACTCAGCAGCATCCAGGTGGAGCTGCCTGGTAGCCTGTTGACATACGAGGGAGAGGACCAGCCCGGAGATGGAGATCTGGGAGGGAGGTGTCTACAGAACTGGCTAAATGTAAGACAAGGTTTTGCTCCACGGTTGCCCGCCCGTAAGGAGGGGTTTTCTATAATGAAGTCTTAACAAAAAGTTCCTGCAATATGGGCCGTGCTCTCAATTACTCCATTTTTAACGACGAATTGTTTTTTCGAGGGGGAACTCATTAGCCTGAAACAACCTCAATCAATGGCATTTGGGATGTTCACGGAGGTCACTTGGCATAATCAGAAGGAAAAAAAATGGAGACAAAGACATTTGGCGTAGATTTAATCATTATTCCTGGGAGTGGAGCCTTATAAGTATTGTTTTTATAAGCACATTCCTTTGTAAAAAGTATTTTGAAAACAAAGGAAGTGATTTTTTTTTTTACAGTGATTATACAGTTAGGGTTTTGTGACAAAGATTAAAAATCCAAGCTTCTCATGCAGATTCAAAAAATTGCCGAACTGTTCAGTATGGTGGCTTCCCCTTGTGATCCCAGAATCTGGGAGACTGAGGCAGAAGGGTGCCGTTCACTCTCGCCTAGGGCTTCTTAGTATGACCCTGACTTAAAAATGTTTTATTTTTAATAACCATGGCACAGACAACTTGGGCAAACGTTTTGTGTGGTAGAGGAGATGGCTGGCTCAGTACAGTGCTTGCCACACAAGTCTGAAGACCCAGAACCCACGTAAAAGGGCCAGGTGTAGTGATGCACCCTTATAATCCCAGCATTGGAGAGGTGGAGACAGGGAGACCCATGGATTCGCTGAGCCAGGCTTGCCTACTTGGTAAGCTTCAGACCAATGAAGAGAACCTGTCTCAAAGAGGTAGATATCCACAGCTGACCTCTGACCTCCACTTGTACATGCATGTGCCCAGCACACACATACGCACTCACGCAAACATGCACACACACACTAAATAAACTGTTGATGGCAACAAAACTCTAATCAGAGTGGCCCAAGTGTTTCAACGTGTGACAGTTTAACTTAAATTGATTTATAAAATAGAAGGGGAGATGGCTCAACAAGCAAGAGCACTGGCTGCTCTTGCAAAGGACCTGGGTTCAATTCCCATCACACACACATGGCAGACTACAACTGTCTGTTACTCCAGTTCCAGCGGATAAATCATCCTCTTTTGGCTTTTGTGGGCACAAGACACCCGTGTGGTGCACAGGTAAAAACACTCATACACACAAAATATAAAATAATATCTCTTAAATACATATAAAGAGAAAAAAGAATACTTCTCAATATATCTTATACAACAAATGGTTTTTGCCAGGTGTGGTGGTGCACACCTTTAATCCCAGCTTTCACGAGGCAGAAGCATGTGGATCTACGTGAGATTGAGGCCAGCCTGGTCTACAGAGTGAGTTCCAGGACAGCCAGAGCGTGTGTGTGTGTGTGTGTGTGTGTGTGTGTGTGTGTGTGTGTGTTTTAATATATAGCATGGGCCAGTACGATGACTAGGTAGATAAAAAGGGCCCAGCTGCTGATCCCAGTGGCTTGAATTTGGTCCCCAGGATGTACATGGTGGAAGAAGAGAACCAGCCCCTGCGGGTTGTCCTCTGAACTCCACACGTGCGTGCACAGTGGCACACACCTTCACATACACACGCAATAGCAACAACGACAATAATGTAAAATAAAAAATAAACGTATGTATAGCAAACTCCGTTAACTAAACACATTTTCCTTCCAAGCACACCAGAAGTTCAGAGATTCAAGTTAGTCTCAGTCTGTTTCCAGGCTCAGCTCACTGGGCGGAGGAAGGATGACTCATCTGGGCCTTGGTGGTAGATGGTGACTTGAGCCTGGTGAGTCGAGGCTGTACAGAGACTGAGAGGAGGCTTGAGAAGACGCTCGGGGTGGTTCGGTTCCTAGGCCAAGAGACGGTGAGGCCACTGAGGAGGAAGAGAGGATCCAGAGAAACACAAGCCGAATGAGTCAAAAAGGAGAAAGCAGTCATCAAACACTGTTGTGGGTCAAACTACGGAAGGCCTAAAATGAGCTCTATGAAGTCACGGGCGGTCACTGAGACCGAGGCGGGGGTGTCATCCTGGCAGTGACAGCCAAGCAAATAGAGACACTTAGCATGAGCAATGAGCTGGAGAATGGTGGCTGCCAGAGGATAGGAAGAAGGGGGCGGTGCTGGAGAGAATGAGGGGGTCACAAGAATGAAGTGTCAAGGAAATGAGGAGGGCAGGGCAGGGAAAGTTTCATTTGAATGGAAGAGACTTGGGAACAACCAAATCGTGATGAAAAGACTCGAGCAGAGGAAGGTCAGAAGCCTGGAAGAGAGCTCAGGAGAATGGGCTCTGGAGCCCATGGGTGCTCAGACAAGCCAGAGACCGGTTAACTATGGCAGTGGGAGGAGAAATGGAGAGACAGGCGTGGGCTCCGATGACAGCTGCGTGTCACAT
This sequence comes from Cricetomys ansorgei, assembly GCA_026225945.1. Lineage (NCBI taxonomy): Eukaryota > Metazoa > Chordata > Mammalia > Rodentia > Nesomyidae > Cricetomys > Cricetomys ansorgei. Next base: position 9,987,701 of record JAMJFZ010004114.1, read on the forward strand.
GTAGCTCAGCCCTCATCTTCCCACAGCCTCGTGGGTACCTTGAGTTCCTTCCAGACCCCCAGACCCTCCTCCATTCTCTTCCTTCTGTGTCCTGCCTAGGCCGGAGATCCAAGCATCACCAACATCGGCCTCACCTCACATGGGACTTACCAACTGATGCCGGTCATCCCCCCAGAACTGCAGACCTTCGCAAGGCAGGGGCAGCACCCACCCCACACCGCACAAGCAGTAAGAGGGTAATACGTTCTCACAGAGATAATCACCACAACGAATTGCTGGCCCGCCAATACCCCTACCATTCTTCTGCCCCTCCTCCTTAGGCAGAACTCTAAGCCCTTCAGTGCTACCGACATACCCATCTCTAACTTGTGCCAGCTCGGCGACCACAGCCAGAGGACCCCTGCCCTCTGGCCCACCTTGACCTCCTCTGGCTGCTGGCAGCCTTCTCAATCTCTCCATTCTCAAAATTTCTAGCCTATTCTACATATTTGCGTCCCACAACTGCCTCTAAGATGACAGACCACCCCTTCTCCCTCCATCCCTTCCCTCAGCACGGAGAAAGGGCTGGGCCTGCACCTGCTAACCGTCCAAGCTCCCCACCAGTCTTAAGTCTTTCTCCCTCTCTCTCTCTCTCTCTGGATTCTTTGACCCCTACCTCTCTCTGCCCATTTAAATGTTCTCAGACCTTTCCCACCTCAAAGAAACAAAAGCCAGGCCCTTCATTGACCCCAAGTCCCTTGCAGCTACCTCCCTGCCTTTCCTGGCTTTCACAACTGTTCATCCTTCTGCACCTCCCACTCCCTCACCTGCTACCTGTGATCTGTCTGGGCTCCATCGTGTCTCTCAACCTCCCTGCCAATGCCAGTTCCACCTACTGTTTGTCACTCAGCCCAGTGGAAATCCTGCAGGCCCTGTCTTGCATGACCGAGCATATAAGGATACGTGGCGTTTCTTCCGGAAACTCTTGTTCATGCCGTGGGTCCTTTGTTCTATCCACCCAGCACTGTTTTTGTCCCTCTAAACTGGGGTTCTAAAGGTCAGAGCTAGCCACATGTCCTGGCTCCTTGTCTTTAGATGAAGCCAATCAGAGTTTCTGTCATGTTTTCAATGGTTTCTAAGAAAAGCATATAATGGCAAGACTTAGGGATGTGAGAGACACTGGTTAAAAAGCTACTGTGTGAGAGCCTCGTGCAAAATCTCCTGGGTAACAAGAGCCATGAGAGCCAACAGTCATAGAGAAACAGAGACCCACAGCAAGCAGGAGACCCCAGACACTCTCCAGACTAGACCCACTGTGTCCTAAAGGTACTCTGCCCTCCAGCAAACCAATAAAGTCTCCTTCATGCCAAACACACCCAAGTTGCATCTCTTTCATTTGCAATTAAGATTCTTGACCTGGGGGCTAGAAGGATGCATGGCTCAGTGATTAAGGGCACTTACTGTCTTGCAGAGGACCTGATCTCAGTTCCCAGCTCCCACATCAGACAGTTCACAAGCACCTGCAACTCCAGCTCAAGGGGATCTGATACTCTTTCTATCCTCTGTAGGCACATACATACATATGTGCTCGCTCTCTCTCTCTCTCACACACACACACACTATATATATATGTATATATATATATACATATATATATACAATAGATAGATAGATAGACAGACACTGAGATAATATTCTTATAAGTCATAAACTAGGGCTGGAAACTGTAGCTCGGGTGGTAGAGTACTTGTCTAGCATACACTGAGTCCTGAGTTCAATGCTCAGCACCACATAAACCCAGCATTGTTTGAACAACTCTAATCTCAGCACTGAGGAGGAGATGGAGGAGATTAGGGGTTTAGGGTCATTCTCAATGAAATATTGAGTTCAAGACTAACCTGGGATAGACAAGACCCTCTAACAAAAAGGGGGGTTGGAGAGATGACTCATTAGGTAAGACAGCTTGCTGCACAAACATGAGTTTGGGCCCCAGCACCCATATAAATCCAAGCATGAAGCAATGGGTCACTAAACAAAACTCCTGTGCCAGATGTGGAGTACTTCTGTAGGAGTTGTTGGTCAGGGAGACCCTCAAAGCCCCCTAAACAATACGGGATCTTGCCATTCTCTTGGTTGCCCACCAGAACTATTTGACAAGACCCTATTTCTGGATATTAGGTGCAATATTAGATACAATGCAAGATACAAAGAAATCAAGCTGAGCTGGAAGCTTCCAGCTACTGGCTACCTTTCGTGGTGTCAGGTGGTGTTCTGCAGACTGGTGAGGGATAAAGGCACCAACTGTCTATGCAGATGTGAAACTCTGTGAGACGCACCAACCTGCCGGGCAAGATGTGTCCACTGGTGCAATAGCGGGTTGAGTGTTGTGTGGGTGACCAGCCACTTCCATGACTGGATTTGAGGCCCACTCCACAAAAGGGAATCTAATACTGTAAATCCAGTCAATAGTTCATGACTACGGAGGTCTTAGACCCTAGGAAAGAACACACTGCTTCTGCTTAGCTAAATTGCCATCGCTTCCCACCACCGTCTAATGTCTGTGCCTATGCCCACAGACAAAGGCCAGTCTCAGCTTTAATCAGAGAAGCCTCTCTTTGCAGCAAATGGAGGTTGATGGGTGCAGTGACCGTAGCTGCACAAGATGCTGAGAATAAAGAACAGTTGAGGGTTTAGCCCTAAAGGCGACGTTTAAACCATCCCCTCAAGGCTCAGGGAACTCTTCAGAAGGGCCAGAAAGAACTGAAGAGACCGAAGAAAGGAAGAAAGGAGGCAGAATGCTACCCCCTAAGCACAATACGGCCATGACACTCATGATGAACTCACAACTGTACCTAGTGGCCCTGGACTTACACAAATCAGGCCCACCCAACATCTTCCCCATGGCTGGGGAATGGGCGCACAGAGCACCAGTGCCTATCGTTGATCTATTGATCTATGTAAGAGAAGGAGGACAGGTGTCCAGTTGTGTCCGAGCTGCTGCGCCCTCGGCTCTAACGAGTAGTTCCCCACCCAAAGCCACACAGGTGGCCCTAGTCAAACTCTGTGGGACACAAAACTAAACAAAAGTCACGAATATGAGAGAGATTTGTAGGGGAGAGGGAACCGGCAGGGTTTACGAGCGAGATGAGCGAGGCTACAGGTGAGAATAATCAGAATATATTACATGCATGTGTGTACGTTTATGTGTACAAGCATGCATGAAATTGTGAGAGAATAAAATTTATTAATAAAAACAATACTTTTTTAAAAAAAGCAGGCATGGGGCTAGAGAGATGGCTGGTAGGTAAGAGCACATGCTGCTCTTCCAGAGGATCTGAGCTCAGCTCCCAGCACCCATGTTGGGCTTCCCATCACCGCCTGTGGAGGAATCCATCACCTCTGGCCTCCGCACACTGCACTCGGGTGCTCAATCTCATGCCCAGAGAGACATAGTTAAAATAAAATAGAATCTTTTCTGATTATTAAAAAATAAGGCTGGGCGGTGGCGGTGTATACGTCTTTAAATCCAGCCCTTGGGAGGCAGAGGCTGACGGATCTCTGTGAGTTCGAGGTCAGCCTGGTCTACAGAGTGAGTTCCAGGACAGCCAGAGTTACAACAGAGAAACCCTATCTCAGAAAACCTAAAAATAAATTAAAAATTTTTTAAAATAGTCATGGTCATGCACACACGTGTAACCCCAGGGCTGTGATGAATCCCTGGGGCTTGCTGGCCACCAGCCTAGCTCCAGGTTGAGAAAAAAGCCTACAATAGAGCAGGACAACTGACATCTTCATCTGGTCTCACCGTGCACATAAGAGATCACACACACACACACACACACACACACACACACGCACACAGTGACTCAGTACCCAGACACATGAGTCCTGACTCACTGGTCAGTACCCAGACTTCTTTCTGTGACCCCACCCTACCACTTCCTCTGCATTTCCAAAGACTCAGTCTCAACAGAGAAGGGTCTCGAGCTCTGTCCCTAGTCCCTGGGTAACGTCACCCACCCTCTCCTGCAACTCCTTTGACTTTCATCAGGACACTTGATGCTCTATTTTTTTAAATTTTTCATTATGATAGAATATGCATAATATAAAAATTACCCTCTTGACTATTTCAGGCATACAGGCAGTTGCACTAATTACATTCTCGATGCTGTGCAGTGTCCCCACTGTTTAACGCCAGACAATTTTCATCATGCATAACTGAAACTCTGTACCCCTTAAGCACTAACCCCAGTCACCCCTCAGCCCATTCGCTCGTGACCTCTAATACAGTTCCTGTGTCTACAGGTTTGCCTATATTTGACATTTCACAAAAATAGAGCAGTACCACCGTTGTCCTTTGGTCCATTTAACTTAGGTAATAATGCCTTCAAGATTCATCTACAGGGTAGCCTGTATCAGAACCCCATTTCCTTTGCACCGATGAAGAAAATTGCATTGTAAACCAGCAGTGGTAGATCAAACCTGTAATCCTAGCACTCAGGAGGCTGAGGCAAGACAGTTGCCCTCTGTTCTGGATCAGCCTGAGTTACACAATGAGATCCAGTTTCAAAAAAAAAAAAAAAAATTCCATTGCTGGTTTACATCAGATTTTGTTTCTCTCCTCATTCGCCCATTTGGGTTGTATTCACTGTTTGGTTGTTGTGAGCAGTGCTGCTGAGAAGACTCACGTACAGGGTTTGGTTTGTATCCTTGCATTCCATCCTCGGGGGCATAAGCCTAGGAGCAGATTTGCTGGATCATGCGGGAAGCCTGTTTACCTTTTGAGGTGTTGCCAAACTGTCTTCCACAAAGTCTGCACCATTTTATATTCCTATCAGCAATGCAGGAAGGTTCCAATTCTTCTCCATGTTCCCACCCAGAGGCCTGGCCCACCCGTGCAGCTGCCCCTGGATGCTCCCACACAGGTGTCCTGAAAGGAACTCAAACCCAGCAGCAGCGAAAGAAGATTTGGCTGTGTTGAAAACTGCCAGTCCTGAGCCAAATCCCACGCTTGGGTGGCTGGGCACTAAGGGTGACTGGGGATGCTTTCGTGTAGGATTCGAGCAAAGTGCCTATTATGTTTGCATCATTGTACAAAGGGGTCTTTTCAAGGCTACATCACAACATCCCAAAGCCCTGTTCAACACGGCTGTTTTAAACCTGGCCTTTTTACATGGGCATTGAGGTCCACGCTCGGGACATGATGCTTGAGCATGTGCTGTTACCCACTAAGCCATCTCGCCAGCACCTATAGGAAATAGCCAACCAATGCCTGGGTGCATGGGCACAAAGGTTCAGGGAAATAGAACAGGGTATGGAAAGTATTTAGGTGTTGTCAATCTATGTTTGTTTTTATAATTACCTTAACATGAAATCTTGCTATATTGCACAAGCTGGCTTAAAATTGAAATCCTCCTGCTTCACTCTCCCAGAAGCTGGGAAAACAGACACCAGACAACATACCTAGATTGATTTTCATAGTGTGTGGGTGTGGGGGTGTGTGTGTGTGTGCACCCACGCGTGCGCATGAGAGTGGGCGCACATGCGTGCACACGCATGTGAAGGCTAGAGGTCAATCTCGGGTGTCATTCCTCAGGATACTGACTGCCTTGTGGTTTGAGACAAGATCTCTCACTGTCCTGGAACTCACTGATTTGACTAGGTTAGCTGGCCAGCAAGCCCCAGGGATCTGCCTGTCTCTGTCTCCACAGATGAAATTACAATTGTACCCCTCCACATCTGGGCTTTGCCATGATCATCATCATCACCACCACCACCAGCACCAGCAGAAGCATCATAATTATCCTGTGTGTGTATGCAGGCATGTGTGTGTCATAATGCACACATGGAGGTCAGAGGACAGCTTTCAGTAGTCATTTCTCTCCCTCCACCTTGCTGAGGTAGGGTATCTCCTTCCTGCTACACTGTGTCCTCCAGGCTAGCTGGCCTCAAGCTTCTGGGTGACTCTGCAGTCTTCACCTCCCATTTTGCCATGCAGATTTTAGAGTTACACCGCCATGTTCTGACATAGTTTCTACAGGCTGAACTCGGGTTGCCGAGCTGTTGTGTCTAACGCTTTTAATACTGAGTCATCCCACCAGACCCACACCTAGCTTTCTTATGTGGGTTCTGGGGTTCAAACTCAGGACCTCATACCTGCAGAACAAGCACTTCACTGACTGGGCTGCCTCCTGAGCCCAGTTTTCTTATTTAAACCCCTGACACTGGATGGCTTCCCCCAAGCAAGCGAGAGGGCAGAGAAGACAAGGAGTCTAGGGACCACACCGGAGGCACCTCAATGCCTCAGAGACAGCTGGGGGACTACGTAGGAGGCTGATAAAGGAGTCCAGATAAGAAGAGACAGTCAGATGAGGGTGACATCCCAGAAGCAAGCGAGCCCAGTTTCTCAAGGAGAGAAGAGCCAACTTCCCTCAGGGATGGGAGGAGGGAGTTCTAGCAATGGGATCTAGGGTAGGGCCCTGGACAAGAGCCATCTGGGTATAATGTGGGAACAAAAGCCTGATTCGGATCATTTTAAGAGGGAATAAAAAGAAAAGTGGAGATAATCAATGTCTGCAATTACTTAAATCAATGTTCTTTGTTCTTTTAATTTTATTACATTACATTGTATTATACCTTTATTTTGTTGTATTTTTGAGATAGAGTCTCACTCTATAACCAGACTTTCCTGGAACTCACTATGTAACCCAGGCTGGTCTCCAGCCTTGGCTGGATACTAGATTAGAGACATGAGGCTTCACACCCACATGGATTTTTCTGTAAAAGAGTGAAAAGAAATTAAGCAAATGCTCAAAGATAATCAACCAAGATATCTTTTATTTTATTTTATTCGTGTGTGTGTGTGTGTGTGTGTGTGTGTGTGTGTATGTGTGTGTGTGAACACAGAACACAAATAGTTCTCTCCTTCCACCATTATGTGGGTTTCTGAAATTAAACTCAGATGTCTGAGCTTGTGCAGCTAGCGCCTTTACCCACTGGGACCCACTTGATGGAAGGAGAGAACCGACTCTCCCAAGTTGTCCTGTGACCTTTGCACGCACACAGTAGCACATGCACCCATATACACACACACATAGAAATAAATCATCTAATGTTTTTAAACATTTAAAACTGGCGAGCGGCTGGAGACATGGCTTGGTGGTTAAAGAGCACTTGCTGCTCTCACAGAGAACCAGAGCTTGTGTCTCAGCATCCACATCGGGCATCTCAGAGCCATACATAACTCTAGCGCCTCTTCTGGTCTCCATAGGTACCTGCACTCAAGAGTACATACTACATATAACATACAGAGAGGGCGGGGGGAGGGAGAGGTGTTTTTTTAAACTTTAGAAATGCAGAATATTCAAGAAAGCATCAAAGGTTATGGGGTATGGTGGCACACACCGGTAATCTCAATGTTTGGGTAGCAGAGACAGGAGGATTGTGAATCCTAGGCCAATATGAGCTAAATGGAAAGATTCTGTCTCAAACAAGCAAAACAAAAAAAACAAAAAAAAACTAAGTATGAGGCTTGGCTTGGCTGGCCTACATGGTAATTTTCTGACTAGTTAGCCAGGAAGACCTTCTCTTTATATATATGAAGAATGGAGGTGGGGCCAGGCCCTGGAGAGGTGAGCAGAAACAAGGGATTGCTGAACAATTATAGCAGGTCAAGGAAGGCAGGCATTCACTCTACTGGAAAGTAAAGGGATGTGTGTCGAAGGTCCAAGCAACTCTGAGTGTCTCAGAAACAATATAGAACTCCAGCTGGGTCCAAGGGTGTTGCCCTGGTCTGGCTGCAGCCAGAGCCAGCTCAAACACATTGGAAAGCCCCGTCCTCAGAAGGACCTGCCTCCCAGCTCCTTCTCCCAGCCCCACCTCCCTTATTCAAGGGATGAGAAAAATCTCACCAATAGCAGAGTGGCCCCAGCCTGGGAAAGGAGGCCTGGCCCTTCCCAAGAAGCCCCCGCTAGAGGCTTGGGCACAGCTCTAGACAGAGGGAGTAGCCTAGGAGCAGAGCAGGGCCTGGGCCAGAATAAGAGCAATGGCTTTGGGCCTGCCACCCCCAGATGCCAGGTGGAGGGCCTAAGGGGTATGGGGGTGGCAGAAGGTGACTGCCAAGCTCTGGTGCAACCTAGCCTTACCCTGAGGCAGGGGGTGGCCTAAATGGCCTCCCACATAGTACTCAACTCAAGAAGTAGAAAATTTAGGGTGGGGTGCAAGACCTCAGGCCCTTGGAGTTTCTCCGTGGGGATGGTAAACTTTCCCAGTTCACTCTAAATAAGGCAAAGGCCAGTTTGGGGTGGAGGGAAGGCAGGCAATGTCAAGTGTCAGGAGGAAGAAGCAGCCTCAGTGGGGTCAGACTGACAGAGTCTGTGGGGTAAAAGCACCTGCTCACCAGAGGAGAGTAACCAGCTGCCCCACGGTAGGATCCTGCACCGCCACTCCATGCTGCCACACAAGTGCACAAGCCCCTTACACACCACCACCATCACAGTCCCACAGCTTCACATGCAGCAAAACCCACACAGCTAGGTGTGACGGCATGCCCAACCCTGGAGGCTGAGGCAGGAGGATTACCATGAGTTCGAGACCAGCCTGAACTAAGACCCCATCTCACAAACAAAACAAAATAAACAAAAACCTACCTTCACAAGCAGCTCACACTATACCCAAGACAGAGCTACCCAGTGCTATGCACACACGTGTGCATGTGTAATCCCTGTGCCCCAAACATGCCACTTACAAACAGTAACCAACTGTAGAGACGTGGCAGGGATATGGCTCAGGATCTCACTGCTTCTGGGGATATCCTCAGAGCAGTTTGTAAAGAGTGACGGCTAAGAAAGGGGGTAAGCAAGACCCTCTAGAGAAAGATGGCTCCCAAATAAAGAGGAAGAGCATGCCCCATACAGAGCCATGAGCAGCAAATGAGACAGCCAGAAGACGGGTGTGAATGTGGCTTGTATCTCAGGGTCCCAACCGTGTGAATGAAGAGGCGTGATCAAAGGGACAGTGTGGGACAGGAGACAAAGCAGCAGCTTATTTGTAGCCTTGGAGGCGAACCTCTGGAGAGCGGGTATTAGTCTACGCTAATGACAGTCACAGCAAGCCTTTACTAGGGGAGCAACAAGATCTGATTTATACCATTAGGTCACTAACTTGAGGAAACCGTAGCAGAAGCTTTTTTGTCGGTTCTCAAAGTGTTTCTAATTATGACCAAACCCAGAGACCATAAAAGACTAAGATTAATACATCTGGCTATATTTTTTTAAATATTTAATTCTGCATGGCAAAAAAAAAAAAAAAACCCTACATATACAACTGATAGCCACAAAATTTCTCCTAAGGGTAAACTCCATGGCCAGGAGTAGTTTACCAACACAAAATAAACTCAGTGTGTGTGTGTGTGTATTTTTTGTCTCATTATGCTTTGTTTTGGCTTTTTTTTTTTTTTTGGTCTTATCAGTCTTTTGCTTATTTGTTTTGATTTTCATTTTTGTGTTTCTGTGGGGGTTTGTTGTTTTGTTTTGAAGTAGAGAAAGAAAGAACATAAATTTTAGTGGATAGGGAGGTGGAGAAGATCTGGGGAAGAGGGCAAAACATGATCAAAATATATCACATAAAATATTTTTAATTTTAAGAATGTATATACAAAGTCAAAATACAATTCTCAAACAGCAGGGGAAATCCTATTTGTATCACAGGCACCATGACTATTTTCTTAATATGTAAAGGCTTTCCAAGAAGTAAACAATAGAAAGGCAGTTACCTGTAGGAAATGGACAAAGGCAAAGGAGAGTTAGCAGGAAAACAAAAAGCAAAACAAAACAAAAACCCTAACAACAAAATGTCTCTTCAACACATTCAAAGACTAGAATCTCTTAAGAGAAACAATGTAGCCACAATCAAAAAATCTGATGATGCTCTCTGATGGCAAGGACTGGGGAAAACAAACCCTGATGTGCTGAGGTAACGCTGACCCCTGCACCCATGGAGGGAACTTGGCAGTATCTATCAAAACATTAAGCAGCACATCACCTAACCCACAAGCTCCACTTATGGGAATATGGCCTGAAGACACCATTTTAAATGAGTTGGGGCTGAGGACATGCTCAGAGTGGAAGGCACTTGTAGAACATGAGGACCCAAGTTCAGATCCTCCGGACCCACACAAAGTCAGACACAAAAGCACGCATGCGCATGACTCCTACAGGGAGATGGGGCCAACAGCAGACTCCCTGGAGGCTCACAGACCAGCCAGCCTGTTGCAATGGAAGGAGCAAGAGAAGGAAGGAATGGTGGGAAAGGGAAAGGGGGGGAGGGGAACAACGAGGGAGGCCACAGAGGGAAGGAGCAAAGGAAGGAAGTTTTGGTAAGTGCTCTAGCCCTGACAGGAAGGACTGGTGCAGGACAGACTTAGAACATTCTGTAGTACAAACACAACTTATCTCTTTAAAAGAGAGAGAGAGAGAGAGGGAGAGAGAAAGGGAGAGGGAGAGAGAAGAGAGAGAGGACACTGAGTCTTTGATTTGATGGGGACAAACCAAAGCACACAGTAGCACCTGCAGCACCCTCCATGGGTTATAGGAAGTCTTCTTTAGAGCTGAACTCGCACAGGTTATTCTGGAAGGAAAACCAGAGCCTACTAGCCTGGTGGACGTGTGGGCACCCTGATTGCACAATCCGGTGTTTGTTAGTGCCAGCCTTGAACATGTGAGCGCGTTCAAGTGAATGGGTGGTTAGTTAGGGCTCTGGGTCTGGGTGAGCTCACCTGGGAGGGAAGATGCTGAGCCTGCCCCAGAGCACCCACAGTAGGGACCTGATGGAACCAGGGACCAGGAAACAGGGAGGGTGACAAGGAAGCTGGGGGTGGAAGGTGCTCTGAGAAGGATTGGAAGGCGTGACCCGCCCTGACAGCTGCTTCAGAAGGTCAAGGATTTTTGACTGTGGGATTTAGCATCATGGAGATCACAGTGACCTTGATAAGCCTTTTCTAGAGACAGAAGCGGGGACAGAAGTGTTCTGATGGGTTGAAGAGTGACTTGGAAGTAAAGAAATGGGGGCAGGAGTTTTGCTCTTAAGCGTGGGAGAGTAGCAGGTGACAAGCAGCAGGTGGCAAGGTCAGGGTCCCCCAGCACCACACAGGCACGTGAGCAGAGCCATCCAGACAGCCCCAGCACTGCCCGGATACAGTGCCCATAAGAGCCATCGGATGCCCATAGCAAGTACAAGGTAGCCTCTGCCCTATGACTTTGCCTTATCCAAAGCCCACTTCACCAGACCTGACTGTTACTTCCTCTGTGTAGCCCTGAGCACATCACCAGTCTCTCCTGTCTTCATTTTTCTCCTTCAGATGCAGAAACAATCAGAGATACTTCATTGCAAATGACAAAAAGCACACAGGAGAAGGAAGCATCCTTGTCCCCAAGAGCTTGGGTGCACAGGAATCCTTCTCAGTGGTTCTCAACCTCGCTGGTGCTGTGACCCTTTAATACAGTTCCTCATGTTGTGGTGACCCCCACCACACCAGTAAAATTATTTTCGTTGCTACTTCATAACTGTAACTTTGCTACTATTAGGAATCCTAATGTAAATATCTGATATGTAGATGGTCTCAGGTGGCTCCTGTGAAAGGAGGTGATAGGAGGGGGAAGTAGGGGATCCTCCTAACACTGGGTGCTTTTCATGGATTAGAAGCTGGCATCAATTGATACAGTCCCGGCAAGTGGGATGAATAGTCACCAGGGTCGAGCAACAGTCATCTCTGTCTAGACAGAGTTGTGACTAACATCTGGGGATCCCCCGAGAAACCCTGGGTTTCCATTCCTGGGTGCTAGGGATTTTCAGGATCGGAGTTCTGGCACACAAATAAGATTACGTGTCCTGGTCCCCAGGGCCCAACCGAGGTGCCCCTCAATCGCAGGCCCCCACCCTTCACGAGCTCTGCCTCCCTCCCTGCTCCACACACCCTTGTACAGACTGGATCCTCTGAAATCGCTCCAAGCACCACCTTTGCCCCTGAGATTTCTTTTCCGGGTTGTGTCCCTTCCGGCTGCCCGCACAGAGTGTGAGCCCTGCAGGGCTGTCACAGATACATCTGCCTCCTGGAGACGGCCATCAGGGACACAAGCCGGGCAGGAGAGGTCCCCAGGACTGTCCCTGTTGAAACCTTGTAGCAGGCGGGGATCTGGATGGGCAGGCCAAAGTATCCGTGGTAACCAGCGTGGGCGAGTCATTTATTACAATCCGGCACTTAACAGTTTGCACGGTGTTTCACGCCCTAATGTCATTACAGTCTTTGCAACAGCCCTGCCAGTGGCCACCAATGTCCCCATTCCACGCACGAGCAAGCCAAGGTTCAGCGCAACAGCCTGCTGCTCCCAGGTCCCCACAGCTGCAGTGGGATTAGAACCTGTTACCCTCTCCCCCCACCACCAGGCGGCTCCGGGCTCCTCCCCCAGCCACCCCTCCTCCTAGCCGCCTCTGGCTGTGCTGGCTACTTTCCTCACCGAGGCCACTTGGCTCCGGCCTCCTTCCTCCTCTGCTGTGGATCTTGAGCACGTGGGGCCAGACCCTCACGGTGGCGGTGCCGCTGACCGTAAGTACCGGGAATGGGCGACAACCCTGGGCGGCTGAGCGCCTCTCTCGAGACGATGATTCCCTGGCGAGCTGGACTGGAGCCTGCCCACGCGAACAGGCTGGGGGTGGAGTGTTGCAGAAAGACAGTGGAGGGGCACCCTAACCCAATTCTTGCGCGCGCCCGCATACAGACACACACACACACACACACACACACACACACACACACACACTCACCAACATGCTGAACACCATGGCAGTTCCAGGATGCCCCATCCCAGGTCCGCAAGCTCCCAAGCTGCCTGGAGTGGAGGAAGTTGGGGACCCGGGACTCGAATGGAGAGCTCTGCCTTGGGGCCACAGAGTTTAAAGCAATTGAATTAAAAAAAAAAAAAAACAGTTGTTCTGGCAGCAAAAGTTGGGGGGCAACAGGGGATCCAGAACCAGCTCCACCAGTCCCCAGCAAGGGCTAGGCGGGAAATTCTTGGCAGGTGACTCAGTCTCGGGGTGTGTCTTAGGAGGGACTAGGCAGCCTTCACCAAGAATGGGAGGAGCCCCAGAAGGGGTCTGCTGCAGCCTTACAGGAGGGTACCAGATAGAAGGAACCCCTCTCTTTCCCCTCAGTCTCCTTCAGCACTCAGAGGAAGAGCAGGCTAAGGAGGAAACACTCGCAGATTCTGCCAGCAACCCAAGAAAGGAGATAAGGAACAGGGAAAGCAACATTACAGAATTCTCCGAGGTGTGACAGCACTGAGATCAGAATTCAGGTGCTAATTTAAGGCCCTCCCTAGAGGCCAGAGCTTAGAAAGTGCAGGGAGCAAACCTATGGGGGTGGGCATGGACTAGGGCTTCCGGGTCACCCCCATCTTGGCCAGAACTGAGACAGACCTATGGAGGCAGCTGTACTCAGGACTGTGGACTGCAATCTAGCTCCCAGCCAGGCCTTCCCTCTGCCCAGCCCTCCCACCGCCTCTCTGAGAACTCAGCTGTTGTCTGTTGACCCATTCAGCATGAATTGAGTGCCTACTATGTGCTGAGCGATACCAAACTTGAAGCAGCCAGCATGTCAAGGAGGCATGCTGATTGGACAGACAGATGATAAACAGAGAACAAAAACAAACAAACAAACAAAAATGACCAAGACTTAAATTTCAAATTGAGACCGAGTACTAAGAAAGCAAAAGGAGCGTGAGCCAACTGACTGGGGCAGGTTCAGACCTGAAGTAATTTGAGAGAAGACCCTAAGGGGATGTTGTTTGCTGATGTGACTCTGTAATGAGAAGGGTCTGGCCATTTAAAGCTCTGGAGGAAGAACATTCCAGAGGCAGGAGGAATCCAGGCCAGGTCGGAGCAGAGAGAGGCAAGGTAAGAAGAGCATGCGGGTGTGATGGGGCTGTGGACTCTAGGATGCGGAGTGAAGCAGGGTCAGAGCTAGTGAGGTGTTTTAAGAAGGAAGGAATGTAATCGTGATTTAGTGGGCTGCAGGGTGCATAGACTAGCTCAGAGGCCCCTGAGAGAACTGTGGCAGGAATATGAGCAAGGATGATGACAGCTTGAGCCAAGGTGATGACCCAGCAGCCATTCCGAACACCCTTGGAATTAAAATCACTCCCGTGCGTACTCAGGTCCACACAGGCTCAGGGAGAGGTGTATACTCTCACACCCCAATCAGCATGCCAGTCCCAGGTACACGCAGACCCATCTATCTACACCTTCTGAGTCACCTAGCACTGGAGGAAAACGAGAGGACCTGACCCCATCAGCCCTACAAAGCCACAACCAACAGCATGGTGGAGGGAGCTGGGTGGGGGGTATGTGACTAGATAGACTCTGACTGTCATCTCAGGAAGCAGACCCAAACCCCTATGCATCTCCCCACCTGATGCAAGCCTCCCCATCTTTACTGCCACTGACTGTACAACTTTAGCAGGGCTTAGAGCTGGGAAGATGGCTTAGACAGTTAAGAGCAACCGGGCTGCTCCTGCAAAGAACCTGGGTTTGATCCTGGCACCCACGTGGCAGCTCACAACTGTCTGTATCTCCAGGTCCAGATGTTGAGACACCAGGCAAGGAACAGTTTTCAAAACTGTGGCTTGGGTCTGGGGATGTAGCTCAGTTAATAGACTACTTGCCTAGCATTTTCGGGGCCCTGGGTTTGATCCTCAGTACCACATAAAACTGGACAAGGTGTTACACTCCTATGAAACCAGTACTCGGGAATCGGAGGCTGGAGGATCAGAATTTCAAGATCATCCTTGGCTACACAGAGAGTTCAAAGCCAATCTGAGATGTTGTCTGAGAAAGGAAAATGGGGGAGGGGGTCTGGGTTAGGCACCCCAGAAGGGACAGGAGGAGGTGGAGAGCATGGGCCTGAATTCGGTTCTCTTCAGCAGCAAGCTCCCGGCCTCCACCCTCTCCGCTGCACTTTTATCAAACACTTATCAAGTTCTCTATGTGCTTTGCAGTCACTGTTATTTGATTATCAGCTTCTCCATCCATAAATTGGGAGTGGAGCAAGAGCCGCTTCAGGGTGTCCTTACCAAGAGTTAAATGAGATCCTGAATATTCAATCATTGGCTCACAGTAAAGGGTCATTGCTGTCTACAACTGCACTCACTGCTCTGTGACTTTGGGCAGGGTTAGTTATTCCCCAGGAGCCTGGTGTCCATCTATCTACAGCTTGGGAAGAATGGAAGTTCCTACCTCTCAGGACCCACCCAGATAAAGAACTCAGTGTGTGTGCCTTTAACCTCAGCACCCGGGAGGCAGAGGCAGAGTCGCTCCTTCCAGGCCAGATTTTGTATTTAAAAAAAAAAAAAAAAAGGACTGGAGAGATGACTCAGTGGTTAGGGAAACTGTCTGCTTTTCCAGAGGTCCTGAGTTCAATTCCCAGCCACCACGTGGTGGCTCACAGCCATCTATGTTGGGATCTGATTCCTTCTTTGGCATGCAGGTGTACATGCAGATAGAGCACTCACAGATAAGAAAAAAATCTAAAAAATATTAATAATGGAGGGCTGAAGAGATGGCTGAGCCTGGGCTACTTAGTGAAATTGGTTCTGTTTTGTTTCTTCTTTCTTTTTTTCTCTCTTTTTTAACTTAAAGATGTGTGCCCCTGTAGGGGGCTTGTTTGTTTTTTCTTTTAAAAAAAAAAAAAAAAAAAAGGCGGGGTTGGAGAGTAGTTAAGGGTTCTATCAAAGGATCAGAGTTCAGTTCCAGCACCCACAAAGCCTGGCGGCCTGTTACCTCCAGCTGCAGGGTAGCACGCCCTCTTCTGGGCTCTGTGGCATGTGCACATACATAAACAACATGCATAGCCATAAACAAAAATAATAATTTTTTTATTTCATAAATATTTATTTCATATATAGTCATCAAATAAACCATTAGCATAACGGCTTTCTCCATTGTTCCCCTCAGGTGGTCATAGCCCCCCGATCTCCGAGCAGGCACCATGGACTGGAAGAAGCTCCAGGACCTATTGAGCGGCGTGAACCAGTACTCCACGGCATTCGGTCGCATCTGGCTGTCGGTAGTGTTCGTCTTCCGAGTGCTGGTGTACGTAGTGGCCGCAGAGCGTGTGTGGGGCGACGAGCAGAAGGACTTTGATTGTAACACCAGGCAGCCTGGCTGTACCAACGTGTGCTACGACTACTTCTTCCCCATCTCCAACATCCGCCTCTGGGCCCTGCAGCTCATCTTCGTTACGTGTCCCTCCATGCTGGTCATCCTGCACGTGGCCTACCGCGAGGAGCGGGAGCGGAAGCACCTCCTGAAGCATGGGGAGCACTACCCCAAGCTGTACAGCCACCCGGGGCAAGAAGCACGGCGGCCTGTGGTGGACCTATCTGTTAAGCCTCATCTTCAAGCTCATCATCGAATTGGTCTTCCTGTACGTCCTACACAGGCTCTGGCACGGCTTCACCATGCCGCGGCTGGTACAGTGTACCGGCGTGTTGCCCTGCCCCAATACCGTGGACTGCTACATCGCCCGGCCCACGGAGAAGAAGACCTTTACCTACTTCATGGTAGGCGCCTCCGCCGTCTGTATTGTTCTCACCATCTGTGAGATCTGCTACCTCATCTTCCACAGGGTTATGCGAAGCGTGCATAAGGTCAAGCATGCAAAGAGCAGCAGCACTGCCAAGTCCTCCAGCGGGGACTCCATCCGATATCACCACAAGCTGCTGGAGAACGGCGAACTGGATCCAGACCCAGTCGTTGCCAAGCCGCAGGCTTCAGCGCCCAACCTGACCCCCATTTGAAACAAGAGCTGGAGGAGGCGTGAAGGAGGGAGGTGCTGCCTCCTTCCGGTGGAGGGGTGCTGGAGGTGCTGGGTGCCCCCACTTCGAATTCACTAAACTATCCAATTCTGTTTGAAGCAGATATTTGTGAGTGCTGGGCTCTGTGCTGACTACCTGGTATAGGTAAGGCGGCAAACCCAGCTTCAGACAAACATACAGATTAACAAGTTAACTACATGCATGCGAGGGTCTACTTAGCGCTGGGCTGATAAGCAGGGTTTCTACCTACCCCAGGGATGCCAGGCCAGGCACCCTCTCAGAAAAGCAGGGTGGATGAGAGAAATGGGATGTGGTTCTCTAGCAAAGGTAGCAACAGAAAAAAAGAACCGGGGGTCTCAGAGGAGAGGCCTTGGCCCTGTGAGAAGCTGTGCTGGTTCTTAGGTGGAACATTCTAGAGGCCAAAGAGCGAAGTCCCAAGAGTCCTGGGAAGTCCCAAGGTCTTGTCATGTCAACTGATGCTTGGGAGACCCCTTCCCCAACCTCCGTCTTCAGGCAAGCAATTCTCTTCTTTCCACCAGGGTGCTCAGCCTACTGCACCCTGTGGCCAGGACTTTGGGGGCATGCATGGAATGGGAACTCATCCAAGTCCGTTTTCTTCAAAGCAATAAAGTTGTTTTATACAAATTTGGTTCTTTCCTCCATTCTTCCCAACTTCCATTCACAGCTTCCTGAAGTCAAAGGAGGAAGCCCCGGGGAGATAAAAGAGCCCTGGGGCTTGGGGATGGAGCTAGGGTGGGGTGGCCTAGACTGGGGTTGGGAGAGGGCGGAGTTGCTGATTGGTGTGGGGAACCTGGACGGAGATACGCACGTTGGGATTCTAGTTGTGGCCACTAGAGGGTGCCTCCAGACTCCTAAATTAGACTCTGCCTTGAGTGCGCGCTGTCATGTCCATGCTCATTACAGACAAATCACTCCCTCTGTAACTCAGCCCACATCCCCGCCCTATCCACACAATCCCTGCATACTCTCCCTCACGTCCACTCAGTAGAGTAAGTACATAGCCGCTCTGCAGACTGCTCACATGCCAGACTCATCCAGCAATTCATTCAGCCCTGAACTTCGTGCTCTAAGATGCCGAGACTGCCTAAGTGGACCTATGCACAAAGTGTAGTCTTGGGGAGACAGAACGCGGACTCCTCTACATTATAGCTCTGCTCACAGCCACACCCCAAGTGCAATCCTGATCTGCAGTTGAAGGGACACCAATATCCCAGGCCAGACCAGAATGTGAAGCAGAGCTTTGTGTGAGCATAGACTAACCCTCAGGAACATTTAGTGACCATTAAAACCAATGCCAAGGGCTAGAAAGTCAGGAGCCAGTGGGCTGACAACCAATGAGGGCAAAGAGAGGACAGAACACCTCAAAAAACACGGCAGGCTATGGTTCACCTTTGCTCTCTGTGGCCATTAAGGGGTGGGTGAGTCAGCGGGTTTAAAAGGCTCAGGGCTAAGAGGAGTGTTCCCCCATCCCTTGAAGTGAGACATCGCTTCATTATGTTACAGTACAGTCTCACCACTCTACACCTTGATTAAAGTTTAAGAACCTCGACCTTATCAATACAGTAATACGACCTGTATCAGCCAAAGTTTCAACAGAAAAAAAAATGACACATTCAAATCACATTACTGTACGTAGACATGGCAGTACACGCCAGTAAACCCAGCACTTGGGAGGTCGAGGCTGGAGTCCAAGGCCACCCTTGGCTTCCTGGTGAGATGCCGCTGAGGGGTGGGGGAGTTTCTACGGAGATTGTTTTCGAGACCCATGGGTGTGACTGAGGAAAAGCAAGAGATACTGCAGTGTCTGCGAAGGTTTATATTGATTGTAAACTTGGCAGGGCGTAGGATCACAGAGACAAGCCTCTGGTTGCGTCTGTGAGTGGCTGACCAGATTGGGCTAACAGTAGGAAGATTAGCGCTAAATGCAGGCAGCACCGTTCCGGAGACTGAGGTCCCAGGCTGAAGAGAAAGGAGAACGTAAGCTGAGCTCTGGCGTCCTGGCGCTCCTGAAGGAGCTTCCTCATGTCCCTGCTGCCATATCTTCCTTGTCATGACAGACTGCATCCTCAAACTGTGAGACAAAGTAAACCTCATCCTCGGCTTGCTTTTGCCAGGTGTTTTGTGGTTTTTTTTTTTTTTTTTTTAAAAAAAAAAAAAACACATGAAAGCCAGTGGCGGCGCACTCAGGAAGCAGAGGCAGGTGAATCTCTGTGAGTTCAAGGCCAGCCTGATTTACAGAGTGAGTTCCAGGAAAGCCGGAGTCATACATAACAGAGAAACCCTGTCTCGGGAATTAAAAACAAAACAAACCATGAAAAGTAACTACTACAGCACCTAAGTAATGGGACTGTCACCTGGTAGGGGGATAGGGTAGAGGATGCATTTCACCAGAGGAGAGCCAATAATCCCCACCCCCACCTTGAGAGTCTCCCAGCTTTTGCTCACCTGCCAGTGGCTTTCCCTGACCCAACCCTACGGGAAGACAGAGCATAAGGGGACCTGCTGAGTCCATGGGTGAAGATGAGTCTCCCAGGGCACAGAGCAGGGTGAGGTAGTTCAGAGGGGCAGAAGGACTCAGTTCAGCTCTCAGAACAGCTCATTCTGGGAGGACTGCCACAGGGATCAAAGAAGATGCTGTGGGTAAAACGGGGAGTCTCTGGTGATTGGGCTCTACCCTGGTAGCTCTCCGCTTGGGCGGGGTGGTTAATATGCTACTACTATGTATTTCAGAACTGACCTTTTCTTTTTCTTTAATTTTTTTTTGTTTTGATCATGTGTTTATGTCTGTATGGGGTACGTGTGTGTGAGTGCGGGTGTCCATGGAGTCCAGAAGAGGGGATCAGTTCCCCTGGAGCTGAGTTACAGGTGTTTGTGAGCCTCCCGATGTGGGTGCTGGGAACCAAACTCAGATCCTCCTGCAAGAGCAAGTGCTCTGAACCACTGAGCCATCTCTCTAGCCTCACCCTACTCAAAAAAAAAAAAAAAAAAAAAACCAAAAAACCAGACTTTGGAATGGCTTCTTGGCTAGGAGTGGATTTTGCCTCCTCTCAGTGCTGGGATTTTGTCTCGTTTGAGCTTGTGCAGGTCTTGTGAGTGCTGTCACAGTGTTTGACATATGTATACCAGTCCTGTTGTGTCTGGATGATGCTATTTCCCTTTGAGTCATCCACCACCTTCCTTTCTCTCCTTCTTAGATCCCTTAGCCTTCAGGGGAGGGGCTTCAGTGGAGGTTCAAGGTTTACTATGGAAGCTTGCACAGTTTTAAAAAAAAATGTCAAAAGTTTGCTTGAGTAGTTGAATAAAGCATTTGTCAAAAGATGGCTACCGAAAGGAGTTGGAGACCCTGACATCCCTTGGCTTGGTGTTGATGAAGGGATTTTAAGGCTCAGGGAAACTGTAATGTGTGCTGGGTTTGTGTCAACTTGACACAAGTTAGAGTCGATTGAGAAAATGCCTTCATAAGATCCAGCTGTAAGGGATTGTTCTTAATTAGTGATCAATGAGGGAGGGACCAAACCCACTGTGGGTGGCTCCATCCCTGAGCTAGCAGGTTCCAGGTCCTATAAGGTCCTTTACATGGCTGAGCAAGCCATGTAAAGCAAGCCAGTAAGCCATGTCCCTCCATGGCCTCTGCATCAGCTCCTGCCTCTAGGTTCCTGCTCCATTTGAGTTCCTGTCCTGACTTCCTTCAATGATGAATAGTGATACCTAAGTATAAGCCAAATAAACCCTTTCCTCCCCAACTTGCTTTTTGGCCCTGGTGTTTCATCACAGCAATAG
Organism: Cricetomys ansorgei; assembly: GCA_026225945.1. NCBI lineage: Eukaryota > Metazoa > Chordata > Mammalia > Rodentia > Nesomyidae > Cricetomys > Cricetomys ansorgei. The sequence goes on from JAMJFZ010004114.1 coordinate 10,008,346, forward strand.
CGGGTATGTTGTGTAAAAGCCTAATCTTCCACAATGGGAAGGCCCAGAAGACATGCCCTTCCCTAATCCTATGAGCTACGAACCAGGTAAGAGGGGTGGCACCAGCACATTTGAAGAATTGTGTTGTCACTCTTTTCCTTGTTCCAGACCTTAAGGTGGGAGACGCTGCTGCTCAGTGGGATGAATTAAATGTAATGGATTCACTGGGCCCCAGAGTAGCAGGGGCCAGGTAACAGCACTGAATCACCAAAGGCAAGATGAGCACAGTTAGTGTAAAGGCAGCATAGTCAAACAATGTTCAAATGGCCTGACCGCAGGGGCAGCACAGGCAAAGTGATTCAGGCATGAAACAGATAAGATGCCTACTGAATGTTTGCCCAGCCTTCTGCATCAAGCCTTTGCAGAGATGTTCTGAGCCATTCCCCTCTGATCCACCCAGAGCTTGTATCTAGCTGTTCACGACTAAGTTCCCAGCAATAATCACTATTACCACCAGGTGGCACTCGTGTCCCCTTGGAGCGTGCCTGTCTACCGCCTCTTCTCAGATCCACAAGGAGTCACAGCAAGCATCCTTCATTCCTGAGCTTAATCGATAGAGCTTCCATGCAGTCTCCCCAAGTCTGAGTCTAATACACATGGTCACCATACCCTACAGTCCCAGATGATTACACACCTGTAATCCTAGCACTCAGTAGGGAGAGGGAAAGGGTCAGAAGTTCAAGGTCATCCTTGAACTTACATATGGGGTTTGAGGCCAGCCTGGGCACATGAGACTGTGAAGAAGGGGAAAGAAGATGGAGAAGGGGAGGGAGAGGGCAGGGAAGAGGAGGAAAATAGAAATTTTTCAAGAGACCTTTCTGTTATGTGAATATATAAGTCAACTGTCCTTTACCAAGAACCTGACCAAGCTGTGTGGTGCCCGGTCTCCCACTTCCAGCTTCCAGAACTCCATGGAAGGAATGTCTTGGTTTACGCCACTGAGGCTCTGGTATAGTTTTTACAGCAGCCCCCTCATCTCCTGTTCCCAACCCTGAGACTGTACAGACACAGTAACATTGGGGAGTTGCATCCACAGATGGGAAGTGGCGGAAGCACAATGGAGCCCCCAGATCCATCGTACAGTACGCGGTATAGACTGGCCATGGGCTGATCAGAAATTGTTAGGCCCTCCCACCCTTGGTTAATAACTGCCAGGAGTCACCCTAGCAGGGATGTGACCACCTTCGGCCACCTGGGCAACAGAAGCAGACCTGAAATTGCTGCCAGCTGGCCTGCCTCCCGACCAGACTCTACACAGCTCACTCGGGCAGTCTCTGCATGTGTCACCCTATAATTTAATCCCAACACACCCAGTGTGGGAGATACGCTGCAAAATCAAAGTGAGATCACAGCATTCCTCTGTCCTCTAGACTGTCAAAGGCATCTCTGACCTGATGGGGCCTGCATATCTGCCCTGGCTCACAACTTACCTTTCACCTTCTTGAACTATCATGCCCTAGTCATGCAGACCTCGCTGTACTTCAGGAAGGAAATACCAGGCACATCCCTGCCTCGGGGACTTTTACACCCAGATTCTTCCACCTGGAATGCCTAGGCAGCCACAGGGCTCCAGGGCTTTCTTCTTCATTCAGGGCTCTGCCTCAGTAGCAGCTGCTTGATGCAAATTTTTCTTCTCTTTGATCTGAACTTGACACTGGGGTGCTGCCTTCTCAGCCCCAAAACACACACACACACACACACACACACACACACACACACACATTGTATTTGCCCCACAGCATGAGTCACTAACTTGTACTTCATTTCATTGTCTTTTCTGTCTTCCCACAACTAGAAAGTAAAATCCAGGAGGACAAGGATGTCTCGTGTCCTCTGGTTGCTGACAGTGTCTGGGGCCGTGTTACAGCCCCAGAAGGTATTCGGTGAGCATATGTTAAACTGGTAAATTCATCTACAGGCCTGATGCCCTGCTTTTGTTGGCTGCCTGCCCTTAAGAAGTTCCCAGTGTAATGGGCAGGGGAGTAAAGAAAAAGGAAGGCATTTAATGGGTGCCACTTCCACCTGGCAAGATGAAAAGTTCTGGAGATCTGTTGCATAGCAACGTGAATATACTTGATACATGTTCGCGCTAACTCGGTGGAGATGGCAGATTTTATGGGTGTGTGTGAGTGAAGGCTCTCCTATACACATACTGCACCTGTGTTAAAGGTCCTACCAGGTTGACTGATTAGAGGGAACTGAAATGTCAGAGGTCTCAAATCAAATTATCTCAGGTTATCTTTAGCCCTCCCCTCCCCCTAAAAACCATGTATCATCCACCTCTGCATTCGACCTAACATCCCTGTGGCAATTAGGTAATACCATCTTTGGAATATACAGACTACTAGTTTCTACCAACCCAAAGGCTAACAGAGGCTAAGAGCCTTCTGCTTGTACCTGGGGCCTGCAGTAGAGAGTTCCCTGCTTTGCCAAGACTCAGCTACTTGGGGTCTCTACCAATGTATTCTCAAAATGCTCTGCTCTGCTACAATAAAGACTTCAGTTGACATGTTGGAACATGGTGTTTGGGCTAACTCAAATATGTGTTCCCAGGCCGCCATGGTCATTCATATTTGGCTCCAGAATAAACTATCTCTTATTCCCTTTGAGATAATGGTTTTTGAGTGAGACAAGATCTTGAGTCATATAGGCTAGCCTATGACAGGCAAGCCTCCTCATGAATGCTAGGATTACTGGTCTATGCCACCAAGTTGTGGGTGTGTGTGCATGTATGTATAAGCATACATGTGATATTTTTATATATCATATATGATTACATACATATATTGACTACAATGAATGTAAACAATGAATTGCAAGGCAAAGGCACACCTAACCCAGTGAAGGCTATCAAGGAGACTTCTGGGGAAGATAACATCTGAACAAAGGCCTGAGAAACCGGAGGGATGGATCTGCATGTGAGGGTGCTCCAGGAAGACACAATGCCATGTACAAAGGCAAGAGCACACAGAGACCACACAGTCAGTATAACCTGAAGGGGCTGGTGACAGTATTAAGGCCATAGGCAGTGGCCAAGATCTGGAAAGTGAAAGGAGCAGACCTAACCCTGAAGGCAGGAAGGGTCATAGTAGCGTTTGAAACAGGACAACCTCATAGCCAGGTCTCTATGAAATGTGGAGGCCAGGAGAGCATTCAGCTCACTGAGTTGGCAGCAGCCTGAACAGGGTCAGGACAATGGAAATGGGGAGAAGAGGGGGGATCAAGAGGTGTTTCCCCTCAGAATGACTGACTTGTGAAGATGGTGTTGGTTGGTCCCTACTCCTTCTTCCTCCATGAAACCTGATCTCGAAGCCCATGGGAAGGGGTTGGGGGAGGGGAAGGGCAACCTTGGCACCACCCCACAGTCCTCTGCCAGCTCCCTCCTTCCCAGTGAATGGGACAGGAGCAAATCCTCGAAGAGAGCTGGGCCAGACCTCAAAGGCAACTCAGCAGAGCAGCTACTGGAGCAGAGGCTGTCTTCAGGGCGTGGTCAGAGCCAGCCAGGCCCAGTTCCCATGCCCTCAAGGGTCAGAACTAAGGGGGCAGGCAGTTGTCCCCTTGGGAATCCCAGGAGGCTCAGCAGCCTGCCCCAGCCCTGAGGAAGAAGTCTGGAAGGGAAAGCCAGCTCAGCCTGATCCTCAGGCAGCCATCATACCGTCCGCAATAGAACCCTGTTTGGAACAGGGATTTCCACCAGCCTAGGCCACATACCCACCTGCCACCTTCCTGTCCCTTAGTGCCTTAGACCTTGCCAACCCTCCATTCTGACCCCACCCCACCCTTCACAGATCCTCTCTGCCGGGTTCTGTGGTGTTTTTCTTTGATTGGTAGGTTGATCATACTTAGAGACTGAAACCTTTGGCCTTGTACAAGCCAGGCAAATGCTCTACTGCTGAGCTGCGTCAAATTGCTCAGACTGGCCTTGAACCCTCTCTCTCCCTCTCCCTCTCCTCTAACAGGGTCTCTTGTATATCAGATTGGCCTCCACTTCACTACGAAGAAGAGGATGACCTTGAGCTTCTGGTCCTCCAGCCTGCACCTCCTGAGAGGTTACAGGCATTTGCCACCATGCCTGATGTATATGCTAGGGCTAGAACCCAATGCTGTTTGAGTACTAGGCAAACAATCTACCAAATGAACTACATCCCCAGACTCAGAGCATGGAAATTTTAATCCCTCTGCCTCAGCCTCCCAAGTAGCTAGGATTACAGGCCTGTGTCACCTCGCCTGGGTGTTTCCTTTGGTTTTTGTGGGGGCAGGGGGTTGTTTGTTTTGTTGGTTGGGGCTTATTTGTTTGTTTAGATCCCCACTATGTATCCCAGGTTGGCCTGGAACCCTTGCTCTGCATATCTTAACTCCCCAAGTTCAGGGCTTACACCAGTGTCTTCAAGTACTCAAGCCTTCTGGACCAACAGCTCACTAAGTGCTTTGGCTGGGTTTCCCATCAGCCTTCCAAAGCGGGTATATTTCTACCCTTATTCTGTAGGGGAAGAATGGAGACAAGCCTAAGGGCAGAGAGAGCAACAGAAGTCTGACCCTCTCTCCTCAGACAACAGTCAGGTCTGGGTCTCTGAGCCTCTTCTGGGCTCTAGCACTGTTACCAGATCTGGTAGCCCCAGGATGGGACAGTGGTGATATTCCGAATTGTCTGGCTTACTCAGGCCCTAACCTGATGCCCTGATTCTACCACAGAGGACCCCACATTAACACTTGTACTGCTACCCAAGGGCTTACCTGCTCAATTTCTGCACCTAGTAAGAGATTGGGGTAGGAAACCAGGCCTGGCTAGTTTACTGTGGTTTTCCCAGCTGCAATCTTGGTCCTCCCTAATCCCATACTACTCTTTGCTCTTAGTTCATTCACAATGAAGCCCGAATGAATGACAGGACTCTACCTGCCTCCCAATTCCCTTGAAGACCTCTCCCTCTCCCTTTTAGAGGCACCAACTGGGATCCAGCAAAAGGACAAGACACCCACCCCCACCCCAACCCCGCCGCCGCCACCGCGGGCCAATCCCTAGTCTCAAAGGACCCTAGGGAGTTCCTAGGTGACTTCTGATGGTATAGCCCGCCAGGATTGAAGTCGAGACCCCCCTGACCCACCGGATTCCAGGAAGGGAGAAGTTTCACCCCTCTCTAATGTGGGTCCTACTAAGTCCGGCACACCGATGGGTCTCGCTCCTTAACCCCACCCACTCCTCTCAGGCTCGGGACCAGGTACCAGATCTGCCATCTCTCGCTAAAAACTCTGCTGGCCACAAAGAGCGGGGACTTGGAGTACTCTCCTTGCCTGAACCCCGGGCGAGTGCAGTCTGGGATACTGGAGGGACAACGCGGAGAAACAAGAGAATTTCCATCTCCCGCAATCCAAGAAGCACAATCTGGGCGGGTCCAGGGAGTCTATCCCTCCCAGACCCCGCCCCCTACCCCACCCCCACCCCACCCCGCTCCCTAGAGCCCTGGGGCTGGCGTTTCCTGCCCTAATGCTCCAACTGAGAGCTATTTAAGGCGTCCGGTGGGAGGCGCGGTCCTGCAGGATTCCCGCGGGCGCAGCTCCGGCCGCCGCCGTCCCCTCCACCTGGGCCAGACCGGCGGACAGGCGGTGAGTTCGGGGAGCGCGGAATACGGATCACTCCACTGCTGGGGACTGAGGTTTGCTTGCCCAGGGGCTCCAGACACTAGAGCCACCAGCGACAACCTAGCCCACCTTTAGCCAGGCTCTGTGCTCAGCGCCCTACCCTCTTCTTTCAATGAACCCCTTAAGGAGAGACTGAAGGGTCGGGAGGTCACTTATCCGAGTCTCCAGCTAGTGAGATGGAATCAAGACTCGACTGGAGGTCTTGCAATACCTGCTTTACTTCCAGGAAAAGCGCGCGGGCACACGTACACCCATTTTCACACACTCCCTAAAATGCTCTGGGAACCTTGGGACCTCCACCCTGCTATGGTCGTTCCTTTCAAGGGTCTAGAATAGCCACAACTGCTTTGCAGGGAATTAAGATGGAGGCAAAGGATAGGACCAGGTGTATTCACTAAAATCGCAGGTGGTCCTTTCTGTTTGACAGGTGGATCAAATGCCCTGGGCTTCTAAACCCCTCACTCCATCTTCCCTCAACCTCACCTCCACCCTACCCCTATAGGAAAGTGTAAAGGTTAAAATGAGGGCCTGTCATTTTTGAATGGGGCATGAAAAGTGGTAGCAGGGACTGCTAATAACCTAAAGATGACATCTCTCTCCCCACCTCTGCTGTCTTGGGGTAGCCAGCCTTGAACAAAAGGGAGGAAGGGCATGCACAACTGTGTGACCTTGGAAAAGTTCCTCAACTGCTCTGTTCCCATAGAAACCTCTATTCAATCCAGACCTCTTTGGGCTGTGGTCATCCTGGGGCACTGGCCTGTGAAAAGAATGCACCAATGTATGATTGGACAGGGACCCTAGCTCTGGCAGACCTACTGGGGGCTAGGAGGAGCCGAGAAAGATCTCATGCTGCCCTGCTGATGGCTGTCTGACTCCTGTCTCCCTGCAGAGAGAGGCCCTGGAAACATGGGCGACTGGGGCTTCCTGGAGAAGCTGCTAGACCAGGTCCAGGAGCACTCGACTGTGGTGGGCAAGATCTGGCTGACGGTGCTCTTCATCTTCCGCATCCTCATCCTGGGCCTCGCCGGCGAGTCGGTGTGGGGAGATGAGCAGTCTGATTTTGAGTGTAACACAGCCCAGCCGGGCTGCACCAACGTGTGCTACGACCAGGCTTTCCCCATCTCCCACATCCGATACTGGGTGCTGCAGTTCCTCTTCGTCAGCACACCCACCCTAATCTACCTGGGCCATGTCATTTACCTGTCTCGGAGGGAAGAACGATTGCGACAGAAAGAGGGAGAGCTCCGGGCACTGCAGTCCAAAGACCTACAAGTGGAGCGGGCCCTGGCCGCCATCGAACATCAGATGGCCAAGATCTCAGTGGCGGAGGACGGTCGTCTTCGGATTCGTGGGGCGCTCATGGGTACCTACGTGGTCAGTGTGTTGTGCAAAAGTGTGCTGGAGGCAGGCTTCCTCTATGGCCAGTGGCGCCTCTACGGCTGGACCATGGAGCCAGTGTTTGTGTGCCAGCGTGCGCCCTGCCCCCACACCGTGGACTGCTATGTCTCTCGGCCCACAGAGAAGACCATCTTCATCATCTTCATGCTGGTGGTGGGAGTTATCTCCTTGGCGCTCAACTTGCTAGAGCTGGTGCACCTGCTGTGTCGGTGTGTCAGCCGGGAGATAAAGGCTCGGAAGGACCACAATACCCCCCCAGCCCAGGCCAACACTTCAGACCCTTACCCTGAACAGGTTTTCTTCTACCTCCCCATGGGTGAGGGACCCTCATCCCCACCGTGCCCCACCTACAATGGGCTCACATCCACTGAGCAAAACTGGGCCAACTTAACCACCGAGGAGAGGCTGACCTCTTCCAGTCCTCCTGCCTTCGAAAACCCAGCCCCCCAGGGTGGCCGAAAGCCCCCTAGTCGCCCCAACAGCTCTGCATCCAGGAAGCAGTACGTGTAGGGAGCTGGGGCTTTACATCACTCAACAGAGAGGTCCTGAGAAGTGTATCCACCTTGGATGCCTCTCAGGTACTCCCTCCTCGAAGGCACTTTGGAGACAGCTGGGGAAGGGAGGTGGATACTCTCTGGGCAGAGGACTTGATTACAGGTGGCTCTGGAATACATGGAGCCTCTGATGACCAGGGATCACTGTGGCTTCTTCCCAGAATGTGATTCTGCCCAGACACGGTCACAGCAGGTGGGGGTGCTCCTGGCTGATAGCGCCATGGGCCCTTCGATTCTTTCCACCTGACTCAGAGGGACGCAGAGCCCCTGGACTCGTCAGGCCTCCCTTGTCAGAAGACTCACTGTGCCCTGGGTTTTCATCGCACCCTCTCCTGGAAAAAGGCTGATGCAGGCTGCTGGCTCGGCTTGATCACCTGGACAGACATAGCCCGCGCTGGATCTGGCCCTTTCCGGGAGGGAACCGGTTGGTGCCTTGTTTCTATCACTCATAGTTCCACTGTTTATGTTTCTAAAATAAACGGGACTTGATCATAAGTTAGATGTGTACTGATGCTGTCATGGGTGCCTGGGGCAGGGGGAGGGAGGAAGTCATTTTTCCAGGACTTCCTTTTATTCTAGAGTTCCTTCATCTGTCCTTCATCCCTACAGCCACAGCTCCAGGAAGCACCCTAAACCCTCAGAGTCTACATCCTCCTCTCTACACTGAGTCCTCCCCACTCACCTTTTGAAACCCCGGGTACTGGTCTCTTTTTGCTCCACACCCATACCCTACCCAGTGTCCAGTTAATCAGCTGCCCATAAATGGTGGCCAAAGTTTCTTTCCCCATCCCGCCCCGTGCCCACCTGGTGCCCCAGCCTACTGTCCCCTGCAGTGTGCCTCCTGACCAAACATTTTGCTCCTGAGCACACCTGTCACTGAGGCCTTCATAGTCTATCTCAAATTCGCCCCATATGTCCTTCCCACCGTGGGTGCCTGAGGACTTCTCAAGGGAGAGTTGGGGGTAAGTTATGTGTTTCCTAAGCCCTTTCTAGTCAGGCTACGAGAAGAGGCAACCCAAGGGCCTACATCATAGCTCCTGTCTATGTGTCCAGAACTCACCGGGGAGAATAGATCACGGCAGTGAGGCAGGTCCCCTCCCACCACTCCCTGGAGCCTCTTAAGCGTCTCTGTAAGCCTGAATAGGTCAGAGCACTGGTCCAGGAGAAGAGAGATGAGCCCTCACACCTGGTTCCTAAGTTTAAATATTGCTCTCACATGTGCCAGCCATGTGGCCTGGAGTCGATCAAGTCTGAGTCATGTTTTTTCTCATCTCTAAAACAACAAAACCAGGCTGTGGATGAAGCTCAGTTGATAAAAGTCCCCGGCTGTGGATGAGGCTCGGTTGATAAAAGTCCCCGGCTGTGGATGAGGCTCGGTTGATAAAGTCCCGGCCTAGCATGAGCAAAACTCTGGGTTGGATCCCCCGGCATCATAAAACCCAGACATGGTGTTAGATGCCTATAACTCACTCAGCACCCACTCAGGAGGTGAAGTCAGGAGGCTCAGAAGTTCAAGGTCATCTTTAGCTACTAGTGAGTTTAAAGCCAGCCTCACCTTCCTCACAAAGAAGATGAAATAAAATCAATGAAAGCATATAGCTGCCTGGCTCATCAGAGTCAAGCAATAAAATTCATCTCACACTTTCCACTAAGGCCTCCAATCTGCCCTCCTCTGGGAAGCCTTCCCTGACTTCTCCAGCAATGGCAGTTACCTCTCAAGGTCTGGACCACTGCTCAGAACACATCTATTTCAGTGAGTCTCTAAATGTTTCCAGGGACACTTGTAAGCCCCCAGAGCCCCAGATCTAACAGCAAAGTAAGAGATGGAATTAAACTGGCCACAGAGAGGTGGCTCTTTGTTAGAAGGCCTGGTCCAGGAGGCCCTTTGCAGCTGAGAGGTCAAAAGTTATAGGCTCTCAAAGCCATCCCTGCCAGGGAGGTCTGGGAAGCCTGTTTTCAGTGTCTTCTACTTGGCCTAGCTTGGAAAGGTAATGACAGGTTTAATGAAGGTGAGCATCCGGTCTTGAGCTCACTTTTTCTGAAGTTGATGTGGGGCTGTACTGAAGGTGGGCCTCGGGGAAGCTGGGAGTTTGCACCTAAACTGGTAGGTACACAAACGCAAGAGCGAATGAGCTTAGGGCGAAGGTGGTGTAGTGGGATTGGGACCGTGTGGTTTGAGGAGGGGATGAATTACGCACGAAGACTCGGCAGTGGCGAGCAAGGAGGGCTCCATCCCAGTTGACTTTGATTGTCACGGTCACCATAACCAGGGTCACAGGACACTGGAAAAGGGTGTCTGAGACAAGATAAATGTATCCATCCTCTCAGAGTGCTGGACCCTGGAGGTCAAGGTCGAGGTTTCTGAGGGCTTGTGAGTGAGATTCTCTTCACACCTCTCTGCTGAGTCCTAGTCATTTTCTCAGCATCTTTCCACGTTTCTAGGATTCTAGAAGCATCACCTCCATCTTCATAGTCCTCTCTCTCCCTCTCTCCCCCTTCTCTCTTCCTGTGTGTGTGTGTGTGTGTGTGTGTGTGTGTGTGTGTGTGTGCTAGTGTGTTCATTTATATTGGACTTGATCCAAAGACATCATTTCAATTTGGTTATTTCTGAGAAAGACCCTATTCCCAAATAAGCTTACGTTTTGAGAGGCCGGAGGAGGAGATTTCGGCATATGTTTGAAGGATGACACAATTTGACTTACACTGATACCCTGCTGGCCCCATCTCTTCCAAACAAGGGTCCAGAAGGCTGGAGAGAATGTACTGACCTATTTAAAACTCAGTGGTCTCCTTGAAGGTGTGGCTGGATAGTAACTTTACACCCTACGGTTTCCTTTGCTCCCTCCTTCCTCCCCTCCCCCACACCCCAGAATCCACCAAGACCTAAGTAGCTAGCTCTCTGTCCCAGAAAGAGCACCGTGCGTGGTTAGGAGACCTGGCTTCTGCCTCTCCCGCCTCTCACCTCACTTGACCATGGTTCTATCCGTTCTCTGGGCCTCAGTTTCTCCGTTGTTAAATGACTGGATTGGGTTACAGATAGGACTGTGGCACAGAGGAATGTGTCACTACCCCTGGCCCGAAGCTCATGAGTGATGTGTTATTTTTTTCGTGAATCAGAATACACTCAAGGTTATTTTATAAGAAGATAAATTCCAGTCTCACAGACTCACCACTGCCTTCCTGAGTAGGCAAGGGAAGCACGGGGTTATACGGAGTACACACGGACAAGGCAGGGGCTGTGTGGAACTGGGTGATAGCAAACTTCCTGCTCTGACTGCTGGAGGACTGGCCACTAACATTGCTACCCTCCTGATTCTTTTTTTCTTGATTGTCTTTGAGTTTTGCTGTTAGTTTGGTTTGGTTTTCTTGAGAAAGGGTCACGTAGTATTCCAGACTGGCCTAGAACCCACAATGATCAGTCTCCCAAGTCCTGGGGTTGCAGACATGAGCCGCCATGCCCATTTACATTTACCTTGTTAATTTTGTGCGTGTGTGCGAGTGTGCCACAAGCATGCCTGTGGAGATCAGAGGACAACTTGCATGGGTTGTTTCTTTCCACCATATGGATCCCAGGGATTGAACTCAGGTTCCCAGGCTTGGTAGCAAGCATCTTTACCCACGGAGCCATCTCTCTGATTCTGTTATGTTGTCTGAGACAGGATCTCCCTGTGTAGCCCACCATGTCACCTGGGTTGGTCTCAAACTCAAGTCCTCCTGTGTGCTGAGTGCTGGGGTTGCAGCTGTGTACCTAGGCCCAGCTCTGACCGCACGGTTCCACTACTGACCTCCAGGGCCTTGTCTGGACATTTTGTACTTCCTTTCTTTCCATATCGACCTCAGCCTGACTGGAGACACTTGCAGGGAGAAGTGTCCATGAACTTCTGAACACCTTTCTCTGCCTTTCCCCTCCTACCAGCTCTGGTTCTGAGGGTCTGGTCAACTTCGGTTTGTCAGAACATATGCCACTCTCCTCTCTGTATGCTGGTCCTCGGGTTCCAAATCATCACTTCTCAGACCAAAATTCTCACCTCTGTTCACGCAAAGTTTGATTATACTAATTCCTAAAATATAGGAATTTTCTGGAGATATTTAAAGGTAGTGTGTGTTTATGATAGACAATGAGTTCCCACATCCAGTGGTAACAGCTGTTAACATTCAGAAGTCTATTTGGGGGAAGAAGGGAGCAAGCTATGCATGGTAGCAGTGGGGCAGGAGACATTAGGGAATGCTATGGGGGAGTGTAAACCGGGAGCTGTACACGCCTTTAATCCCAGCACTCACTCTGGAGGCAGAGGCAGGCAGATTGCTGTGAGTTCGAGGACAGCCAGAGTTATAACAGAGGAACCCTGTCTTGAAAAAAAAAAAAAAGAAAGCAAAACATATGTGTAAAAATGCCACAATGAAACCATTACTCTGTATGTTAACTTTAAAAATAAAAGATATGGCTGGACGTGGCAGCGCAAAACCTCTAATCTGCACTCTCCTGGCAGAGGCAGGCAGTGCTCTGTGAGCGCCATGCCAGCCTTGTCGACACAGCAAGTTCTAGGTCAGCCATGTTCAGTTCCCAGCACCCACAACAGGCAGCTCTTGACTGCCTCTAACTTCATTCCAGGGGGTCTGACATCATCTTCCGGTTTCCACAGGCGTGCCACACACTGACAAGCAAGTACACACACACACACGAAATTATATGTATATATATGGAAAGGGATGACATATGTATGTATGTATATATGTATATACAGGTGTATGGATCTATGGATATATATATTCGTGTATATGTATGGAAAGAGATGATATATAGATCTATATATATATGCTTTATGTCTGTATGCTTTAATGCTTATGTAACAACGGGGGCCACAGGTCTGTGTCCTGTCTTCATTTACTGTTGAATCAAGAGCCTTTTCCTCGCACCATGAAATACCTTTGGAAACACAGCTGAGGTCCTGGGCCTCTGTCCGTAGCTCCCTAACTAGGACTCGCTATTGGAGTCTGGTGCCCCTAGCTCGCTACTCTGCTGTGCTAAATGACACTGTGATGTCTAGGCTGCACGGACCTGTTTTCCCAATTCCTACTTCTTTGAAAGAAAGATATTCCAAGAAGTGAAGTCAAAGGGTCAAAAGCTATGAAGTTGGAAACTGAAAGAAATTTAGGGGCTTTCTTTCTGGTAATGAAAGCGAGTCATTGTAGATGATCCAGAAACACAGACACACACTAGTTACAAGAAGCCACTACAGTGACCTCCAAGTGGGGTGGGGATGGTACTGTCATTAAGGAGAATGAGCCAAGGTAGCCAGACCCAGGGATCCCCTCCGCTATGGAGCAGAAGTGGCCACCACCCCCACCCTGAGGAAAGATGGACATTAATTCTCTAGAGGGAATAAAGCTGGGAGAAACGCCATTCCTGTGAGGACATGAGATCATAACATACCGAATGGGGAGACTGTTACCACCAATGCACTCCTTGGTCACAAGGCATCTGTTGATGAACAAGGCTAAAGGTAGAAGAGCAGACCTAGCAGGGGGGTGGGGGGCTGGGGGCTGGGATTGGGGGCTGGGAGCTGGGAAGACTGGAAGGAGCTGGGGAGGGCATTCCCACCCTCTGCCCTGAAGAAGCAGCGAAGTCGATAGAATTTCTTTTTCAAGATTATTGTGGGGTGGTGGTTTGTTTGGAGTTTGGGTTTCTTGGTTTTGTTCTGTTTCTAACCTGACTTTCATGTAGCCTAAGCAGTCTGGCAGCTTACCATTTCATTGAGGGTGACCTTGAACTCCTGATCCTCTTGCCACTGTCCCCTTTCCCAGTGCTAACATGACAGGCATGATCATACCTATATCAAGGCTGTTGTTGCTGGTGGTGGTGTGTGCGTTTAATATTTTAAATGTGCGTATTCAAACCTCACTAGGTAGCCGTGGCTACCCTGGAATTCACTTATATAGACTAGGCTGGCCTCAAAGTCACAGAGATCTGCCTCCTGAAGGCTGGGATTAAAGGCATGCCCCGCCATGCCTGGCCTAGTTTTCTATTTTTAATTTTGTAAATGCATGTAACTGTGTGTCCCTATGCGGATGTGTATGTGAGGACAAGTGCCATGGGGACCAGAGGTGTCAGATCCCTTGGAGCTGGAGTTACAGTTGTGAGCCACCTGCCCAGGACGCTGGGAACTGAACCTGGGCCCTCTGCAAGAGCAGTGCACTCTCTTAACCACTGGGCCGCCTCTCCAGCCCCCACAGTTGTTTTTGATATGTCTCAAAACATTATGTGTGTGTGTGTGTGCACATTATGTGTGTGTGTGTGTGTGCGCGCACACACAAGATGCACAGACATGCTGCTGTGTACGTGAATGGAAGGGCTGAGGAGAGCAGAACTCAAGTCAATTCTCCTGCCTCAGCCCCCCAAGTGCGGGGATTTCGGCATGTGCCACCACGCTCAGCCGGTTTATTGTACTCTCTTCTGGCATAGTTACTACAGAAGGTTTTTCTCTGTGTGCTGTTTTGTCTGAAGACTGACTCCCTGTGTAGCCTCATTTACTCGTGTTTTTCTTTTCAATAATTTTATGCCTTACCAATTCACCTGACATCTACCTTAGTGTGCAATAATTAGGTGAAATGCTACTTTCGCCCCTAAATAACCCAGAGTCCCAGAAGCAGTTACTGGGTAACCTTCCTGCACTAAGGTTTGAGTCGGCAGTACTGCAGTGTGTGTGTATGTGTGTGTGTGTGTGTGTGTGTGTGTAAGCTTTTTATTACATTTATTTATTCATGTGCAGGCACACACATGTACATGTGTGAGCGGGGGCTGGGGGGGGGCAGTCCTGCCAGAACATGTGTGTGTGTCAAAGAGCAACTTAACCAGAGTCAAGGTTCTCTACTTCCACCATGTGGATTGCAAGAGTAGAACTCAGTTCATCAGACTTGTCGGCAAGCGCCTTTACCCTCTGATCCACCTGGCCAGCCCTGTGTTCTAGATTTTTATACATAAACTAGAACTCTGTCCCACTGATCTACCATCGCACTCACCACGCTCGGTGTCTTCACTAGTGTAAGGGTTAGGGTTAGGGTTAGGGTTCACTAGTGTAAGGCGGCAGTGCATGGAATAAACACCAGACTTCACCTGAGTCATTTAAATCCGCAGAACAAATAGAAAGCCCATTGGAATCAGAGCCTAGGCAGCCTTATCTCACCACACCACATATCCTCATTTTGTTCAGATTCAATGAGAAGCCCTAAATAAAGCTGGCCCCTGGCTTCTGTGTGCCCCGTGGGGAGGCTCTGCAGCAGGGCGCTCAACCGTTTCCAGCTGAGATCCCTGAGGCTTTTGTGAGTAAACCTGCCTCTCGTGTGAGCTGGTGAAATCTGAGTCTGAGCAATAAAAGTGGTGACACCTGCAGCAATTAGTCATTCTCACCTCACCTGGCTCAGAGATCCCATGGAGCTTGAATCCATCGGATCCGATCCCCTTGAGCCTGGACCCTGTCATCCAGAGCACCGGCTAAGCCTACCTTTGCTAAATAGATTTACCCTGCATCTGAGGAACCAATGAGCTCCATTCAGTTACATGGCATCCCTGGTAGCTACGGTGCTGAGCACCCAGACTGCCTGGTAGAGGTCTTTGAGGGTTGCTTTTCACAGAGGAAGGGACAGGAAGCTGTGTGTGTGTGTGTGTGTGTGTGTGTGTGTGTGTGTGTGTGTGTGTGTGTGTTTAACCAGGGTCTCATCCGTGTGTGGCACACACCTTTTATCCTAGCACTTGGAAGGAAGGAATTCATATAGGAAGCTATAATGGCACGTGGAAGGGCGGAAGCAGGAGCATATATAACTTAGGAGTGATAACGTAAAAACTAATCAGGGGCTGGGAGTCCGCTCTACCGACGAAGTCCAGGGCTGGTCCACAGGACCACATGAAGCCAAGCATGGTGGTCTTGTCACCCAGCACTCAAGAGGTAGAAGCAGGAAGAGCAGAAGTTCAAGATCATCCTCAGCTACATACTGAATTTGAAACCGGCCTGAACTACACGAGACCCTCATGTAGACCTCCCAAAACAAAAATTGTCACATGCCCTCCCTAAACAAATACCCTCAAAATGAGTCATATACATAAATTAAAATGCAAGAGACATTAATTTTGTTATGATCTTGGATTAGGCAAAGAGTTCATTTTAAAACAAATTTTCTGAAAAAAAAGATTTTGTGAAATATACCTCCATTAATTTTAATGTGGTTTATGGGGGCCTGGCGGTGCAGGAGTGTCATACCATCTCCTCCAGAGGCTGAGGGAGGAGGATAGTAATTTCCAGACCAGCTTAGGCAACATTCAAAGACCTTGTCTCAAAGTGAGAAAGTTAAAAGAGACCTGGTGGTGGTGGCACACCCTTGACACCAGCACTCAGGCAGAGACACTCTGTGAGTTGGAGGCCAGCCTGGTCTACAGAGTGAGTTCCAGGACAGTCAGAGTTACAACAGAGAAACCCTGTCTCAAATAGATAATAGGCAAGTAGGTAGGTAGGTAGGTAAGTAGATAGATAGATAGATAGATAGATAGATAGATAGATAGACAGACAGACAGATAAGTAGGTAGAAGACGGATGAAAGGATCTCATGTCAAGCTGGTCTCCAACTCATGACACAGGGTGACCTTGATCTTCTGATCCTCCCACCTTTGCCTCCTGAGTCCTAGGATGAAGTGTGGACCACCATGCCTAGTTTGGGTAGTGTTGAGAATGGAACCCAGGGCTTCACAGATGCTAGCAAGCACTCCACAGTTGATATACATCCACAACCCTGTTTTTCTTTTCAGCCAGAATCTGAAATATATAGTTCATGGTCTTGAACTCACAATCCTCCTGTCTCAGCCTTGTAAGTGGTGGGATTATAAATACAAAGTATCACACCAAGGTAGGTCTTTATTGAAGGGAAAATACCTATTTTAAAAAGACTATAGGAGCTGGTAACGTAGCTTTCCTGGGAGAGCACCTACCTAGCATGTGTACGCTCCTGGGTTTGATCCCCAGAACCAAGGACATATAAATAAAATAATAAGAGTAAAACACTTTGCCCTTGGCTCCACCTCACAGAGTAGGGAGCAGAAGAGAGTCGAGGTTGTAGGGACCTGGGAAACTGGCTTATGAGCTGAGCTCCAGGAACCTCCATCAGTCCAGCTTGGCCATGACTCAAGGAATCTCTGAAACCAGAAACAAGAACTCTCTAGAGCCCAGACGATGAATCCCAGGAGTGGGAGTGAGGGCCACAGACAGGAAGCTAGGCCCAGTTCAAGGCTCATAAAGCTTCCCCAGTGGGGCTGCCCGGGAACCACACTAAGACCATAGGAGCAAAACCCAGGCTCTAGCCATGGGAAGAGAAGGTTCAGCCCTTGGCAACTGATCTCTGCCAAGGGCAGAGCACTAAGCCAATAAGACTAATAAGCTCAGAGGACCCCCCAGAAGGACAGAAGATAGCAGTAGAGTTTTTCAGAGCCAGACCTGTCTAGCATAGAAATGGAAGTTCTTAAGACTGAGAAATCTACCAACACAGCCACAGCCTCAGTAGAACTCTTGGCATCGTTCCCAGTGGTGTTAAACATGTAATTAGATTTCAGTATGTATGAGGTATTTGTGTGTTGGTTGAAATAGAATCTCATGTAGCCCAGGCTAACTCAAAACTTACAGTGTAGTCAAGGATGATCTTGAACTTCTGATCTTCCTACCTCTACCTCTGAAGTGCTAGGATTATAGGCGTAGGCTACCATGCCTGGTTTATATATATATATATATATATATATTGTAAAAGCAATCAGAGGCTGGAGAGGTGGCTCAGAGGTTAAGAGAGGGCCCATGTTTGGATCTCAGCAGGCACAGTGGGCAGTTCACAACTCCCTGTGGTTTTAACTCCAGCTCCAGAGGATCTGAACTCTCTTCTAGCCTCTTTGGGCATTGTGCTCATATGCATGTGCACATGTATACACACATACACACACACACTGTACTCATATGCATGTGCCTGTAGTTGTTAGACTGCTGTGGCAGCTTAGCAAACAGGACAAGGAGGTGCTTTCATAGGTACATATCCTTCCATACCTCTGCAGAGGGAACCACTATCCCGGCCAGCAGGATACTGGACAATGGAACCCTGAGCATCTGAACTCAGGTGTTTTTATTTATTCAGAACACCTCAGGTGATCTGCTGGTAGCACGTGCAGATCATGACCAATCAAACATTCCCCACATAAATCTAACACCTCCAGACAATGCAAAATGCCGAGACCTAGGCAGCCCCTCACACAACAGTGCACAAAATAATATTTTAAACACAACTAAAAATAAACTTCTACAACATGTGTACGTGTACACCCATACACAAATACATTGTACTCATATGCATGTGCACATACTCACACACTGCACTCATATGAATGTGCACATACACACACACATTGCATTCATATACATGTTCACATGTACACACAGACACCCACACACTGCACTCTGATGCATGTGCACAGGTACACACACATAATTTAAAAGTGAAATAAAATCTTTAACTGAAAAAAAAATCATTCCATGGGATTAGGGATTAGCTCAGTGGTAGAGCTCTTGCCTCACACGCACAAGGCCCTAGACTCCTTCCCTACCACACACACTGCTCAGCATTGTAAACAGGAAAGCCTTTTTGTGACTCTTCTGATTCTTTACTATTTACTATGTAATGGGCCTCAAAAAAATGCAAGCATCTCAGGCTTCTCAGCAGCTGAAAGTCTTTGAAAGGAGGCTGCAAGCTGGATTTTTGATGCCCTAGGTGTCTAGGTCTTGTTTCCTAGTCCAGGAATTCCCTGAAGACCCCATGAAGCTTCTCAAGTGGCTAGAATCAATCTCTACAAAAGCAACAATTTTTGAGCCATGAACCAAGAACATGGGTTCATTAAAGTTAGCAGAATTTAAGTGAAGTGGTCTCAAAGACTCTGACAGATCCCAGGGGAAAACCCTTGCGAAAGAAGGAAGCCTGTGAACTTGGATTTGCAGAATATAGAGAAGGAAAGGAGAGCCTCACTCCATCCCCAGCCATTTTGGACTAGAACTTCAAAGTACTGCGGGAGGCACAGGCCAGAGACATAGGAAAGTAGTTTTGTTAGGGGCAGGAATGGAAGGGGTGGCCACATGGAGTCATCCTAAACAGGAGAACCATTATCTCTGGGCTGGCAGATGTCACTGAGACATCTGAGCCCCTTCCTGTTGGGGGGGGGCGGTCCTAAAATAAGTTGAGGCAGGGTGGACCTCCTACGATGGATGCCAAAGATGATACCTAGCAACCAGAAACGGCCATGAGTTCTGTACAACCAATCAGTACTACCACCTAGACTATCCAAGAAGTGCAAAGGTGCAGACAGGGTAGAGAGAGGACTGGTGTTTGATGGTTCATGTCCCAGGACCACAGACTCCAGGAACCCAGAAGGACTGGGCCAGCAATGGCCGTCTCTCCAGTTCCCCGAATCACTTTTCATAGCAGACAAAAACAGGTCTACCAGATGTATTGTTTTTTTTTTAGAAATGAAGACTGATACATAAGGGGATGCTGAAGCCAGGGAAAAGAGAAATCCAGAAAAGAGAAAAGGGGCATCTATGTAACTAGCACCACAGCTGGTGACAGGGCCCGGCATCCTCTTTCTTCTGTGTAGACCAGGCTGACCTTGAACTCACAGAGACTGTCAGCCCCTGCCTCCCATGCAAATACCACCACACTAGCTCCAAAATCCTCCTCCTACCAGAACTGCTCAGCATACATCTACAGACAACTTTGTAAGAGGGACCTGGGCTGGGCTGCAGCTCAGCTGGCAGGGTGCTCGTCTAGCACTCGTGAAATCCTGGGTTCGATCCTCGGCACAACATAAACCAGCTGTGGTGGCGTGTGCCTGCAATCCTAGCACTCGGGAGGTGGAAGCCAAGCAGAAATGAAATGAAATAAGACGAACAAGAAGCACCACCATACCTGAACATATAATCCCCAATTAGAAAACAATAGAAGAAACTGAAATATGCAAAGAGTATTTTTGCTTTTCTGGGTTTTTTTTGTTTTGTTTTGTTTTGTTTTTTGACAGGGTCTCATGCAGCCAAGGCTTGCCTGGAACTCTCTATAATGTGGAGGATGACCTACAACTCCAGAGTACTTGAATTACAATTGTGTGCACCACTCCCTGCTCGACTGTATCATACTCTTTTGTTTTTTTGTTTTTGAAACAGGATCTTACTGTGCATCCCTGGATGTTCTGGAACCCCCTGTGTGGACCAGGTTTTCCTGGAACTCACAGAGATCCCCCTGCCTCTGATCAGAGTGTTGGGATTAAAGGTGTGTGCCACCACCCCCAGCCTGTTACGCTATTGGATCCCGATGCAGACTGCCACGCTCTGGAGAAGGTGAGGGAGTCACTCCTAGACGAAGGCTGTAAGAAGCCTGGAGCCGAGCATGTAGAACTTGCTCTCTCCCAGCAGTGAGGAGACTGATGCAATGATGCCATGAGTTTGAGGCTACACATCAAGATACAATCAATCAATCAATCAATCAATCAATCAATAAATAGGGAGACCCTGAGGCTGCCTCAGTTTGTCCTTTTGTGCCTCTGTGACTATCTGGCAGTCTCCTCCGGAAGCAGAGCTGCCGAGCTGACAGCAGATCTGCAGGAAGACGGAGGCACGCCCACTGGCAGTGTGAAACAGGCGGCAGTGCTCATCCCAGCTGCTCCAGCCAACCCTCAATCCGAGGAACAGGTGCTTTCTCTTCTGGGCCACTGGGGGCTTTGGGGTGGGGCAGGGTGTCGCACTGTTATGGAAAAAGCCGTCGCTGTGAACAAGCCTGTTTAAAATGGTCAGGAGAATGACTAAAAAGAAATAAAAATTGAGCTGGGGATTTAGCTCCGTGATTAGAGTACCTGCCTAGTAAGTGCAAGGTCCTGGGTTCGAATTCCACCTCCACCACCAAAACTAAAAAAAAAAAAAAAGAAAAGAAAGAAAGAGAACGGAAAATGACACTGTTAAGAAAAAAAGAACCATACTTTTCACAGAGAGAACTAAGTCAAATATAAAAAAAGTTTAGGAGCCATTGAAATATGAAACTGGTAGAGAATTATGCCTCAACTCACAACAATGAACTATTATGAAAACGTCTCTCCAGATAAGATACACGAAGTGGCTCCTTTCAGACACTGGATTGTGGACGACGAGGGGTCTAATCTTTGACCTGGCCATTTTACCTTATTGAAACGTCCCAGTCTGCAGAGCATGAAAGGAGCCAAATGGAGACAAATGAATCTGCTGTGGAATTAAAGAGGTCAGAGTCAGAGGTTGGAAATGTCTAGATGGGGCTGGAGAGATGGCTCCGGGGCTAAGAGCACGGGCTGCTCTTCCAGCACTCCCAGGTTAAATTCCCAACACCCACGTGGTGGCTCGCAATTGGCTGCAACCCTAGTTCCAGGGGATCCAGTGCCCTATTTTGACCTCTGTGGGAACCAGGCACACATGTGGTGCACAGATACACATGCAGGCAAAACAGTCCTACACAAAACATTAAATAACTCTAAAAAAAACTTAATACAGGAATTTTGTTTGTTTGTTTTTCAAAACAGGGGTTCTCTGTTGTAATGGTGGCTGTCCTGGAACTCACTCTGTAGACTAGGTTGGCCTCAAACTCACAGAGGTCTGCCTGCCTCTGCCTCCTGAGTGCTGGGATTAAACGCATGCGCCACCACCACCCCATTAATACAGGAAAAATTTAAAAGGAAAAAAGAAGGAAAATATCTAGACTTTGTGGGGCAGGGTAGCACAAAAGGTGGAGGTGCATACATGTACAAACGCATGCATACGTGTACACCACTCCAGAGACTGTTTGTGGTTTGAATGAGGGTGGCCCCATAGGCCCGTATGTTTTCGTACTTGGTCCTTAGTTGGTGGAATTGTTTGGGAAGGATTAGGAGGTGTGGCCTTGTTGGAGTAGGCGTGTCACTGGGAGTGGGCTAAACCAAAAAGCCTATGCCATTCCCAGTTAGCTCCTTCTTTGCCTCATGCTGTGGATTAGAATATAAGCTCTCAGCTACTGCTCCAGTGCCATGCCTGCTTGCTGCCATGCTCTCCGCCGTGGTGATCATGGACTCTCACCCTCTGGAACCATGAGCCCCAACAAACATTTTCTTTTATAAGTTGCCTTGGCTGTGGTGGCTTATCACCAGTAGAAAAGTAACCAAGACAATGTCATAAGGTTCCCTAGGATCATGTAGCTAAATAATGATCGTTACGTGTAGGGGACAAAACTCTATGAATAGATGATAAAAAAAAAAACTTAGAAATATATAAACTGAGCAAACTCTGAAGCCCCATGGGGTCAGGCATAGTTCACATCCTCACCTTCCGGAGTGGGAATCCACACAATGAGGGTTAGATGAAGTCCCCATGAAAGCACCACACAGCACCCAGCTGTTAGCCTTACACCAGAGGATGCTCTGGACTCACGCAACCAAACTAAAACAACCACTAACCAGGGACGGAGCTCAGTTGGGAGGTTCTTCCTGAGCATGCAAGAGGTCTGAGGTTCAATTCCTAGCACTGCGTAACTGACCTTCACGGCAGGGCTATAACCCAGCACTCAGGGGGTGATGGCAGGAAAAACAGAAGTCCAAGGTCATCCTTAGCTACATAGTGAGTGTTAAGTCAGTCTGCGCTACAGAAGACCCTGTCAGAGAAGAAGACTGAAGAGAAGGAGGGGAGAGAAAGAGAGAGAAAGAAAAAGAGGAAAAGGAGGGCAGGGAAGGAAGAGGAGGAGGAGGACGAGGAGAAGGAAGAGGGAGAGGAGGAAGAAGGTTTAGAAGATGCTACCTAAAGTAAAAAGTGGTTCTGAAATAGAGAGGAAGGGATGTAGCTTCTGGAAGGATAGTGCTGAAGAGTCCAAAGATGGCAGTCATAGTCTATGTGCAAAGCTCGCCAATACCACGGAAGCCACGGGAAGGTCAAAGTCCGGGACGAGGCGTAGTGAGTAACCACACGATGCAGTGAAGAAAAGCCAAGCCAGGGGGTAGCTTGGGTCAGATGACCAGAGCGGGAGGACCCTTTCGGGAAGCATTTGCCTTGCCTGTAAGTGGGACAAACGTGCCTGTGTTTACAGACCCGTCGATTAGAGTGAAGTCGTGTATCACGATTGGAGGCTATTCTAGCGTGATCTCTTTTGCTTTGATAAATACCGTGACCAAACGCAAATTGGAGAGGAAAGGACTTAGTTAGGTCACAATCCATCACTGAGGGAAGTCAGGGCTGGGACTCAAGGCAGGAACTATAGAGGAAAGTCGCTGGCTAGTTCACTCTGGCTCGATCAGCTAGCTTTTGTAGTCCGCCCAGGCCTACCTGCCTAAGGATGGTACCACCCAGAGTGGGATGGACCCTCCCACGTCAACTGAGAGTCTCACACAGACAAGGCCACAGGCCGATCTGATCAAGACAGTTATTCCAGTTGAGATTCCCTCTCCTCAGGTGACTGTAGGTTGTGCCAGCTTGACACTAAAAACCGACCAGGATGGGCTGGAGACAGAACTCAAGGTTAAGAGCGCTTGTTGCTCTTTCATAGGGCCAGGGTTCAGTGCCCAACACCCACACCGGCAGGTCACGAGACTCCACTGCCCTCCCCTGGCCTCTGCAGGCACTGCACCCATGTGGTGCACAGACAAGTCACACACACATTAACATAAATTAAAAAAAAACAATTTAAAAAACCAGTTAGGACAAAAGAATGAAGTAAAATCATATTAAAGACTTTTTTAAAGGCTCTATCACCCAAAGTAACTCAACTGGGTGACCCAACAATTTGCAAAGAATACAATGAAATCCAGAACCCAAATTTTCAACTTACAATGACAAACACTTGACTAAAACAAAACAAAACAATCAAACAAACAAACAAAAAACCAACTGGTGGGTGGAGGGTAGTACACCCTTTTAGTGCCAGCACTAGGGAGGCAGAGGCAGGCGGATCTCTGAATTGAGGGTCAGCCTGGTCTACAGAGTGAGTTTCAGGACAGCCAGAGTTAAAGCAGAGAAACCCTGTCTCAAAATCAAAAACAAACGAAACCGTACGTGCAAAGAAGCAAGAAAATTGGGTTCTAAGCAGTTGTTTCCCGGGGCTGAGGACACACGGCAGAAGACCTGCGGGGTGTGGGAGAGATCCTGGGCTCCGCTGCCAGCGCCATACAAAAGAAAAGTTGTTTTAGAGATATTAGAATATCCTTTTCAGGACATAACGAAAAACATGCTCCTCGGGTGAGGAAAAACATGGAAGAGGTTCTCAGTAAAGGACCGGCAAGATGGCTCAGCCGGCAGAGCGCTTGCCTCAGAAGCCTGATAACTTGAGTTTGATCCCCAGAACCTGCATCAAAGGTGGAGAGAGAGAAACAACTTCCCACACTTGTCCTCTGACCTCCACACACTCACGGTGGCGCATGAACACACACACAAGCAACAATAACAAAAACAGTAATAATAATTTCTTTAAAATATTATTAGAAACGATCCAAAATAAAGTACAGAAAGGAAAGCATTCGAAGAAATTGAGCAGAGTATCAGTGAACTGCAGGAAGCCCTGAGCCGGGAGTGAGTCCGCCAGTAAATTACGGGGTCTCTAAATTACACCTTAGACACTGTTATTTACAAGGTGAGAAAGCAACACAAAGCCAATTTCTTGCTTCATTCCTTTCTTTTTAACTGGGGAATGAATCCAGAGCTTCACATAGGCAAGTACTCTCCACCCCTGAGCTATATTCCCAGCCCTTCTGGATTGTTTAACTTATCTTATTTTAGTGTTTGTTTGTTTGTTTGACAGGGTCTCAGTATGTAGCCCTGTCTGGGCTTTGAATTCATAGAGACCTGCCTTCCTTGCCTCCCAAGTGTTGTGAGTAAAAGTGAGCACCACCATGCCTGGCTCCTTCTGTGTTTTTTATTTTAAGATAGAGTCTCGCTAAGTTGCCCAGACTGGCTTTGAATGACTTCTGTATCCCAGCCAAGTCCTGAACTTTCGATCCTCCTGCTTCAGCATTCCAACTATTATAGCAGGATTTCCAGTTCTGCCTTCCTGGGTCCAAAAAAGTAGGGAAAGGTTGTTCTGTTTTGTTTGCAGTACTAGGCTCCATGCATGCTGGGCTTGAAATGTACAAGAAACACTCTATCTCTGAGTTATAGATACATCTAGCCCCAGTGCAAAATTGTAACTTACAAGGTAGATATCCACAAATTAACTACTTCCACATAGCATAAAAAACAATTGCAATTTAACATTTTAAAATACAACTTGTAATACCATTAAAGCCATTTTAAAAAAGAAAACTAGGAATCAAGTTAATAAGACATATGCTATCTCTACCTTGAAAGAACTAAATACAGGCATTAAATAAGTGAGAAGTATACAATGTTCAGGGATAAGATGATACAACATCTTATATCAATTCCCCTGAAATTGGTTTGTAGCTTAAAAACAACCCCAAAGTAAATCTCAGCAAGCTTTTAGGTAGAACTTGATCTAGGAAAGGGTCACCCATTCAAGGTCGCCCTCAGCTGCATGGGGAATTCATGCACAATCTAGGCTGCCTGAGGCCCTGTCGAGAGAGAAGGAGAGAGAGAAAGAGAGAGAGAGAGGGAGGGGAGAGAAACAAAGAAATTGATATAGAAGAAGAACAAGGTCAGGGTGAGTAAGATAAATTATCAAAGATACTTCACCAGATTTCAGATTCTATATGGTAGGAGGAGCAAACAGACTCTTTCAAGTGGCCCTCTGACCTCTACAGATGGGCACACACACAGACACACACACACACTCACACACACTCACACAGTCTTAAAGACTTACTGTGAAGCCACTATGACTGACACAGTGAATACCCAGATAGAGTAAGAAAGCAGAACAGAATCTAGAAACCAGGTTGACAAAGTCCACTAATGGGGAAAAATTCTTTTTTTGTTTCATATTGTAAAAGCAAAAGTTATGTTTTAAATTTTAGTTACTGTGCCTAAGAGAATTTTTAAAAAGAAAAACAGATAGCCTCCAGGAATGCTAGGTGGGGCTGTTCAGGTGAGATCAGTCTTGAATCTCCCTAGCCTAAAGGATTGTAGGAGTGGCTAGATCCCAAGGTGACCCTGCTGCTCCGGATGTGCCTGGTCACTTGTAGGCAGGAGATAACCCAGACAGGAAAGACATCGGGACAGATGCATGCCTCTGCCACTGACTGAAAGCGCTTAACCTTATGGGCTCTGCCTTTTGAAGCACCTGTGCCATGTGATTCGGGGCCTTTCTGTGGGAGCTCTGGAGGTGGCAGGTTCATCCCATGAGTACCTCAGAATGGTCCTGGTCAGAGTCCATTTTCCTGGTCAGTATTTAATTAAAGCTTGCTTGCTTCAAATTTGGCTCAAATTGTGGTGGTCTTATTCTTGACCGGATTTGGGATTTACAACATGGCAGGGGGACAGTCAGAGAGGAGAAAAGTGACCCTCAGGCCTCATTTTATACCTCACACAGAAGTTAACCTCCAAGTAAACTAGAAACCTAAACACAAACACCAACCACAGAAAACCTTGCAGGAATAGAGGCAAGGGAAATTCTTGAGTTAGGTAAAGATTTGTGACCTTTGGTTCACACAACACAAAAACATAAAAAGACAGTAACACCAGCCACTGGGGAAATGCGAACTTTACAAAGAAGGTCCTCCACAGAATCTTCTAGAAGGGCTAAAAGGAGTCTTTCACAACTGCTGGCTGCACCTCCAAGGCATGCTATGTGGAAAAAAGGTGGGCACAAAAGAGAGCACACCCTGTGATTTCACTTACATGGGCTTCTGTGAAGATGACACTTCAATGAGAGAACAACTCTAGGGGGTGGGGGTGGGGTGGGGGCGCCCCGTCCCTGAGGACCTGCCTACTCCTTGAGGTTGTGGCAGGACTGAGAATTAAGGGGATCGCTTCCACAGAGCACGCTGTTTGGGCATCCGAGTTCAGTGAGCGCTTGCTCTGTTTGTCAAGCATTGCTATTGTGACAGTGAGGGAGTCCTGCTGGTATCATGCTCCTCCCTCCCCCGGACACACTTCTGGCCCCTACTCCTGTGTGTCTTCCTGTAACAGTACGCACAACCTTTTACCCTCAACTTAGGGAAAGAGAAAGGAAAGATATAAAAATATCTTCACCGCTTTTGCAAGCAGCCTTGATATAAGATGAGAGAAAGGTAGAAATCCTCGCAGCCTCTTGTAGGCTGTCCTAAAATTGGAGAGGACTAGCTGACAGTGAGTCAGATTAGCGTCTCAGCTCACGGTCTGTAAACTCAATCCCTCCAACCTTTGTTCTTTTAGGAACTATCACACTAATGACAGCAACCCAACCAACGAACCACCAACCAATGCCCATACCGATTTTGGGAGCTTCAGACTTTTTTTACCCTAAGCCAAAAGTTCCCATAAACTCCTGTGGCACACAATCCCCAAAACAAGCTACAGGTGCCAGAATGGCTGCACCTAACCAAATTACAGCCACCTGCATCAAGCATTCCAAACCCAACGCGTAATCAACTCTACCACAGCCGGGATGGGAGCACAAACCCAATCCAAATGCCATTTTGTGATTTTACAGAAACCGAAATAACAAAAACTTCTTCTATGTGTTCCTCTACACCTTCCATTTAGTGCGACTACAGAACCAGCTCTCACAACAGGCTGTAGGTGAACATGATGTGCAACACTGGAACAGGGCAGATGAATGTATACTGACTTCTCCATCTTTGTTTGCTGGGGGATGTTAAGGTATTAAAATTAATACCTTCGGCGGGTTTTAATAAAGAGCCATGACAACTTTCAGGGATTCAATACCTGGGCTTAGGCAAAGGTCCAGCGTACATCCTCTCTCAGGGCCTCCTCACACGGCTCATTATTGAATACCTTAACAATTGGTGCCCCACGTTGGGTACCAGATATTAAAATATTACAAATAACAACTCCGGTCGGCTTCAATAATGAGCCGTGACAACTTTCTGAGATGGAAAACTTGGACGGCCAAGGCAGAGGATCTCACCTCACACTGCTCACTTGCAGCCTCAGCTCCCCATGACTCCAACCTGCTTCTCCTGGCACACACTCCCAGCACATGACCTGGAGGTATTTTATTGAAAGGAAGCACCGCCCACCATTACACAGGCCTTAATGCATATGAATAGAAATTCTACAGTGCACCAACCCCCAACTTCAGCTGGCTCACATGATGCCATTTTACCAGCCAGTCAAGTTCCCAGGCCGGTGAGGTCTTTGCTGCAAGGTGCTTAGGCTGAGGGGTCTGTGAAGTTCTTCGGTCAACACTAATACAATTGGATGCTTTTAGCACAAGTATCCCAGTAGGCAGACAGCATTAGAACGACAATTGTTCCAATCAAGGGCCATTGAGTAGGCATTTGCTAGTGCTCCAAATTAGCATACATTTTGCATTCCAGAGTCCACTCCTAAGAAGCTGGTTCCAATAGCTAAGGAAGGTGACCTTCTGGCAGTGCTTCAGACTACTATTTGAGAATAAGGTCAAATACACCCCAACAGGAGGGTGGAGAGGCCTGACTAGGGATTCTGAGACCCTAGAAGATGATGGAGGAACCTGGGTCCCTGAAGGTCTGTAAGGAGCATGCCTGTCACCACTGCCCTGCACTGAGAAATAAGTCAAAACCAAACCATGAGATCTTGGAGGGATTTTTTTTTTTAAATACTAACTTTAAAAAAAATATATAATTACATTATTTCCTCCCTTCACTTTTCCCCCTCCAGCCCCTCCCACTGCTCTCTGTCAAATCCATGGCCTCCTTTACAATTATTGTTACACACACACACACACACACACACACACACGCAACCCTCTCAGTCTATATAATGATACTTGCATGTATATGATTTCAGGACTGGCCAATTGGGGAACCTGTAGCTGTAGATTCACCAGATGCCAGATACAGCCGTAGATTCGGGTTCAAAAGCAGTTTGTTTATTCCTAGCTAATTAAATCACCAGTCCTTAGTACTGGAGCCCTGGAGCGTTTTAGCCTCCATATAATCTACTCTTAAGCCTAGAACTGGAAGGCTTCAGCCTCCATACACTCTAGAATGTTAGTTTCCACTGCTGACTCAGCCACCCTGACTAGCTCCCTCTGAACTCTGACCCTTCTGGTTCAACCTTGCTATTCTGACTCACACTCCTCTCCAAACTAACTGGTTCCGAGTGATCTTCCCGGCCAGTTTAATGTCTTTGACTGAACTCTTGTGACTCCAGCTTACTCTGGCTGATTCTCTGTCTCAGACTGAACTGCTCTGCTCGGCTTCAGACTGACTCATTCTTCCCATCTGATACTGACTTCTGCCAAACTGCATCTGTGTCTCTGTGTCTCTCTCTGAGCTCTCACTGCTCCATATTGCCTCAGTCAGCCTCTCTGCCTCTCAGTCGGCCTGCTTCATTGTGTCTGTGTCTCGTCCCCCATCTGCCTGCTTCAGACTGCTTGCTTCACAATGGGCGCTATGACCACCTCTTCGTGACTCTTCCTCTGATTTATCACTCTGTCCTTCACTCTGACTCATCTCAGACATCACTTCCAATCTGACACCGACTCCTTCTGAGTTCTGCTCCCTGCGTCTGCTTCCACATTGTGTTTTTCTTAGGGATTAAAGGTATAGACCACCATTGCCTTCTGAATATGGGAATCAAAGATGTTTACCAACATTTTTTCTACCCTATGGCAGTCATGCTCTCGGATTAAAGGATTAGACATTCCTCTAAACACCACAACTGACCTGGTTTAAAATTCTTAATCTCATTATGACTCTACCTAAAAATCCCTCTCGAGGAGCCCTTCCCTGGGGAAGACTATTCTTCCACTTTCAGCATTCCTTAGTTGCCTATAATTCTTTGTCTAAGGCTGAGGCCTTATGAATTTTCCCCCTTCTGTGTTAGCATGTCTACTGGTGTCATCCTTGTTCGGGTCTTGTTTAAGCACTGTGTTGACGAGAATTCATGGGTGTAGCTTCTCTGACTTTCCTAGAAGACGCAGTCTCACAGCAAACTTCTTTCTGGTCCCTCTTCCACAGCGGTCCCTGGGCCTTAGGTATATGGATGTATGTATGTACGTGCATGTAGAGATGGATGTAGATGCATCAGTTGGGACTGGGTAGCAAACAATCTCTTCTCTGTTTTGATCCGCTGTGACAAGTGCCGAGGGCTTTTTGCTGTTGCTGTTGTAGTTGTGTCACTAGCCCAATAGATCCACAAGCATCCTCTTTCTCCCTTCTCTAAACACTAAGCCCCAAAGCCTTGTGATTGAATCTTCGTCTTTATCCGGAGTCTAGAATCACCTATGAGAACCCAAGTTCGGTTCCCTACACCCATGTCAAGCAACTCACAAGAGATGGTGACTCCACCTCCAGGAGATCTGATGCTGTCTTCTTGCCCCCGTGGGAGCCCATACACATGTGGGACACACACACATGGAAGTTGTAGAAGTTTAAAGCAATTGTTTTGTGCACCCTTGGTAAAAGGGCTGCCAAGGCCTTGGCATTTTGTATTGTCTGCAGGTGTTTTATTCATGTGGAGGGTGTTTGATTGCTCATGATCTGCACATACTATCAATAGAACACCCGAGGAGCTTAGGTACCAATAAGAACCCCTGACAGGAGACACTAGGGGTTTCCACTGTCCAGTATGGTACATGCCATGATAGTGGTTCCCTCTGCTGAGGTCTGACAGGGATTGCACCTATGAATATGCCTCCTTATCTCTCTTGGTGAACCCACCCAGTGGCTAACAACTACACATGGAAACATACATACACATAAATTAAAAAATTAAAATGAATTTTAAAATAAGAACTTCCAGTCCTGTGACGTTGCCCATGTGCTTCCCTCTGTAAAGCTCAATGCCATCATCTCTAAGTTAGGGTAAGAGGATGTTCCTCACAGCATTGTTCCGAAGACTGTGCTAGGTAATAAGTAGATAAGAGCCCACACAGCCTCTGTTACACACGAGCATCTCAGTAGACCCCAAACTACCTTCCTCATTCCCAAGGAGTCCCTAGCTGACAGGCTGCATGTCGGCTTACCATGCAGAAGTCGGGCACAGATAGAGGTACTTCCTGGATGCAACATTGTTGGCATCCAATCATTCTTCCTTCTTGAGCTTGCAAATATAAGCTGTAGATAGACCTCAAGAGGGCAGATTAAATAGTTCAAGGCCATCCTCTTCTACATAACAAGTTTGAGGTTAGCCTGGGCTACATGCTACCCTGTCTCAAAGACAAGCAACAACAGCAAATCTATAGAAACATTTGTTGGAAGTATCGGGGCCACTTGATCCAAAATACGCATTGACAATAACACCAACGACAACCACCAAGGGCTGACCAGACTTAAAAATCTGTTGGCTGTATGTCATCATCGACTCCCCAAGATTAAGTCAAGATGCCCCAAAACAAGTCACTGGTACAACAATTCTATGAAATGCATAGTCTACAGGTGAGAAAAAATATCATTTAGACGGGTTAAGGGGCCTTCTGAAAGTCACATGGCCACCAGGTAAGGGAGCTAGAAGATGCACATCTTAGGTTTGACCTATCCCTGATTTAGTGAACAGGTTGTTCCAGCCACCTGTTCCAGACTTGGCCACTTGCTAGGACTGAAGACACAAAGACACAGGAGGACAGAGTCCTCAGTGTTTTCAAGGGGAAACAGACCAGTCACCCTGTGGCAGACTGCAGTCCTGCAGCACCAGGCCCTCTCTACTCCCCTCCCCCAGCCCCTGCTGCTGCTCGGGGCTGCAGAACCCCAGACCAGACATGCTTCCTGAGGCTGCTGTTTTCCTTGGCCCCTGAGATGGGAGACAGTGTGCCCAACGTGGTGGAAAACAAGACCTGGGATGGTGGGGGAGGCAAGGGGAGAACGGCCCCTGCTCCTGCCCCTACAACCTGCCTCTAGATGGTGGAAATGGAGCAGAGGGGGCTACCCTTCCATCCATCCACCAACCCATCCAAGCCATTGTTCCCTTGTTGTGACAGAGGGTTTGTCTGGGGCCCATGGACAGGACCAAGGGTTTCCTCCCCAGTTCTCCCTGCTTGGACAGCTGGAGGAAACAGGCGGCCAGTGAGCCAGCTCTCTATTCCAACAATAACAGGCTGCCTGCCCCACTGGTAGGCCCACTGGGGGAGCTGGGGGTGGGGAGGGAGTAGAGCCTGGAGCCAGAGAGGCCACCCCACTCCACCCTGCCACTGACAAAACATGTTTTCTTGTTTTCTGAGGGGGAGGGGAAGGCTGGTACCCATCCTGAGCAAACATGGTGCTGATAAGTGCAGAGGACCGGACTGCCAAGCTAGCGGCTGGGGCTGCATTCCTGAGCAGAGCCAGGTTGACCCGAGGGGTCACTCAGACCAGCCTGCCAGGTCTGGGAGTCTGGGCAATGAAACAGAGAGTTCCTTACCATGAAACCCAAGTTCTCCTTCAGTGAAAAGAGAAGAGGACCCCAGGCTTGCCGAATGGAGCTATAGACCCCAGCGGCAGAGCGGACTTTGACAGTAGGGATGCTCTACTGGGGGCCTGTTCTCCCCTCCCCCTCCTCTGTGTCACCCCTCTGCCTCCCCTTACTAGAAACACATCCCTCTCAAGGCTTCTGGAGAACATGAGAAACGAAGATTGCTCCCCATTGTCTTTGAAGATTTGGGTTCAGAGAGACTACATGACTTATTCCCAGTCATGTAGCAATGAGACTCTAAATTCACTACTGGCCATCATCCTTGTAAGTTCTGACCCTGTCCAGAAAGCACCCACATCCATTGGATCCTTCCAGCACCAAGCACGATTTGTTTTATCTCCCTCCAAGGGAAGGTGATTGATTGATTGATTGATTGATTTTCTGTGACAGGGTCTCATGTAGCCCAGGCTGGTCTCAAATTCCCTTTGTAACTGAGATAACCTTGATCATTCCTGATCCCACGGCCTCCACCTCCTCCTCAGTGCTGGAATTATAAGCAAGCACCACCATGCTCAATTTATGCAGTGCTGTGAGCAAACCGAAGACCTCGGGCACGCTAGGCAGGCATCCTACCAACTAAGCTACGTCCCCAGCCCCTGCGGAAGGTCTTACTATACTGTGTAGATGTGCAGTGTGCAAATCCCTGTTACCGTGTCTCCCTCTAAGGGGAGAGAATACTGTGGGGTAAGCCAGAGGCCCAGTGGCTACCAGCTCAGTTCCTTCAGTGCTTCTGAACGCTGGAAGTGCTCAACCAAGGCCACACCTGAGTGTCACTGCACAGACCCAGAAAACTCTAACGGCCAACTTCACGGAGCAAACTGTCCATTTCAAGTCTTTGGGGAAAAGGAGATTGTGTGTCCATGCTGCTGGAGGTATCTAGCAGATGCTAGACAGGGAGCTGGTGTGCCTGTGCCCCAACCCCTGGCAGGTGTGTTGGAGTAAACGCCACAGTGAGGGTGGGAGCCATGCAGCCCAGATGTGGATAATGAGGGTATACAACTCAGGAAGGATGAGAAGGCAAACTCAATCGGCTTCTAACCATGCGCAGAGGGAACACTGGTGATGAAATGCATGCCCGCGACAGGCCGTCCCACGTGCCCCTCGGTGCTGCAGCAGATATTAGGAACTCATTCCAAAGTGGGTGCCGCCTCCGAATCGGCCTTCCATATGTTTCTGTAAACACCCACATTCTCAGAACTGATTCCCAGGGTTGGCAAGACGGCGCAGTGGATAAAGCTCTTGCCACACAAGCTTAGTATGTCCTCAGTTTGATCCTCGGGACCCACCTAGAGAGAGAAGGAGAGAACCAACTCTACAAATTGACCTCTGACCTCCACATCCGTGCTATGGCACAAGTACACCTTCCCTCAACCCTCAACCCATCAACATAATAATAATAATAATAATAATAATAATAATAATAATAATAATAATAATAATAAAACAAAATCAAATTCTAAAAGAAATTTGAAAAGAATTGATTCTATGGCTGGACCTGGCTGTGCAGGCCTATAATCTCAGCTACTTGGGAGGATGAGACAGGCGGATTGCAAGTTCAAAGCCTGGCTGGGCTATAGACTAAGTTCGAGGCCAGCCTAGAAAATTTATCAAGAACCTATCTCAATGCAAAAAAAAAAAAAAAAACTGAAAAAGTCTGGGAATGCAGCTGTGCAATAGAGAATTTACTATGTATAAGGCCCTGGGTTCAGTCCTCAGTGCGGAAAACACAATCAAACACCCACCACCACACACCATGAGCCTGGAACCTGCGATCCCAGGGACCACAAGTCTTAAGCCAGGACCTGTTTGGGAAGTTCTCTGTGGACCATTCGCTGGGTCTAGCCTGAACTCCGTCCTCAGTTCTGGTTCCACGGTCCTTACTCATCTTCCCTTGCTGACCGAAGCTCTATATTTTGTTCTATCCTTATCCAACTACACACCTGCTTCCTGTCCCTAAGGTCCTGGCCTGAGAATCCAACCCAAAGAGACCTGGCCTCCTGCCTGTCTAGCTGTGGGTTGAGCTCTCCGTTTGTGGCCAGCCAGCTTAACTCCCTAGGGAGTCTTGGAAGGTGACTTCTCACCTGTGTTAGTGTCATCAATCCAACCTTGAACCTTTGAGGAAATCCCCTGCTAGAAGACCTGGCCTTTAGCAATATGGCAATCTGAAGTTGTATCGTGGCCTGGCTGGTAGGTTTAGTGTCCACCCCCTCCACTGGAAAGTGAATTTTAGATCAGCAGACGCCTGATCCAGCTAATCCTTAGGCACCCACAGCAGGGCCTGGAGTATGCGAGCCTTTGGTAGCTATCAGTTGGGTGAAGAAGCAAATGAGCTTTTTTCAGCCCACGCTTTGGTGCCACAGGCCCAGGCCCATGTGGGGCGGCAGCCTCACTGTGCAGAGACAGGGGCTGGGGACCTCGACCTCTGACTACACCGGCCCTTTGCACTTCCAATGCTCAGGGTCTGGCCACCAAACCTTTCCATACTCAGGTGCCTTCTCCCATTGTCTTTACCGGTCCTTTGTTTCTAGGGAATCTGAGTCTTTCCCCACCTGGTGACCTAGCCAGAGACCTCAGGATGGAAATGGAAGAGCAGGCTAGCGTACGAGAGTAGACAGGACATGCCAGCCATGTGACATGTGACTACGGACGAGTGAAGAAGAGCCCTGACATTGTTATTCACACCGAGAAAACAGCTGACAAAATTGGAAAAATTAATCAAAGCATTTAATTACTTCATTTAAAAAAAATTATTGTTTATTTTTGTTTGGGGAGTATGAGTGCTTTTTACCTGCATGTATATACCAGGTGTTTGTCTGGTGCCTTCATAGGCCAGAAGAGGGCATTGGATCTCCTGGAACTGAAGTTACAGATGGTTTTGAGCCACCATGTGGGTGCTGGGAATGGAATTTGGGTCTTCTGTAAGAGCAACCTGTGCTCTTAACTGCTGAACCATCTCTCTAGCTCGCCCCAAAATATTAATTTATTTTTAATTAGGGGTGTGTGTGAGGGGGTATGTGTACATCATTACAGGTGCTCAAGGATTCCAGAAGAGTGCATGGAATCCCCTGGAGCTGGAATTACAGGCAGTAATGAACTACCCAATATGGGTGCTGGGAACCAAATCCCGGTCCTCTGCAAGGGCAGCAGGCACTCTTAACCAGTGAGCAGCGAGATGCCTTTTGAACAGCAGATACTACCAGCTTTAAAGGAGAACTAAGAAACGCTGGCTGTGACACACAGAACACAGGCCTGTAATCCCTGCATTTGAGAGGTGGAGGCAGTAGGGTCAGGAGTTTAGGGTCATCCTCAGCTACATAGAGAGTTGAAGGCCAGCCTGGGCTCCATGAGACTTCGTCTTGAACAACGTCAGATGAGTGATTGCTGGTCTTAAAGGAGATCAGAGCAAAGTAAGAACTGTGTCATTCGGATGTACCCAGAGTTCTCATGTACGTCACGAAAAGGACCCTGCTGAGAATGCTAAATACGGAAGATCGTGGTAGAACTGACTGATGTACAAATCTTGCCCTGTTCTTTCCCGCTGGTGAAAAGAAGTGTTAAAGACAGTTCATAAGACAATGAGTTTGAATAGGGTGAGAGTGATGATGCTGAGTCAGGGTGCGGTTTCTCTTCTTGAATATCTTTGTTTCCTTTTCTTGTTGCTCCTCACTGATAAGGACTCCACGTGACTCACATGTGCATAGATGACGTCACTGTACTCTTACCTTTGGATCTGACCCAAAGAAGCACCAATAAGTCTCCAGTTTACCCATGGGTCGGGGAAGTTTACTTTCAGTTATGTATAAAATAACTGTGCACTGCTGGGAAAGGGGACGCCTAGGTTCTTGGGGTTTTGCATTGTCTTCAGGTGTTGGATTTCTGTGGGGGTTGCTTAATTGCTAAGGAGCTGCATGCACTACGAGATGAACACCTGAGCTCAGAGCTCGGGGTCCCACTGTCCTGACGGCTCTTGCCATGATGGTGGTTCCCTCTGCTGAGGTCTGGCAGGGTTTACGCCAGCGAATATGCCCCCGTCACTCCCTTGCTGAGCTGCCCCAGCAGTGAACAACTACAAATGGTGCACTACCATGGGACGGAACCATCACGCCGGCTAATCCAACATGGAGACAAGGAAGAAGAGCAAGAAACCCAGACCTTGCAGAGTCTGGTAAAGTATGCTCAGGGAAGCTACCAGGATAGAGATTCAAGTATTAATCGAAGGCTCCTCAAGGAAAAGGAGAGAAAGGGAAATAAGCCTCTATGAAGAGAAGATTGTGAAAGTGAAGTGAGGAAGAGGGCTCAAAAGGGAGAGCCACGGAATGGAGGCCCTTAGAGAAAGACATTTACATAGTAAAAAAAAAAATTCAGCTGGGAGCAGGAAAAAACGAAGGTTTTCACAGCTTTTCCTGACCATGGAGCTGACACTCCCTCCTGCCAGTAGCCAGGGCATGGAAAACGGTAACCAGAGCGTACTGTTACTCTTTAAACTGAATTTGTTGGTGGCTTTTTGTCTGTGTGAAGCCCAAGTGAGTCTTGTGTTTGAGATCTATGGAAAGGATTGTATGTTTCCCCTTAATGGTGGCGAAAAAGAACGCCAAACAGCCAGAATGTTTCAACCAGAGATTCTTCC
This sequence comes from Cricetomys ansorgei, assembly GCA_026225945.1. NCBI lineage: Eukaryota > Metazoa > Chordata > Mammalia > Rodentia > Nesomyidae > Cricetomys > Cricetomys ansorgei. Next base: position 10,045,134 of record JAMJFZ010004114.1, read on the forward strand.
CACTGGCCCAGGACCTCCTGCTGCTGTGAAAGTCACAGCTTAGAGCTAGAAAGCTGCTTGAACTGACCAGTTTTTTGTTTGTTTGTTTGTTTCTGCAAACCTGACTAAGAGAAAGGCAAGTAGTAACTCCACACCATGAAGGAACTCTTCCTGCAGACAAGTGACTAGTTAACTTTCCAGCGAACCAGACTCTATCTTAAAACCTGGAAAGTATTTCCTCAGGGTCAGCACACAGAAGCTGTCTTCCAGAACTGGCCAAGGTTGTATCTCCTGCTGGCAGCCGAGCTTGGTGCTGTAAGGGTTAACCCAGGTGGTGCTTATTTGGAAGGCATGAGAAGGGATCATGAAGAGCAGCTGAGGCTTCGCACTGTGAGTGGCCAGGAGAGGCCATTGGTAAAAGTGCAGCCTCAGTAGTAGTTGAAGGCCCAGATTGAAGGGGTCGCGCAGAGAAGTTGAGGCTTGGCAATATGAAGAGAGCCCAGGAGAGGCTATCGGTGAAAGTGCAGCCCAGTTGCAGCAAGGGACCCCAGCAGTTTTTGAACATGCCAGTACCATGGGATGACCACCAAGAACAGCGGCAGCAGTGGAGGGGAGCCAGCCAGAGCCTGGAGGACAAGCTGTGTGTGCTGCAGAGGGCAGAAAAGAGAAGTGATCCAAGCCCTTTGGAGGAGCCCAGGGGATTGTGAGTGAATTCCAGATAACTGGACATTGATAATGTTTTTCTGCTGATCAAAGACATTGTGAAAAGTTTGATAGATCTTTGGTATCATTTGGTTATGTGCATAAGAAGCCTCATAATTGTTCCTCTTATTGTTTTGCTGGTGTAGTGTTAAATTGTGTTGTGAAGGTAAAGCAATATCTGTTATACAGAAAAGGGGAAATGTTGGGGAAGTTTATTTTTAGTTATATATAAAATAATTGTGCACTGCTGGGAAAAGGGATGCCTGGGTTCTTGGCATTTTGTATTATCTGCAGTTGTGGGGGTTGTTTAATTGCTAAGGATCTGCATGCGCTATGAGAACAACACCTGAGCTCAGAGCTCAGGGTCCCACTGTCCTGACGGCTCTGGCCATGATGGTGGTTCCCTCTGCTGAGGTCTGGCAGGGTTTGTGTCTATGAAAATGCCTCCTTCTCTTGCTGAGCCCCCATCAGCCTAACTACTACACCTGTGGGCCTCAGAAGCCTGAAGATCAAATATGACAACTTGAAGAAACGATTGGGTAGTTTGGTTAGGCTGCAGTAATTGGGGTATGGAATTGGATTTTCTGATTTTGAAAAAAAAAAAACCTTTTTTTTTCGGTAAAAGGAAAGTTTTGATATGTTACTTTTATTTTCAAAAACAAATAAATATGTATAGAAGAACAGATGAAAACTGACCTCTGTGGGGCTCCCTGTGGCAGCATACACACTAAAATTGGAACAACACAGGGATTAGCATGGCACCTGGCAAAGGGTGACTCTCACATTTGTGAAGCATTACATATTTTTTAAAAAAAATGGGGATCAGAAAAATGGCTTAGAAGGTGAAGGCACTTGCTGCCAAGCCTGACGGGCTGAGTTCAACCCCGGGACCCACACGGTGGAAGGAGAGAGCCGACTCGTGAAAGTGGCCCTCTGACCTCCGCAGGTGTGACATGACACGCATGTCCACACACACATACGAAATAAACATAAAAATAAATGAATGAAGGCAGTTTTAAACATAAATATATGGTACATTACCCCAACCTGCTTGGGCTCACTCCGAGCCTTACAGAAGTCCCAGAGGGAGACAGGAGGAGCTTAGGTCAACGCCGAATCAGGCTGAGGAATGCCGCTCTGACCACCGTTCATCACATACTGTGCTCATGACTCTAATTCCTTACCCTTCCCTGTACACAGCCCTTGCCATATGACTTTGTAGCTTTTCTCATTTACAAGGTGGCATCTCTGTAGCACAGCAGAGGTATCTAGGTACTAGCTCTGAATCAAGACCTTCAGAGGTCTACCTATCTGCGTCTCCTGTTTCTACACCTGCTATAGACAGGACCACAAACTTCGGTTCACCTGCGAGGTGTAAGATAAGTGTCCATGCCACCAACATGGCCAAAATAGTCTAGAGCAACCAACAACTAAGAAACTCCCAGACATGCAAAGGTCCCGTCCAAAATCAATAGCGTAGTCAAGTTCAATTCACTCCAGTCCTGTGAGCCATAAATCTCTTCTGATGTATATACCACAAGGCTGTGTACTTCTTACGCAGCAGAAACTGACAGATACACTCTCCGGGCAACTCTTGGGTTAATTTGTTCTAATTTCCTTCCTCACAGCTGCCCAGCATCTGCTCGCACCACCTCCACCAACAGGAAGCCTATTACCTCCACAGGCAGACAGCCCACTTCAAAAACTGTGTCCATATTTTGAGTTTAAAATCTGTCTGTGTACTTCAACACTGAGAATGAACTGGCCAATATACCCAATCTATCCAGACCTATCTCCATGTTCTTCAAAACGTTCACTGAGCCCTTTGAGTCAAAAAGTCCGGAAAGAAAAGCTGTTTTCTCTCTTCGTTTGTACAAGACAAGAACCCCTGGCTCTCTGGAGCCTCCCTCTTCCTCCCCCTCTACACTGAAACAGCTGCCAAAAGGTGGAGATTGGATTTCCTCGGGGTCAGACCTGTCTCTCTCCAGGGCTGGCTCCACATCTCTGGCTCCCCCCGACGCTTGCCTCCCTGCCAACTGTCACGCCTCTCTATTCCTTCCTCTGGAAGAAGGACAACTGGAGAACTCCACCACCCATCCCATTCAAAGTGTCACCTGGCATGTCCTCTGCTCCAGGAGCCGTGTTGAGAACAAGGACATAAAAGGTGTAGAGTCCCTGCTCTTCGGGAATTCAGCTAGTGAAGGGGCTTTGATGTTCTAGGCAGGGGTCTCAGGATGACCACAGTCCTTCATGGGAAGCCTTGTTCATACCAGGCAGTTTGTTTACATTTATCTATTCAGCATTCGTGAAGAGGTCAAGAAACAACTCCCAGAAGTCAGTTACCTCCTTCTCCCACGTGGATTCCGGGCAGGGTTAGAACTCAGATTGTCAGCAAGCCATCTTTACCTGCTGAAGGCGAGCACCTTCACCTGGGGAGCTACCTCCAGAGCCCCATCCTGGGTACACTGTATCTACAATAGCGTAAGTCCTTGCAACAAACTACTGCGCTGGGGTTCTATTAGCTTTTCTCTCTTTTCTTTTCTTTTCTTCTTTTTATTTCTTTCTTTCTTTCCCATGTGTGTGTGTGTGTGTGTGTGTGTGTGTGTGTGACTAATCAGGGACTCTGTTCTACCACTGAGAAACAGCCTAGTCCTGTATCCATTTTTTAAAGATGAAGAAGAATTTAAGGCTAAGTCATGTGATTTGACATAGCAACATCTGGATGTCAGTCCAGAGCCCAGGATCTCCCTATGCACCAAACACTCCTAGGGCCAACACGCAGGTATCAGCAGGGCAGGACAACTCAAACTGTAATACAAAATAGGACAGTGGACATAATCTTGTCGCCAAAATGATATTTAGATTCATTCAACCAAAAAAAATTTTTTTTAGAGTTTCATGTAACCCAGGTTGACCTCAGCCCTTGAACTTCCGGTCCTCTGGCTCCCATCTCCTAAATGCTTGGATTACAGGTGTGCACCACCAAGTCCAGCTGCTGCAAATGCTGGGCCTCAAACCCAGGGCTTCATGCACGTGAGGCAAGCACCCAACCACAGTCACATCCCCAGTACCATTCGCCCAACATTTATTGAGCACCTTCTATTCAGTTCGGATCCCCGTTATAAACAGCAGCAACAACTCAACCTAACCTGAGTGGAAAACCCACTGAAGGGGTGGAGAGTATTGTGGGAAGAATCAAAGTGAGTCTTAGGACACCCAGGCACCCAGGAGTCCCTAGCAGCTGGAGCTCCCACTGAGCTGACACCGTAGACCGAGAATCCCTGAAGAACGCCACCACAGGTGTCCATTCATGCCTGTGGGCATGGCTTCCCTACGTGACCCCTCTGCTACCCCGGGTGTCTGAGTGGATCCATCTCTCTGAGTTCAAAGTCCTAACCTAGGTCACATGTCCTAGTAGCTATGGATATAGGAGGAGGAAGTACCCTGCTTCCACTCACCTCTGGACGAGTGGGAGGCAGTTCTTCCCCCCAAGACTCAAAGGAGATTCCATGAAAACAGGGAAGGGGCCGAGGTGCTGGGTAGCCAATATTACATGGCAGATGTGGACAACAGTCCTTAGCCTCCTGTTTCACAGTTTGGAGGGTGGGGTGAGGAGGAGCCTGATAGAGATCACCTGTCAGAACATTTCCCAAGGCGTGATCAGCGGGACAGCATGCAGCCAGGATGTGAGGCGGGCTTGGTGGTCAAAAGAATCGTTTTGAGAAACACCATCTTGAATGCCTTCAAGACCCATCAGAGCTTCTAATGTCCAGGGCAGGTGACACCTTCAGTTCTCACGGTCATGCAACCCTTTTCTTGAAGAGTGCTCTGTAGGACTGACATCCAGCAGGCCATGCTGAGGAAAACCCAAGTAACCTACCCTTCTCGTTATCAGACAGGGAAAGTGAGGGGCTTTCCTGCCCTCACAGCCTCTGACAGGCAACCCAGGACTAGAGGAAGGACCAGTTCCCAGCAGGAGTCAGAGAGATGGAGGTCAGGACCCAGGCTAGGGGAACGGATCAGACCCTCCCCAGCGTGGCGCCATGTCCTTGTTCTGCCTGCCGACACAGGCTCACCCTCCAGGTGCAGCTGAACAATGCACACCCTCTGTGCCTGCGGGTCTCGCTTCCACCCTCAGGGAAACCCCTGCCAGGACAGAGGGACAATATCATGAGAGACACTGGGAAGCTGGACCAGCTCTCCAGCTGCCCCTAGGGTCAGAAGGAAGGGGCAGGACACTCAGCGATTCACAGGCGCTCGTTCCCCAGTAGGGACAGGGAGGCCTGGTGTTAGCTCTCCCACACATCTGTGTGACCTTGGAGAAAGCTACATTCTCTCAACTTGGCTTCTCCAGCTGAAAAAAAAAAAAAATTAAAAAAATTAAAAGCTGTATCCTATTGGTTGATGCATTTCAGATAAACATCCATTAACGTATGAAGCATTCCTTAGATGTAAAGTTATTATCATATTGGACATCAAATGTGAAGCACTTCTTTTCCTACCTGGGACCCTGAAAGACTTTTCAAGTAGCTCACAGTGATTCCCCTGGCTTATGTCCTGCCAAGAGGCAGAAACAGGACAGCACGATGCGGAAGCATTCATTCCAGAACTACTACCCTTTGTTTTTGTATTTGTTTTATGAGACATTAGCTCATGATATATCCTAGGCTGGCCACAAACTGGCAGGATTCCTCCTGTCTCAGCCTCTCAAGTGCTGGATTACAGGCAGGAGCCACCGCACTCAACACTTGGCTCTTGCTGCTCGCTCTTCCAGAGGACCTGAGTTCAGCTCTCAGCAGGCACACGGGGCAGCTCACAAACCACCTATAGCTACAGTTCTAGGGGACCTGACACCCTCTTCTTGCCTCTGCACACATGTGGAACACATAAACATATGCAGGAACACATGCACCCATATACATAATAAATAAGTTTTTAAAAATACCATACTGGGGGCTGGGTGATGGTGGCATATGCCTTTAATACCAGCACTTGGGAGGCAGAAGCAGGCAGATCTCTGTGAGTTCAAGGCCAACCTGGTTTACATAGTGAGTTCCAGGATAGCCAGAGTTACAACAGAGAAGCCTTGTCTCAAAAAGCCAAAAACAAAAACAAAAACAAACAAACAAACAAAACCCAAAACAACCAAGTGATGCTAATGTGCCAGATCCATGTTTATAAGCACACACACACAGAGACACACACATATACCATACACACACCACACATACACACACCACACACACACACGCCATGACATCTTGTTCTTTTGCCCCTGTAACCTTGCTCTGATGGTCCAGGCTTCATAACGTAGGATTCCCTTATCTTTGCCTGGTGAATTTCTATTCTTTCTTCAAAATCCCAAGAGCTGCCACCTCCTCAAGGAAGTCCTCCCAGACTCTGCTCTCCCCAGGCTCAGTCAGGTGTCTCTCACTTGTTTGTATGCTTATGGCTTCCAATAGCCTGTGACTTAAGAGCTGTTACCTGTGAGCAGAACCCGGCTGTGCAGCTGGGTGGATAAATGTGAAAGCCGGCTCTCATCTCTCCCCATTGAGGGCAGCCTCAGGTTTGGTCTTCTGTCAACCCTTAAAGCTAATTCCACATGTTCCTCGTTTCCCCCAAAGTAAGCATGAAGTAATGAGGTATCAGTACACGAGGCAGCTGAGCGACTTTGTAGGAAGACTTTCTAAGGACAGAGGAGACGCACACCCTACAGCGAGATTTCCAAATACTTATGAGACCTGTTCATTCCTTCTCCAGACAACTAATACTCTTGACCTGAAACATGGTGAGCTCCAGTAACTTGCCAAGTGGGGAAACAGATCATTAAGTCAGGAGAACTGCCTTCAGCCTCACCGGGGAAGCGAGGCCACAGTTCACCCACGGCGGCACAGCGCTCAGAGAAAGGGAACACAAAATGAGTAGGAAGGGTGGGGAGAAAACTCTATGATAAGGAGATGTTGCCGCACTGAACTCTGGGATATGCGGAGGCCACCATCAAATGGACTGTCCTGACACCTCGAAGAGAAATACAGCAATAGGAGAGACATGCTGAGAGTCACACCCACTGCCAACTATAGAGGCGACCATGGAAAAAGAACAGCTGAGTATGTCGGTCCTGGCTGCTCCTGGCCCAACCTCCCGCCAGTCCTGGGACAGAAAATAGCCTGGCTGACCCGGAGCATACAAAGCATTTCCTGTGCAGCCCTGGGGACCCCTGAGCTGTACTTTCTCAGGGGTGGGGCTGCCTGAGGGTTGGGGCAGAGGAGGAGGGGACAAGCCATCTTGAACCCTTTCCAGCACTGTAATGGCCAGAGACTGGAGGGCGTGGCACACCCGTGCCCGGGGAGCATGTGTAGGTGTGTGTGCCCCTGTTTGTGCCGGGGTGGGTGGTGGCCCATGTCTGTGTGGTTAGTCTTGGGTTTTACGTGCCTTTTACTGGGAACTGAAAGCTGGATGGACACACAGCCACTCACTCAGGCTGGTTACCTCCTTGACTTAGGTCTCAGAGTAAAGGGCAAGAAGAGAATCCACTGGTGTCATGAACATCCATCCCCTTGGGACCCCTCCAGCCACGGTGTTCCTGGAGCAACTTCCGATTGCTCTCCCATTACTGCCTGGTCCCCCAAGTTCCCACCTTGCACGTTCTCTCTGGTGTCAACAACTTGGTTCTGACTTTGCAGGAGACTGAGCGACCAGCCAGAACTTTCACTAAGGGCCTTTCCCAGGAAACAGAGGCGGTTCAGGGACAGTCGGGCCTGACTTCTAGAACCCCAGAGTAGCTGGCTGAGAGGATGCCCCCTGGGAAGATTCCAAACATCCCCAAGTGACTTCTCCATGACGCAGCCTCTCCCCTCTTCCCTCCCCTTGTTCAGTCCTTGTCCCCATCTCCAAGGCTACCGTTTGGAATACTTGGCTTTCAACCGGCTCTGCCCATCTCATCATTAGACGGTTCGTGGTCTGCCTCTGTTAGTTGTGCTATTTTTGCTGTTGTCTCTGTTGTTTTGTTTTTTATCGCCTCATGTTGTATAACACTCATCGAAGCAGAACAGCCACCAGCAGCGTCTGCTTCCCAAAGATCACCACATTGGCTTGGAAGGGCAGGAAGGATCACCGGCCCCTCAGCTGAGCAGACACCCACTCCCCCAAGACAACTGAAGGCAGTTCTGCCCAAACAGCACACAGCCTTGGGGAAGGGGGCCCTGCCTGTGCAGCCATGGGGAAGTCACCCTCCATGCTGTGTGCAGACCTTCTAGTGTGGCAGGTTTAGGGTCGCCCGTTGTTCTGTCAGTAAGCCCAATAAACTCATTGTATCCCTAGGGGGAACTGTGGTAGGGATTAAGCTTCGGTTCGTCATTGGGACCTTGAGAGAAGAAGATGTTACCTAGTTCTCCCAGGAAAAAAATTCTCAAAATATCCCTACATAAGGAGATAAGCCTTCCTATCTCATGGACCTGGGGGCAAGAGCGGCGGTAGCAATTATAACAAGAATCTGAGTGGTGGGATCCTCTTGGAGGAAGTTGGGCTTTCATGCTCAGGGAGTAAGACACACACACACACATACACACACACACACATACACACACATATACACACACACATACATATATATACAGACATATATATATATACGCACATATACACACACATATACACACATACATATATATATACACACACATACACACACATATACACACATACATATATATACACACAGACACACACACACACAGGATGCCATCCAGGTGAAACACTGCCTTTCAGCACACTCAAACTCATTAGCCTCTTGTTCCTCTTCTGAGTCTGAGGTCTCCTGTCTCAGGCAGGGTGAGCCACCCTGACCTTGTCTTCTATCCTGATGTACTTTGACTCTACAACCCTGGACCCCATGGAGCACCCTGTAAAAGACTCAGAAAAGCTGCTGGTCTCCACCATGGTTACAGGACACTGATGAACTCCTGGTAGGGGAAGGGCGGCACCTGCCTTGTGTCTCCTTTAACCAATGCAGGAGCCTTCTCAGGAGAACAAAGGTTTTCTGGATGAGGCTAGATCAGGATTCAGAGTCTGGTGATGTCAGATACATTACCTCCTCCCAGTTGTACTGACAGGAGAAGGACCTGAGGCAGAAGGAGTGTGGAGGAAGACGATGACCTTTCCCAGCCCAGCTCCAGGGACTGGGTCAGAGCCTTAAGTCAGGAGAGGAAGAGCTACTGGCAGAGACCATGAGAGAGCAATCATTCCTGAGGAACTTTGAGAGAAGCTCACAAACATACTATTTTGAGGTTCAGGAACAAAGGGTGAGAAGACCCCCTCAACACACATACATGCATACACACACACACACACACACACCTTATGAAACTCCAAATGTCTTTATAAGGACTAATGGAAATATGGTATTGCCAGGTGTGGTAGCGCACACCTTTAATTCCAGCACTCAGGAAGCAGAGGCGGGCAGATCTCTGTGAGTTCAAGAACAGTAAACAGAGCTATGTAGAGAGACCTGTCTCAAATAAATCAATACACACACACACACACACACACACACACACACAATTATAAAAAACAAAGCCATGCATCAAAGCCAACCATCTAAGACATGAGAGACACGTGCTCTGTCTAGAGGAGATAGGTCTATGGTACGGAGCTGATTGAAAAACATGGTGTCACCTGGAAACCAAGCCGTCTGCTGACTGAGGTCAGCAGGGCAGCCTCTAAACACACAATGAAGACTCTTCTAAGGGTCCTGTAGCCCCTCTGTGGCTTGCGGGGGTGTGGGTGTTCAGTCACAAAATAGTAAGTGATATCTGTGCGAGAGACACCTCTGAGTGAACAGGAGTCGGGAATCCACAGATGTGGAGCTGGGATGGAAACAGCGGCTCTCAGGGCAGGGTGACTTCATATGCATTCGTAGGTTTGTAATTTTGATGGACATAAGAGCCAGAGAGAGAAGGTCGGTGACTTTCGTGTTAGTCACAGGGGTAAGTTAGGTTGTGGCACTAATTTAAGCTCATGCATGCCCTTTCCGGTCCCCCCCAGAACAGGGAGGACAAAGAGCTACAGCGCCAGGGAAAAGAAAAGCACCCCAACGAGGGGGGCACGGGCTGTCCCTTGGGCCTCTCCCAACAATGGCATGGGTAGCAACACTGTTTGTTTCTGGAGTCAAGACCCCTCCCTGGATACCCCCACCCCTCAGTGGCAGTTGAGTGAGCCACAAGCAAGAATGGGTGCCAGGGGCGGCTGCTAGTGACTTTGGAAATCTCCTGGTGCCTGGGGTTCCACCTCTATGACCACACCGTATGTGACCAGGAGCGGAAGAGGAAGAGGTCAGGCAGGGACAAGAGCACAGACTGTCCTGAATAAGAGAAGGACTCCCCTTAGATGGAGAAAAGATGGGTAGACACTGGCTGACCAGCTGGGTGTTTGGCCTCACCCCACCCCACCCCCAACTGCAAAAGAAGCAATAGGAGCAGAAGCTCCTCTGGGCCAGAGACCTAAGTGTGGAGATAAGTCCAGCATACATGTGATTCCAGATCAGCCCCTAACCTTAGCACCTACCCAGGACCCTGGAGCCCTAACTACTGGGGCTGTATGTGAACCTGCCCTAGGCAGACAAGCCCACAGGCCCTCCTAACCCTGTCCGACCTCAGTGTCAGTCATGCTGGCACTTCGCTACCGGTGATACTCGAAGCTGGGACTTCGGCAGGAGAGAGAGTTAACTTCAAAGGTGGGACCCAGCACACCGGTGAGGTCTGCAAGCTGGTTGGGGTCAGAACAGAGATGTTTCAGAGTTTCAGGAGATGTGTGGGGTCAGAGCAGGAAGCCAGGCTACAGTTCCGGGGCACAGAAGCCAAGCAGAGCTCCTGCAGGGAGGCAGAGAAAGAGCTAAGGCAAGGCTAGGCAGATGCCAGAAGTAAGCTGAGGTTATAGACCATAAGCCAACAGAGCAAGTGTCATGGAGCTTAGACGGCTAAGGTCCGAGCCTGTCCACAACTCGTGCACATCCGGGGCAGCTAAGAGACCTCAGAGCTAGGAGAGTTGGTCACCACCTGCCGCCAAGCATGTTAAGTCCGGAGCAATAGACAGTCACCAGCAGGAGCCACCAGCGATGCTCAGAGGGGTCTGTGCCGTCAACAGCCGCGTGAACGCCTCCTGTTTCTACGTAAGGAAGCCAGGAGACCAAGGAAAGGGCGTCAGCCCGCAGGCTTTGGGATGAAGGATGTCATGGTGATTCTGGCTTCCCCAGGCCTGAGCAGCCACGATTCACACCTGGATGGGGGCCGTGACACACAAGGCAAACAATAGTTATCAGTAAGGAGATGACCTTGTGTCTGACCTACTTGAGCGGCTCTCTCGATTTAGCTCCCAAAGTCCTGACCTTGGAGTGTCAGCCCACGCAACCTCCGGATGAACCTCACCGACAGGACAGAGTACAGGGATGAAGAATACAAGCCCTAGAGACATTCAGAATGCACAGGGGCGGGACATGCCTCTGATGGAATGTTCCATCCCTGCTCAGCACTGTAGTCACTAAGCACGTGTTGCAGCTGAGCACTTGGACAGTGATGAGCCCTTCCTCCCCACCTCCCCCGGCCCATCTCAGTTCTTTTAACGGTCACCGGTGGCTAGTGGCGTCCATGCCACACAGCCTGGCCCAGGCTCTTCTGCGCGGTGATACAGTAAGGGTGCTACGAGTCAGGTAGGACTGCACTCAGATTGCACTCCGAGGACGTCCCTCCCCTCTGCCCTCGCTGCCCCACAGCATGGCTACTTGCTATGAATCTCAACCCGTCGCTGGACTCTCTGGGCTGCATGTGCTGCAGCTGTGGACTCTTGCCTAGCTGCCCTTTCTGCATCCAACACAGGGCTCTGTTCGCTACTGAATCTCTTTGGGACACCTGCTCGTCTCCAGATCTGGTAAGATCTCGGTGCTGAGTCAGGTATGCATCTCCCAAGATGGACCCAGGGCCAGCTCAGCTCAGACAGTCATCAGAGGACGCTCCATGTCGTATTTCATCTACCGCCTGTGATACTTATCACAGCTCCAAGAAGAAATTAAGAGGTCTGAGGAAACTTGCCCCGCTTGCTCTTCCTGCCTCCTTGATTTTCTAGGCCTACTGTTTGCCGACCCAACCTCTTAGATGTCTTTTACATAATCTCAGAAGGTTTTATGGGGTGGGGGGGCCAGACTAAAAACTGATAGTTTCTGCAACAGCATTTGGCCACTGTACAAATTGGGCAGCGGCTCTCGTTGGCCTGAAAAGGAGTCCTGTCACATCCACTTGATGGATGTGAAAAAAACTCTTACGGACTCAGACAACTAGACTATCAAAGCAGCAAATGTCTTTTTTTCTACCTTTTCTAGCCTTTTATGTTGTTGCTGCCCACCATAAGAGAACATTCCATTTTCCTTGGTCTCTGCCCAGCTTGTTCACTCTCCCAGATGCTGATGCTTCACGGTCCCTTCCTCTTTAAATGCTTCTCTGAAAATTTTCTCTCTGTCTCTCTGAGAGCCAGGACATCTACAGAGGCTCTGGGTCCCAAGCAGCAGCCTGGAGTTGTAAGCACCCTACTGCCCCGCCTCCCTGCACCAGCCTACACTTAACGGCCCGGCCCGGCACAGCCTTCTTCACAGGGGTGGGTACCCCTCTACATCCCCTGCGTATCATTCTCAGCCTCTCGAACTGGTGAGTTTTCACCCCACAAATCAGATCAAAGTTCATGTCCACTTTTTCCTCCCCCTCCCCGCAGCTCTCTCCCCTTCCTTCCCACGGCTCCTGTTTCCCACAGCATTTGCACCCTGCCCTGCCAGCCACAGCTCAGTACCTAACAATTCTTTCAAAAATAAATAAATGAAATGGGGTTTAAACTAGCCACCTCCCTCTACAACCTGGTCTGCTCAGACTGTCTTTGGGGGGGGTGGGTGAAATTCCCCATAACACTCAAACATCTTTCTTTGCTACCCCCTCAGCAAACCACTGCCACCTGCTAAACTGCCTGCCTCCCTCTTACACACACACATACACACACACACACACACACACACACACACACACACACGCACACTTTGGCTAAAGTTCTGTCTTAATGTTAACAGTTTTCAATCAGGTTCCACAGAATGTCATGTTAAAGATTTAAAACACATGTTGCTACCGTGTGAATAACTTGTCTGTGTCAACTGTCTTGTTCGTTGGCCAGCAATTGTCAGGCCTGCCTGTCTGGACTTTTATATTGTACATTAATTTTATTTTTAAAAGTTAATTTAGATGATAAGATCTGTCACTCCTAAGCTCATAAGACCTGCCTAATGTTAAGACATATACATTTGGGGACTGGAGAGACACCTCAGCAGTTAAGAGGTTCCTCTTCTGGAGGAACTAGGTTTGATTCCCAGCACCCACAGGGCTCACAACTGTCTGTAACTCCAGTTCCAGGGATCTAACGCCCCCTTCTGGCCTCTGCAAATACCAGGCATGCAAGGGTACACTGCAGGCAAAACACCAATACACATAAAATAAAATTGAAATTTAAAAAAAGGTATACCTATTTTTGTTTCAAAACTAACTTCCTAAGCTTTAATCTGACTTAAGTTGGCATTTGCCTAATTTAAAACATATACATTTGGTATTTCAAAACTGATGAGTTTTTATTTTGTTATTCAAAAAGTTGTTTTCAAAAATTCTAAAAATAACCCACAATTACAAGGTTAACATACAAGCTTTTTTTTTCCCTTTCTTGGTAACAAGGTCATTTACAGCTCTTGATTCGGATATAATCTGGAATTTACTAATGTTATGTCTCATAAATACTAAGAAGTTGTAAGAATTAGGTTGTGTTTGAAGGATTGCTGTTATGATAATTTTGTCTTAAGCTACAATGGCTAAAGCAAAGTTTAAACATCTCATGATGTTTACATGAAGTTCCATGTAAGTTAGATGATGTAGAAAAGACAAAACTTAAGAATTTTATGTGCTCAGGGGCTAGAGAGAAGGCTCTGTGGTTAAGAGTGCTTGTTGCTCTTGCAAAGGACCTTGGTTCATTTCCTAGCACCCACATCGCAGCCCACAACCATCTGCACCATCTGCAATTCCAGTTCAATGGGATCCAATGCCTTCTCTGACCTTCGGGGGCACCAGGCATGCATATGCAGACAAAATCCTCTTACACATAAAATAAAATAAACCTAAAACTAATAATACCGTATGTTCAACAGTTAAGTTAATTATTTACTTGCTCATATAACTGTTAGGTTTGAACATAGGACTAATGAGACCTCATTCCCCTGCCATCTTACAGAGGGCTAGCAGGCTCCTACAGTCTGTGACCCACTCCCTCGGACCTCCGGACTTCAGGAAATGCTAAATCCCACAGGCGCTGAAGTTTGCTATCTCTCTGTTCTTTTCAGATGGCTCTCATAATTGTTTCTGGGCTTCCGGAAGCTGTAGGAAGAGGTAAATAGCCCATCTGGATTTGTAAAACAGTCTCTCTGAGCATCCTGGGAGAGCTCTAGGAAGCCAGAAACTTTAGTTGAAGCCCATTTCCCCACCCATCCACTGAAGGGACATGTCTTCCCTTCACTGGCCTCTCCACACTAGATTCAAAGCTTCCCACAGTGCAAGACAACACTCCTCCCACCACCACCAAATTACCTTAAAGCAGGCCCCCTCAGCCTTCCAGCCAGTCCAATATTTTCCCTGTCTCCCTCGGACCTGCCACATGTCTCTGCTGTTAAATACCGAGTCTTGTGGATTCAAGGAACTATCTTTATTTTCTGTGTCTTCTACCGTATCAGAGAGTCAACAAGAACAAAAGTTGGCTTAAATGATTTTGTTGAAGATAGCTACTTACCAAAATGACAAACTACAGTTTAAACTATTTGGAGTTTTATCTGAGGTAGATCTGAGTATATGAACAATTGTTAAATTTTGTAAGAATTAAAAATAAGATCTGATTGCTGTTAGGTTATAAAGTGCTATGCGTTTGGGGTTAAGTGGCATGCATGTCTATGTCTAAGTATGAATGATTTTATATATATATAATATTTCAAGGTCAAGAGGGTTTTTGCTCAAAGACAGCTTCTGTTAATGAGCTTTGAATATAGTTTCCCCCCCCTCAGATAGGATCTCACTATGTAGACTACGCTCATCTCAGACTCACAGAGATCTGCCTGCCTCCATTCCTGCCTATAACTTCTGCTTTTACAACATGTTTTTGATAATAACTAATTTTCACAGTACAAGATGATTTTCTGAGTTCTGACTTATTTAACAGACTTAAAAGTTACAGGCATAAAGTGTAGATTTGGTAAAGGAGGTTTTTGTTAAATGCTTTTAGATTTTTTTTTTTAAAAAAGAGTTATATGGGGAAATTTATAAAGGATAGTTATAATATAGTCATCAATTATAATTCCCAAGGTCAAAATTCTGTTACAGTTCAATAGAATTGATATTAACTCCCCACTGACAACAATAAGGGTTCTTTAATTAAGATTTATTCCTTTTTATTTTATGTATATGAGCTCGTTTGAGATACGCATTGCCTGCATGCATATCTGTCCATGTGAGTGCCTGGTGCCCACAGAGCTCAAAGGAGGGTGTCAGAACCCCGGAAACAGAGTTACAGATGGCTGTGAGCTGCCGTGTGGGTCTGGGAACTGAATCCAAGTCCTCTGCAGGAACAACAGGTGCCCTTACCCGCTGAGCCATCTCTTCAGTTCTCTGAATTCATTTTCTTATTGGGTGAAGCCTTAATTTGCTAAATAAACACCGTCTTAAAGGTAGAACCACTTTTATTACAAAGAATGTTTCCCACTTAACATTTGTACTAAATTATAGTCAACATCAGACTTATTTTGCTAAATAACTACTTAGATCTATATAAACCTGACCTATTATACATGTTCCCTTGTGTCTATGTAAATCTGGCTAGACAAAACCTCATTGTGGCTGGCAGTGGTGGCACACGCCTTTAATCCCAGCACTCAGGAGGGAGAAGTAGGCAGACCTCTGTGAGTTCGAGGCCAGCCTGGTCTACAGAGTGAGTACCAGGACAGCCAGAGTTACAACAGAGAATCCCTGTCTTGAAAAAAAAATTTTTTTTCATGGTATCTGTTCTTCACACTAAACTCCTTAAATGCAAAAGCCGCCAGAGGATTTCATGAATTCAAAGAGGATGCCCTTGGAGCAGCTCGGGTCATGGCGTCCACAGCTGTGTCTCTCCCTACCCTCGGATCCCTTTTCTCTCTCCAGAACTCCAGCTCTTGATTCCCTTCACCCTTCTGGGTTTTCTTATTCACTGTTCGCCGTGCTGATCTCTGAGTTCATCCTTCTCCAAAAGGTAAACTGAGGCTCACAAGGACATCAGCCTGCTCTCTTCAGCTATGCAGAGAAACATACAGGCCTCTTCTATGTTATATATATATTGGCCAATTGTCATGTGCTATTTAAGCTTACTCAGTAGCAGGCTCAGGAGGTGGATTTAACCCACTTTCTTCAGACCCGAGTATATTTATCTCAACACGTTCTCCAAACTCACCTGCCCTGGGTCAGGCTGGCCCCGCTGATTCTGTAACAAGAAAGAGAGAGGGACGGAGATGGGGAGAGGACAAGAGAACAGCACAAAGTCAAAGCACTGTGCCTTGGAGAACAACTAAAGAGAAACCGTTCCCAATGTCAATTACTATTTATCCCACGACATAAATGCATTCTGTGAATGGCCAACAGGAAGCTTGCTTATGGAGAGGGCTCCCTGACTAAAACTCCTCAATCAATAACCCCAGCGCCGGAGTTTTTACAAGGCTGCTTTGGTTGATTTCTTCTAAATGTTGTGGCTATGCACACGATGATGCTCCGCTATTTACCTGCTGTTTGTCTCCATTTGCTACCTACACTCATTCAAATGTATAAAAGGCGCTGAAAACTCGGCTTGGTATATTCCACAATGATAATGGTCATGCTAATCTGAACGTGGTAAGGCCACAGATAAAGGTGCCATCGTGTCCTTATTTTAACCATCTTTTTAAAAAATAAGATTTTATTTCATTTTTTGTGTATAGGTGTGTGTGTCAGCATGTGGGAACATGCAAGTAGGCGCAAGTGCTCCCAGAGGCGTTGGATCCTCAAGAGCTGGGGTTCCAGATGTTTGTGAGCGGCCTGGTGCGGGTGTTGGGAACTGAACTCGGGTCCTCCGGAGGAGCGGCCAGGGTTCTTACCCTCTGAGCCAGCTCTCCAGCCTCTCACCATTATCTTCTGATGTAATTATTTCTCGGACACTCTACGTCTTCAAACCAAGTTTTCAGATGTTTTCACTGGATTAAGATTCAAATGCTCAGGCCTTTAGAGGCGGCTCGGCAGTCAAGAGCACTGGCCACTCTTCCAGAGGACTCGAGTTCTGTTCCCAGTGTCCACACGATGGTTCACAACCGTTTGTAACTCCAGCTCCAGGAGATCTGACATCCTGTTCTGACCTCCACAGACACGAAGAACACACATGGTATATATTACACACGTGTAGACAAAACGTTCATACACATTCGATAAAATAATAAACAAATTAATTAATTAATTAAAACATATTCACTGTCTTAAAAGTCAAATGCTTCCACTGTATTTGTCTCCCTCAGAGACTTCTCAGTGCTACCTGTTTCTGATACTAGAGCCTGATCTCTCCTTGAAGCCCCTGACATACTCTTGCCTCTGTCCGTCAGTGGCATTAATGATTCTTCTAATAAACTCCTTCGTCCCTAGTAATTGGCCTCAGTGTCCTCGTGAATCCCCCCCAAGCTGTGCTGGATAGCTTTATGTCAACTTGACACAAGCTAAAGTCGTCTGAGGAGAGGAAACCTCAATTAAGAAAATGCCTCCATAAGATTGGGTTGTAGGCATCACTTATAGGGCATTTTCCTAATAAAGTGATTGATGGGGGAGCGCCCAGGCCATTGTAGGTGGGGCCATCCTTGGGCTGGTGGTCTTGGGATCTATAAGAAAGCAGGCTGAGCAAGCCATGATGAGCAAGCCAGTAAGCAACATCCCTCCATGGCCCCTATGTCAGCTCCTGCCTCCAGATTCCTGCCCAGCTTGAGTTCTTGTCCTGACTCCCTTCACTGATGGACTACAGTGTAGAAGTAATAACCCCTAATAAACCCTTTCCTCCCCAACTTGCTTTTGGTCATGGTGTTTCATCACAGCAATAGTAACCCTAACTAGGACATCATCCCAAACCTAAGGTGCTAGAACCACCAACAATTGCTCTCTGCTCAGAGTAGGGCTAGATGACTGGAAAGTGGGAAGGAAAACAGCCAGGCGATGGGACACACTGTTGTAGCACGTTGCTGCTGCAGGGATGGCTCAGCAAGGAAGACAATGAGACATTTTCATAGGTGGAAGCCCTGCCAGACCTTAGCAGAGGGAACCACTGTCTTGGCCAGTGCCACACTTGACAGTAGAACCCAGAGCGTCTGAGCTCAGGTATTTTATTGATTCAGAACACCTCAGGTGTAGATCATTAGCAATCAAATCCCCCACAGAAACCCAACACCTGCAGGCAATACAAAATGCCAGGGCCCATGCATCCCTTTTTCGAACAGTGCACAAAAAACAATTATTTTAAACACAACTAAAATAAATTTCCACAACAACACACATTCCCTACTTCAACCTCACGGAAAGCCTATGAAGAAAGCATCATTAATACTTAAAGGTGTTGGATATGGTGGTTCACAAGTATAACCTCAGCATGCAACAGGAGTTGCATCATGAGTTCCAGGCTAGTGTGGTCTACGATAGGAGACTGTCTCAAAACAACAAAATTTAAAGGTGCTATCTTATAAGCAAAGACATCAACAACTTGGCCAGTCAGCTGTTGGCACCAAAGCTAAGATTTGACTGCAAGTTTCTGACTCCAATGTGCACAGTCTCTGCCTCTCTGAAGCTGAAACAGAAACTGGCCTTTTCCTAGCACCGATGGGTTACAGAGCTGAACAGGACAGAGACACCGGCTGCCACATAGCTCTCTAGGCTCATCCTCTCCTGGGTGGGTCTGTCCTGTTATGACTTCCAGAAACATAATACACCCAGATTCACACATAAGGCAAAGGCAAAAGGCACAAGGCCAAAGAAAAATTATCTATTCCTGCGCCGTGCATTAGTGCAAATAATAACAGTTGATTTGATATTCTTGGCGTAAAGGGAGGCAGAGAGATGTTTTGTTTGGGCTGACATTAAAACGCCACACATGCCTGTCTGCACGCTGATGCGCTCACTGGAGGACCACTGAGGTCAGAAGTGAGCTGGAGGGGAAGATTAGGGTGGAAAAGGCACTAATGTTTTTAGACATATAATAAGTACCAGGAACCCGGTAAAAGTGTACAATAGATTATCTAAAGCAATGGCTGGCCTGAGAGCTACCTACGACTCCCCTCATTTTCCAAGACCCTACTGAAGCTCAGAAGGGTTGAGGTGACTTGCCCAAAGTGACACAGTTGAGAGTGATGGAGAATGATCAGAAAAGCCTATGACTCCAAGCCTATTTTACATCACAGTGGCCCTGGCAGAGGGCTAGAAAACCCACCGACTCCGGTGAAACCCTCCAGGGCTGAGGAAACCCTGGCACATTTGTGGCCATCTGGCACCAGTCCTGAAGCCAGACTCCTGGGAGGCCATCCCTTCTTACCGAAGTTCAGGCTCCCACGGACAAGGAAGGACCCCAGCCCCCAGCCCCATTGTGCAGCGGATGACAATGCGAGGCAGGCGCCCCCTTTCTTACCCACAGTTTTCCTTCCCACCCTGTGTGGTGCTGCCAGTTCAGCACAATAGTACATTCCATGTCCAAGGGCCTCCGCTGGCGGCCCCCAGGCTTTTGCAGCCCCTGTAGACAATGGTAGGGCCCCGAAAGGCCTGATAGCCAGTGACAAATGTATGTGAATGACCAGCTCACAGGAAGTGGCCTTCAATAGTCCGATAGCTTCCTGTATCCTGACATTGTGAAGGCCCACTTCCTGCTCTGTCTCCGAAAATACAGCAGGCAACCGGGGTGGTGGGAGGGGGGCAGGGACGGAGGCAGGGCTCCCCCATTACCCCTGCTCCAGGCTCCTACAGTATTGAGCCATCCCCTGAGAACACCACCAGTCTCCCTTGCCTTGTGACTGGAGAGTGAATTCCTGCTGGCCTCTGATCAGTCAGCTCCTCTGCCTTTGGCTAACACTCCACCCCCACCTCCCGCAAGTCCAGTCAGAACAAAACGAACCTATTTTTAAAGATTTCACAACCTCAACCTTCCTCAGTTTCACCTGCCACACCCAGTCTTTCCAGGATCTCAGGTCTTTTATTGCTGGGAAAGGCTTTCTCAGGACTCCTCAAGTACCGAGACCCTCTAAATGCATTTCCTGGCCAGAGCTGTGGTCACTCGCTCTGAATGATAACCTTCCTGGGCTCACAAAGGATTCACAATTCAACCTTATCTTCCCCAGAGTGGATAACCGTAATTCCTTCAGCTTCCTCCAGGTTGGGAGCAAGCTGGGCAAGCACAGAGTCTTCCTTTATCTCCTGGCTCCAGATGGGCTGGGGAAAGGCTTTCCCTCCTGTACCTGGCCTTCCTGCAGAGGCTGGTCAAGCGGCAAAAACCGAGAACCAACTGGCAGGACAGGGGCGAGAGGGGGATGGATGGTGTGTGAAGCTGGGCACTGTGCAGAGAGCCTTTCCTCACAACTAGCTGATGAAGTAGCAAGACACGGGGGTCGCACCTCCAGTCCCAGAACCCAGAAGGCTGAGAGTTGGAGGCCAACAGTATAACCCATGACTCACACAACAAACACAACCTGGTACAGAGGTGCAAGCTTAGATACAGAGGATGGGGAAGCTGCCACGTTCTGCCTCTTATCGCACCCACCTTAAGGCTACCACCCCAAGTTCTGGACACAAAGAGGGGCAAATGACTATTACCAGCCTATCGCTGGGGTATTGTTTTCCACTTTCAATGAAGCAGGTCTTGAATCAGCCTCAAGTCATTGCGGCCACTGGGCTTGGGAGGACTGGCATGGGAAAGGAGACCGGTCAAAAGGTGACAATCCATTCAATCTCTCTAGGCCACTGGAGAGCCCCTCAAGTCTGTGCAGGAATGGGGGAACAAAGAGGTCTCTAGAAACAGGAAGGGGGGAGCAGGCTGGCTCCAACTTCCCAACCCCCCACCTTTTGCTGTCCAAGGGGAAGAGAGACAAAGGGCACAGTAAAGTTGGGACAGGCAGTTTTGCTGTGGGACATCTTGTGCTATTTAGGCAGTCACTCGGCCTCTTAGCCTCAGTTTCCTTCTGGAGGCCATCAAGCCTTTCCAGATGACCAAAAGAGATACAGAACATCCAACCCGGAGACTCCAAGAGTGAACAGCGTGGCCTGAAAAGCCCAGTGGGCAGTTTTCCTTTTGTTCTTTTCTGGCATTCATCAGATCCACAGAACAGAGTGGCTGTCCTCCATCCCTTCTCCAAAAGCAAGAAACTTCTGTGGTCTTGGGCTTCGGGCACTGGGTAAGCAGAAGGTACCAGGTAGCTGACCTGAAGCACCCATCCTTCCTGCTCCTCCAGGCTGCCTCCAGAACTTTCAGGGACAAGAAGTCACGTGAGACCCAGGACTGCTGATCCAGAGGGAGACACGGAGAGCTGAGGGAGGACAGTCCCCTATCAAAACAAGAAAGGGAAAAAGAGCCCCTAAAATGACTTTGAGACCACCTAATAGGGCTATGGGGGACTGGATAGAAGGCAAGGTGCTCAGTGGTCATCTACGGCTGACTCCCAGCACTCTGGGTCATTTCTCCACTCGACCTCAGCTCTTATCGGAAAACACGTGAGCTGAGTGGGTGAACGTCTTTACTAGAGTGTCAGCCTGAACCAACCCAGACAGGAAAGTCTTCTGGAAAAAAATAATAGAAGCAATGTTTGGATTCCTCGAGCGGTTTCCACGGCTCGTGTCCCACCTGGTGGAGTACGCAGAGAGGTGCTTGGCTCTGCTTCAACTGATGTTGGCGTCATTGGGTCTCCACTGGGAAAGCCGGTGGTCCCTGCCTAGAAGCAAGTAGAGCGGAAAGGCGTCTACGTTCTGATAAGGCCGGGAAGGATGAGACAGTGCCTGGGGCCTGTTGACTGTCCCTTCACCCCAGAGAACACAGGGATAATGAACTCCCAGGACCTTCCGGTCCACCCTAAGGTCTCTGTTGGGCAGGAGGAGCCAGAGTCAGCAGACCTGCTGCCTACAGAGGGCCAGTGCCTTCGTGGGCAAGGCTGTCTCCTGTACAAAGCGTTCCCCAGACACTGCCATCCGTCCTTAAGCCATGGGCTTGTGAATCCCTCCAAAACCTCTATGTTGACATTCTGGACTCCAGTAGCTTAGATGGTAGCTAAATGACAACATGGCTTTTGGGATGGACCTTAATATAATACGGCTCATACCCTCTGTTGTTTGCTGTTATTTTGAAGAATAGGGGATTGAACCTAGAGTCTCATGCTTGCTAGACAAGAACTCTACCACTGAGTCACAGGCCTTTATTTCTGTTGTTGTTATTGTTGCTGTTTTCCCTTTTGTTTGTTTGAGACAGAGTCTCACTTTGTAGGCTAAGTTGGCCTGGAACTCATGTAGATCACGCTGGTCTGGAACTCACAGTACCTCTGCCACCTGAGTGCTGAGATAAAAGGCATGTACCACCATATCCTGCTCAATTCTCAATTTTTTTAGAGCGAGAGAGAGTGTGTGTGCGTGTGTGTGTGTATGTGTGCATGTGTGTGCGTGTGTGTGCATGTGTGTGCGTGTGTGTGTGTGTCATGAGCATGGACGTCAGAAGACAACTTGCACAAGTCAACTCTCTTCTTCCACCATGCTGAAAGACTTTTGGTGAAGACTGTTAAAGCTGCACGCTGAGTGGATTACTGAGGGGCCTTAGAAACATCAACTCCATGGACAGACGGACAGAGGGGCAAGAGCACCAGAGACAGCTCAGCAGGGACTCTGAAGAGAGGAATCAGAGTCCACGTGGCAGATACGGGGATCTCTTCTTAGGCCTTTCTGAGGATGACGAGGAAGATTCACAGCAAGAGCCTACAACCAGGCTCTCTGATTCCCAGGCAAGGAGGCAGGGGATGGGTGGGAGCAGGATGTATAGCCAGCCACCAGTATCCCTTTTGATGTAAACTGACTTCCTAGGTAAGAGATCCTGGCACCAATGAGTCTGTTAGACTCACAATGCCTCAGTAGGGCACCAGTCAGCGTGTGTGTGTGTGTGTGTGTGTGTGTGTGTGTGTGTGTGTGTGTGTTGTGTTGACTGTTGCAAGGTACTGTGGCCAGAATCTAGCAGCTGGATTCTGACATTACATTTCACACTCATGAGTCTAAGGATTGAACCCAGATTGGCAGGCCCAGCTCAGGGGTTTTTTTCCTAATGAGCCATCATCGCACCGCCACCATCCATTAAACTTTTTTAAAATTATTTTATGTGTGTGTGTGTGTGTGTGTGTACATGCATGCTCATACACCTGTAGGTCCCAGAAGGCGTCAGTCATCAGGTCTCCTGGAGGAAGAGTTATAGGCAGTTGTGAGCCACCTGGTGTGGGTACAAGGAACTAAACACAGGTCCTCTGCAAAGGCAGTATGCACTCTTAACCACTGAGACATCTCTCTAAGTTGTTTGTTTTGTTTTTTAACTCTTTGAGACAAGGTCTCACTTAGTTGCCCAAGGCATTGAACCCAAGATCCACCAGACTCAGCCTTCCTAATAACTGGATTAAAGGTTTGTGCCAATAGGTTCAGCCACCTGTTTGTTGATTTTTTTTTTCCTTTGTTTTTGACCAGGGGCTCTTGTTGCCCAGAGCTATGTAGCAGAACTACTGCCACCTCCCAAGTGCTGGGATTATAGGCTTATGCTACGAAGCCCCAGATCATGATGTGATGTCTGCATAGAATAAAATTTGAGCCAGGCCTGGATGCTCAGACCTATAACCCCAGCATCCAGGAGGCCTCAGACGAGGCTACACAGAGGGATAAGATAAAAAAAAACAAAACAAACAAAAAAAAAAAAAACCAAGTGGTCCAGAGAAAGAGCTCATTAAGAGTCATGGTGGTTCACAGAGAGTTCTAGAGAACCCGATACCCTCTCTCGTATACTTCTACACACCCAGGCACATAAGCATAGAGATTCACACACATACACACAATGGAAAGTAAATCAATAAATCTTCAAAACAAAACAAAAAGCCAAGGAAGGAGGCCAATGCTGCCAGGACCTTGGTCTTGGCCTTCTAGGCCCCCGAATCGAGAAAACAAAGTTCTGTTGTTTAAACCATTTGGTCAATGACATTTTGTTACAAAAACCCCAGCAACTAGTCAGAGCCCTTTCAGCTCATCCTGGCTCACCCCACCCCTGCCCACTCTTCCAGAAATCTTCATCTGCCTATGATGAGTCAGCAGGTGAGCCGTCTCGGGCAGGGCTGCGTGAGTGAAGGGGACTCGGCTGGAATGGCAGTGGTGGTGGCATCTTACCAAAATGCAGAAGGGACAAATCGGGGAGCAGTAAAATGGCCAACAGGCTTTAGAATGAGAATCAGAGTCCTTACCATTCCCCAGCCTCCTCACAGCATTCCTGCAGGACTCAGTTTCCCTCTATACCCAGGTACCCCCTTTTAGGACCCGGAGGCAGACCAGGGTCTTGAAGTGTAGCTAATGCTGCTAAATTCCACTGTTCGCAGTAACCAGTCTGCCGTAACTGCAGACTACAGTGTGTGATCCAAAGGCCTTCGTGAGTTCAGCCCTGAGAGCACTCCTCCGCTCCAAGGTCAGCTAGGGCTTTGCCCCCAGTTGACATATAGATTTAGATGCTCAGACGTGACGTTGCTGGGCAGAGCGCACACGGCTCGAAGTGGTAGTTCTGGGCCTTGAGTGAAAACAGTCTAACTCTGGATCTGATTTTTTTTTTTCTGGAAAGCTTAAGAGAAGGGCTGGGATCTGAGCTCACCAAGGCCTCAGTATATGTCACATGAGGTGAGAAGCAGCCAGGACAGTCCCCTGTCATCGATTGACAAGATGATAAACACACAGGACTCCAGTGTGTGGGAAAGACTGTGACCTCCCACCCCCTCCCTCCACCTGCAGGGAAACAGCTTGGAGAGCATCAAAGGGCCAGAACTACCCCAAGAGTTGATCTTTTGTCTGCAGACTGGGAAACAAAAGCCAGAGAGGCAGGAAAAGCAGGCTACAGCCCGCAGCACGGGTTAGGAGTTGGGAGGGGAGTGCCAGCCAGCCGAGGGGCTGCCAGCAGTACCTGGAGGGCACAGGCACGGGCACTCTCAAGGGTGTTCCCTCATCGTGCCGAGCACTATGGTGGCCAGAAGCTGACCTTGCCGCTGTGATGACAAGCAGCAAGCTGGGAAGGGGAGGGAGGTGAGGCTTGGGCCAGCTCTGCCAAGATCCCCGTGTTATCTTGGGTGAGCCATTTCCTGTCCAGGCCTCGGCTCCTCCGTTAGGTTGAGAGCCAGTCAGTGCCCGTTGTTGTTGCTTCTCTTTGAATTCCTCAGGGACCAGGACAAGTGGAAAGAGGGTTCCGGAGAAATGTAACAGCCATTACACCAGCTTGGCTTATTGAGTTGGGTTTTTGTTGTTACTGCTGTTTGATTTCTTTTTAATCCCATGGATCAAAACCAGGACTTCATGAGTGTTATCTACAGACTACCACTGAGCCACTTGCCTGGTAAAAAAGAAAACTCCACAGCCTGGCCCCGTATTTGCTGAGTTGGAGCCACTGAGAAGAGCAGAAATCTGTGTTTTTTTCTCTTCATGCTAAGGATCTAATCTGGGGCCTCATATATGCTAAAGACATGTTCTGTCCCTGTGCTTGCTCCCCGCTGGGTGGTATGTAATGTCAGGTTTTGGTTGGTTGGGTTTTGTCTTGTTTCTTTTCCTTTCTTCCTTTCCTTCTCTTTCTTTCTCCTCCATCTCCCTCTCCGGCTCCCTCTCTCTCCCTCTCTCTCCCTCTCTCTCTCTCTCTCTCTCTCTCTCTCTCCCTCTCTCTCTCTCTCTCTTTTTCCTCTGTCTCTCACTTGCTTTCTTCCTTTAGATGGGGTCTCACACTGCCCAGGCTGGCAAAAGCTGCTGATCCTCCTGCCTCCAGCTCCCATGTGCTAGAATCACAGGTGTGTACTGTGAGACCAGACTTAACTCAGCTTCTTGGTGAAATGGGGAACTGAAGTGTACCCTTTTTCCTGAGAGTCCTCCTGCTTCCCAGCCTTACCTGCCAACCAGCCCCACCTCTCTGGGGTCTCAGCGAAGAGGGCAGAAGGTGCTAAGGGAAAAACTAATGAAAAAAATCAAAACATTCCAAGCCAGCTCCCATAGGCTTTTCCATATGGCATCCCCAAGCCTTTGCAGAACTTCCTTAGCCCAGAGGCTGCTGGGACCTGCTGAGTCTGAGTTCCACCTGGCAAGTGCATTAAGTGGATCCTTGGGCTGCGACCCAGGTCCTT
Source organism: Cricetomys ansorgei (assembly GCA_026225945.1). Classification (NCBI taxonomy): domain Eukaryota; kingdom Metazoa; phylum Chordata; class Mammalia; order Rodentia; family Nesomyidae; genus Cricetomys; species Cricetomys ansorgei. Next base: position 10,071,307 of record JAMJFZ010004114.1, read on the forward strand.
GCTGGATTCCTTGGCGTTTCCCTGCCCACCCTGCCGAGCTGCTGTGGAGCTTTGATCACCACTACACGAAGGGTTTCCTGAATGCTTTCCTGAGGACATTGTTCCCCACTGCAGAGTCATCAGGGTCAAATTCATCATTGGCTACGCTAGTTCAGGTCTTACCCAGTGGGGAAACGGGCCCTGTGCCCAAGCCCCACTTCCCCTTGGGAAATTAAGCCAGCAATTTGTCTTGGGTAAGACAAAGCTGCAGCAAACAGAGCAATACGTTTCCTGGCCCCTCGGCACACAAATGTTGGCTCCCTAGAGCTGTCTCTGCACTCAGGCCCAGTTCCTTTCTCTCCCTGAATCACTCAGGGGCCCTCCTTTCATTCAGCACTTACTGGGAGTAGGGGGCTTTTCCCAGGCCTTTATCAACAAGCGAGCCTATAAATGGGAAGACCCTGATGGGTCCACAGGCATGCTACGCCCCCTCATAGCTAACATTGTCACTAACCTTCTGGGGAGGGATATCTTAGAAACCCTGAAGGTTGTTATTGCTAGTCAGCCAAAAAGAAAAGCCATACCAAAATAGATATCAATACCAGAAGAGACCACCATCCACCAAAGCCCCCGATCACCCCCAATTCTAAGGGCTACTGTTAAATACAACACTCCCAGCCTCGACTGACTCTCTAATGAGCCTACCTGAACAGTGGCTTTTATCAAGGGAGAAACTTGAAACGCTGGCACAGTTAAAGAACAGTTTCAGCTCCAGCATATCTGCCCCGCCCACAGCCCATGGAACGTTCCCCTGTTCCCTAAAATAAGAACTCAGGGGGATGGCGTCTGCTTCAAGACCTAAGGGCGATCAATAAAATCATGAGGGTCTGGGGATCCCCTCAAAGAGGGCTGCCCCTTGTCTCAGCAATTCCCACCAAATGTCCCCCTCTTAGCAATAGACATCAAAGATTGTTTTTTATCCATTCCCCTGCACCACCAAGACTCAACGCTTCACATTTTTGGTACCCCCTCCCCATTAACAAATCTGGGATGGTCTCATGATCCAAATGGACAGTCTTTCCTCAAGGGATGGCAAATAGCCCCACCATCGCCAAGAGACTGTTGCCACAGCATTAAAACCTTACTTAGACAAAGGCCTCCACATTTAATCATTGTATGGATGACATTCTGGTGTGGGCAAACTCTTCCACCTCCCCCTCCCATCTTAAGGATCAAATAATAGCCTCCCTGTCCTCCCTGGGATTTAAAATAGCCCCTCATAAACTACAACTTAACGTGCCCATCACATTCCTGGGAATAGACATATCCCTTACCACGGTATATCCCCTCAGGCCTAACCTTTTCTTTCCTTGAAACCTAACCCCAGCCTCCCTCCAGAGCCTTCTGGGTAACCTTAATTGGCTTCAACCCTGGCCTTCTCCCCCCACCAGCGCCCTACAGCCTCTCTTTGACCTCCTTAAAGGAAATAAAAACCCTTCCTCCCCACGAACTCTCTCTCTCCCGAGGCAATCAAGGCTTTGTGCACTGTCAATATGGCCCTCAAAGATCTGGCACTTGCTGGGTATGACCCAACAATGCCTGTACAGCTCCTCATCTTCGACTCCTCCCCTGCTCTTGTAGGAGTCTTACATCAGCCACAAGGAATATTAGAATGGCTCCATACCCCAGTGGGGAGTACTTCTAGAATCCTGACTGAGGTTGATGCACTGGCCACCACGATTAAAAATGGCAGGGTTAGGGCTGTACAGATTTTTGCAAAAGAGCCCAATACTCTTGTCACCCCATTTTCCCTCTCTGATATTCAATGGCTACTTAAAAACCACTCTAGTTTTGCAATCAGTTTAATGGGGTTCTCAGGACAGATTGACAAACCATTACTCTAATGAAAAATGGGGCTCTGCTCTACCTCTGCTATGATGGCTGCTCCCAAGGCTCTTTCCAAGAGAATCCATTACTGGGGCTCCCTCAGTATTCACTGATGGGGGAAAGGGGGAGTTGCAGATATAAGATATCACTCTCAGGACTGACCCCCCCAACACTATTTGTTTCAGAAAATTGCCTAACCACTCCCCCAAGATAAAGAATTCTGTGCCATGTACTTGGCCCTTAAAGAACTTAATGGGCCCCTTAACCCATTCTCAGATAGCATATATGCTGTTAATTTATTCCCTTGGCTGCTGAGATCCTTTATCAAACTAGACAACCCACTCTTCCCACTGCTCATACGTGTATCCACCCTGTAGAGGGACGGACCATCCCCTTTGCATCCGACACATCAGGTCACACAGCCCGCTGCCAGGTCAATATCTGAAGGAAATGTCCTTGCTGATCAGGTGGCCTCCACAGGAGTCTTCATGACCTCACTCAGGCAGGCAGGCCAGTTCCATTCCGGCATGCACACCAACCTAAAAGGGCTTCATGCTCGCTTTCCCCATATCCCCCTCGTCCAACTCCAAAGACTGTTAGAGACATGCTCCTCCTGTGCGTCCCTTATTATCACCCCAGCAATACAGACCATGGGTACCGACCCCCACGGTCTCAAGTCCAGTGCTCTCTGGCAAATCAATGTCGCCCACATCCCCCACTTTGGGCGTCAAAAATATATCTTTGTTACAGCAGATACATACTCTCATTTTATATGGGCTACAGCCCAAATGAGAGAAAATTCCAAAAAATGAATCCATCACATGCTCTCCACCTTCGCCATCATGGGCCTTCCCCAACAAATGAAAACTGACAATTGCCCTGCCTTCGTTAGCTCCCAATTTAAAACCTCCTCATGTGAGGTATAGTCTACCACACAGGGATCCCTGACAGTCCCCAAGGCCAAGGAATTATGAAGCGAGCACACCAAACTTTAAAGACTCAACTTAACAAAAAAAATGAGCGACTACCCTAATCCTAACATACAATTGGCCTTAGCCACCCTAAATATACTCAACATTTACAAGAACTCCAAATATCCCCCCCCCCATCTCTCTCCACTAGCACACTCCTGGAACAATCTCTTCCAACCTGGTACGATGGTGTGACCCTCCAGATGGACTATGGAAGGAGGGGGCCCGACCCCCTCCTCACAATGGGAAGAGATTTTGCTTGTGTCTTCCCACAGGACCAGCCCAAACCTATTTGGGTCCCCCAGCCAGAGGAAACGGAGGAGAGGCCACCTCCAGAGAAGCCAAGAGAAGATCACTTGGAATGGCATCCATGAATTGGTAGCCGCTGCCCAGGGCGTGTACCCCCACAAGCTTCTCTCTCCTCTCTCCTCGTGGATGTTTCTGTCATTCTTGATTCTAACTCAGCAACGTCTTGCTAAAAACATCTGAGAACCCTGGGATGAGTGCTGGAGGGCGGGAGTGACCGGCAAATTACCCTAACCTGGCAACAATGCATCAAATATACAGCCCGCCTCCTTCCTCTCAGTGCTTCTTTTATGCCTCACTCTCTCGTTCTCCAACAGGAAGAGTGAGTCCAAAAAGAGGTTCCAGCCACCCTCTCCCGCCTGCAACATATCCAGTATTATCTTCCTATTACTGCCCATCCTAATGCTTCGAAATGCTTCTCCTTGCCACAGTCCCATTAGCCTCTCTTTACAGGAGCCACAAGGAGATAACCCCTGAGGCGCCCTCAGGGATGTCCCTCTCTCCCACACTCCCAGTCTACCTCTCTGGGTCCCACTTGACCCCCAATTCCCGGTGCCTTCTTAATGTCTGTCTCATTTCTGTACCTTGCTTTCCCGTCCGCTTCTTACAGCCATGCCTATTAATGTTTTACAAGACACATCTTCAGTGCCCCTTTCCATACAGACGCTAGGATATTCCCCTCTTTAACATATCTCCCCCCTTACAGGATTCTTCTGTAAATCCCAGCCTATGTACTCTCTTAATGTCACTATTTCCAAACCAACATGTGTCAACCCCCCTCCCCTGTGCTTCTCTGGTGCCAAGGGCCTATTAGTCCTTGTACCGACTCTTCCCTCCAAGGTTTTACACCCCCCTAAACATTATTTCACAGGTTTACTTATACGGGCCCAAGGAACTTGCCCAGCAGTTGGGAAAAGACCAAGAAAGGAGAAAGATCGTCCTCCTGCCTGTCGGCTTCCACTGGAGCTACACTTGTCTGGGCACACCATTTGGCAGGTGATGTCCATGATAGACCAAGCCATGGCCCCCACGGCTGCTAGCCTCCTATCTGTCTCCAAGGACGGATAACCCCTTACAGGGGTTGTACTAGACTTGAGAACCATTGGACAAAGGGAAACTTGTGGGGGGATGCTGTTTTTATGTTGATGACTCTGGACTAATGGAACAAAACATAACAGTGCTTTAAAATCTCCTGTGACCTATGGGCCACTACACCCCTAATGTCTCTATGCCTTGGTGTTCAAATCCCCTAATTGCTTGATCCAGTTTTTAAACAACGTTGCCAAATTCACCTCCAATCAAGTTCTAGTTCAGCATTATGCCTCCCCCTTATAAATAAAAAACAAAGAAGGAGCTGTGGGGCTGTCCTGGAGCTGAGGATGGGTAGAAGCGTGCTTGGAACCCCAGGACTCTCTCATTTTGAGAGCAGAAGGCATTCAGCTGTTCCTCCACCCCCTGCTCTGACAAATCACAAGCCTTTCATAGCAAGGCACTACCCTCTCAAAGCTATGTGACCTGGTGTATTGTTTACCTGGAGCTGTAACTCATTTCTCTCTGTATGACCATATAAGGTCTCTCCCTCTGTTCCCCGGGAAAATACCTAGGTCCAGGCTGCAAGCCTCAATATGTAAATGGGGCTGTTGTACCTGTGCTGTCCTAACCAATGAGCTCCCCCTGATGTCCCTGGATACCAGAGACCCTTCCTCTTGCTATAAATGTGAGCCCACTCCACAATAAACTGAGAACTCTGACATGTGCTCCCAGGAGTCCTGCCGACTCTCAGATCCTCTGATCAAGGAACCACCTGGATGCGTAGACCCACACTGTGCCTTTTCCTTCCCTGAAGCTGAGCTAGTGGCCCACAACTTAGCTACTTTCCAGGCAGGAAAGCAGCCCAAGGAAATCCTACATTCTAGAACAGTCAGAGTTAAAACAGAGAAACCCTGTTTCAAAAAACAAAAGCAAAACAACAACAACAAAAACTGTAAAAAATAAAAATAAAACAAAACAAAAAACACCAAAGTAAAGGAGGTGTACTAGAGCAAGATGGAAGAGCCAGATCTTTGCAGAATAGTGTCCTCAAATGTTTTAGAGCGAAACAGGGAGAGTGTTCAGAGAGAGTCCAAGGTTAGGCAGAACATGAGGAGGGCCTAAAGCAGAGCAGATGGGTTCTACATACAGAAAAAAGATCACTACAGGTTGGCAATGGAATCCATATCGGAGGCAATGGGAGGAACAACCCAGGTGTGAGCAGGATGAGATCAGGAGGCCTGTAACCCCAGCTGCTCGGGAAGCAGGGCCATGAGAAGCACAAGCTCAAGGCCTTTCTGGGCTACAGAATGAGAGTGAGTCCAGTCTAGGCGACTCAGAGAGAGCTCGACTCCAAACAAAACTATGACTTCCTAACCTGTGGGTTAGGGAGCTTGCTGTGGAAGCCTGGCAACCTGAGTTCAATTCCAGGAGTCCACATAAAGGCAGGAGAGAACTGACTACCAGAAGTTGTCCTCAGGCCTCCAAAGGAGCAATATGGCACCAGCACATCCTCCCTCGCAGTACTCACGAAAGTAGCCTCTTGTGGTACACTCTGGTAGGATGTGCTAAAGGGAAAGGAACAGGTGGACTACAAGCTTGGGGCCAGCCTGGGCTACACCTTTGGGCAGGCAAGGTAGTGCACATCTTTAATTCTAACACCAAAGAGGCAAAAGCAAGCAGATCTCTGTGGATTTGAGGTTAGCCTAATCTACATAGGGAGTCCTAGGCTAGCCAGGGCTACATAGTGAGACCTTGTCCCAAAAATCAAAACAAAATAAAGCTAAAAATGTTTAATTAAAATAAAAAAATTATAAAAGGTCTATCTGGGGTTATAACTCAGTGGTGGTGTGTTAGCTCAGCATATGAGGCTCTGGGTTCAAGCCTCAGCAGTAGGGAAGAAAAAGAAAAAGAAGGTGGACTGTCTTCCGGCTCCATGCTGGGTGTCTCTAAACATTATCCTGGGATCACGGCTCTGGAAGCAGCAGAATTAACCCCATTTTGCAGATGACGCTTAGTTTACTCAACTAATCTCAGGGTCAGGACCTACATCCACATCAATGCATGCGTCTTTCTCTTTGCTACGGGGTCTCATGTAGACTCATGTTAGCCTCAGACTCACTATGCAGCCAAGGATAGCATTGAAACAATCCTCCTGCCTCCACCTCCTAAGTGCTGGTATTACTGGTGTGTACCACGACTGGTATCGTGCAGTTCAAGCCCGGTTCCAGGAAGCACTCTACCAACTGAGCCGCAGCCCCAGCCGCAGTTGACTTTTAACCACCATGCTGTATGGTGTGCCGAGGCAGAGATGAAATGTTCTGGGTGGCATGCCTTCTTATGACTGGAGGGTATATTCAGATCTAGAGATTCACGCCAGGAGTCATCAAGGTAGAGACTGGTGATGGCCGAAGCTGCAGGTGAGGCTAACGCTGTCCAACAAAGAAGCCGAGGAAGAAATAAAACTGCAAGAACATCCCTACTTTTGTTTGAGGTGGGATCTCACACTGTAGCCCAGGCTAGCTTAAACTCACCATGTAGCCCAGGCTCCTCAGACTCATCAGTCACCCTGCCTCAACTTCCAAAGTGCTGGCTGGGATTGCAGGCATGAGCCACCATGCCCAGTTCGTTTAGAAGGACGGAAGGGAATCAGTGGCAGAGGAGAGGCTGGAATGGGACATGGAAGGGCTGTCCGAGTCAAGAGATATGGCCACAAAGACACTGCCAAATACCATCGAGAGGAGACAGGATATAACTGAGACTGAATTGAGGACATCAGATGGGTCTTCCCAAAAGCTTTTAGCCCAATAGCTCCAGCCCTGAAGTGGTTGAACACAGAATGAGCGAGCAGCAAAGGGATGCGTGCAGGGACAGTACCGGGGGTGGGGGGATGGGGAGGTTTGGAGAGCTTTGCCTGCAAGTCTCGCAGAGGATGTCACATCCCGAAGTCACAAATGGGCAGTGCTATCCAGCCTGGTAATGCTAACTGCTCCAGCTGCACCAAGCGACTCGGGCTGAGAGGCAAACAGGAAGGGGTGGGGGCACTGGAGTTGGGGGTGAGGCACAGGGGCAGTGAGAAGGCACAACCCAAAACACCTCTGGACTTCCCCCAACAAAATAGCTGCCCTGCAGGGAAGCCATGGATTTGTTTAAATCTCAATAATTTAGAGGACCACCCCCCATTTGACATTTTGAGAGCCATGCTTTACCTCTGTATTATGTAGAAAAGGATTTCAAAAACAGATAAATAATGTTAGCAAGTGTAATTCACAACGAGTAAACTGCTTCTAGGCAGGTGAGAGCCACTGCTGGCAGGGGATGAAAACTGATCTCCCAATTGCTAATTATTCCTGACTCTGTGGCTGATTTCCTCGACTCTTTTATTTAGCAAACACTTTTTTAAAAAGGCTGTGTGCAGTGAAGGAATCAAAGACCACTTATTTATATTTTGTTGTCCAGACTGGCTGCCATCCCACTCAAATAGAAGGGAGGCTTTTCTGGGTCCAAGCGAGCACTAGCTTGGGAATGTTCTTCACTATTCTGCACCACCAGCAGGGGTCAGCATGAACTCAGTATGCTGGTGGGGAAACCAAAAACCAGGGAGAGGGGAAGGCAAACCCCAAGCTACCCAGTTCTCTTATCTTCAGGTCCAAGGCTCTGTCCTCCACCCATCCTCCAGATCTCTGACCCCTTGCTGGCTCCTTACTTCCAGTTCTGACTTTGCACACCATCGGTCTGAGATCCCTGATCCCTCAGGCCAGGTTGGAGTCTGTAAAATAAGATGTCCTTAACCAGAAGGCCTGCTAGGGACCTCTGTCGTCATTCAGCCAGGGCTGTTCTATCCTCTTCCCATTAACCAGGATCACATGCAGCTGTTGGAGGACATGCAGGCTCCTCCTGCAGTACAATTAAAGTGGCTCATAGCACCTGTTCATCTTAGCTCAGTGGTTCTCAACCTTGCTAATGCTGCGGCCCTTTAATACAGTTCCCCACGTTGTAGGGACCCCTGGCCATAAAGTCATTTTTGTTGCTACTTCATAATTATAATTTTACTACTGTTAGGAATTGTACTGTAACTATCTGACATGCAGATGGCCTAAGGCAACCCCTGTAAAAAGGTCGTTCCACCCACAAAGGGGTCGTGACCCACAGGTTGAGAACTGCTGCCTTAGCTGCTGAAAATTTCACATTATTTATCTTCACAACAACTCTCACCCATTTTATAGGCAAAGACACCAAGGTTCAGTGACTCAGCCACGGTCATTCAGTTAGCTGCTCAGGCAGAAGACAAAACTCAAGTTTGCAGATGGCACTTGATTTTCCTTCTGCTGTACTACCTAGTTCAGCACCCAGCGAGCACTAAGGGGTCGCCCTAGAATGAGAGCACAAGTGAACAAGATAGAGCCCCTGGGGCTGAGGAGATGAAGCTGTCAAAGTGATCCCTGGGAATTGCTGACCTGACAGTCTAGCTTGCTTGTCCAGCTCCGGGTTCATCGTGAGACCTCATCGCAAAAAATTAAGATGGAGAGCGAATGAGAAGACCTGATGTCGACCTCTGACTTCCACACCCGCAAGCAGGTGCATTCATACCCATACATACGTGTATACACATAAACACAGGGAGCCTTTTCACTCTGACTGCCTGGTTCTCAGACCAGACTCTGTGAGGCTAATTCCTCACTGGCTCAGTCCTCTGACTGGGGACCCTGAGGAGCTGACAAAAGTCAAAGGTTCCCTGTCCTGGCATCGGTCCAGCCGACTTGTGCTAACACAGCCAACGGACACAGGAAAGAGTCTAGAGAGTGGAAAAGCACCAGCGGTCCGCTGAGGGGACAGAAGCAAGCCCGCTATGCTCAGACAGGATAGCCCTGCCCCCAAGTCATTTCATCATAGGGCTGGGAAAGACCCAGGGAGGGCTGGGGAACAAGCAGAAAGCTCTGAGCACATCCATTCAGTAATGTGTTTCAGTGAACCTTGACTGTTGGGCCAATCAAAAGAGGGCCACATGTCTGTAAGGTAAATCAGCAAGCATGATTCACCAAGAAAACCAGCTCACTCCCTGCTCATCCCAGCAACCCTGGCCTGTCTTTGGCCACACGTACATAAAGCCCTGCTACTTAAACGTCACCGCACAGAGGCAAGAGAGCAAGCGTCATCTTACTGCCTCTGCAGCAGCCACAGACCTCTGCCAGCCCGGAGGGTGGGGCTAAGAGGTCTGAGAATATTAATAGACTCACTGGAGGCAGAAATTCAACAAGGACATGCCCTAGGAAATGAAATTATTTAAAAAGAGGTACAACCAAAGTGAGAGCAGATGAAGGGAGCCCTGGGAATCCAAAGATAGGCCTTCATGGACCAGGCTCAGGTAGGAGGTACATCCATGGGGACAGGGTTATTCTAAAATGTCTGGACATCCAAAAACGTCTATGGGAAAACCTTTTCGTTGTTCCTGTGGCCTTCTTTCCATCTTTCAGTGTTTCACCCAGGCTGTTTTGAACTGCACACATTCAGGCACACAAGATACTAAAAAAAGAAAAAGAAAGAAAGAAAGAAAGGAAGGAAGGAAGGAAGGAAGGAAGGAAGGAAGGAAGGAAGGAAGGAAGGAAGGAATGGATGAATGGGGGAGGGGTTGCTTTGATTTGACACTATGTAGTCAGGCAAGACTCAAACCAGTTATATGACCAGGCCCTTCCATCCTCCTGCCTCAGCTTCCAAAATGCTGCAATTATAGGCATTCCCTGCCACACCTGGCTCTGAGGTTTTTCATGAAAATCCAATTCTAGGGCATAATAAAACTTTATACCTCTCAGATCGTATTAGGGGAGGGGACTCTTTTCCTTTGTGGTGCTAGGATCAGAAGTGTTTGGGTCACATTTGGACCCTCACCCCAAAAGGGACATTTTGAGAGGTCATCCATTGGCAAGCTTGATTTTGTTTTTACATTTTAATTTATTTTATATATTGATGTGTGCATGCACTTGCCACATTCTACATGTGGAGGTCAGAGGACAACTTGTGGAAGCTGGCTCCCTCCTACCACGAGGGCTTCAAGGTTCACACTTGGATTATCAGGCTTGGGGGCAAGTGCCTTATCCTGCTACCATCTTGCTGGCTCTTACAACTTCTGGTTATGTTTGTTGTGAAACGGCATCTTATGTATTCTAGGCCTTAAATGTGCAGTGTAGTCAATGGCTTTGAACTTTTTAATGATTTTTACTATTTTTGTGTGTGTTGTGTGTATGTGGGCGCACATGCGTGCCTGCATGCACATGTGTGTATCACAAGTGGTGACTAGACAGCACCTTTGGGGTTGGTTCCCTGTCCACCTTTTCAAGTGTTTCTGGGACCGAATTCAGGCCACCAACTGTACAGCAGCAGCCTTTACCCACTGAGCCATCTCACTAGCCTGACCTGAACTTCTGACCTGCCTGCCTCTGTCTCCCAAGTGCCCCCCAGACCCAGTTTACATGGTGCTGAAGACAGAACCCAGGCTTCACGCATGGTAGTCAAGTGCTCTGAACTAAAGACTGAACTAAGTGTCCAGCCCCATATTTTCTTTAATGAGCTGTCAATATTTAGAAAACAGGTTCTACAAACAGAAATAATAAAAGCTCCATTCAATTTCTGGTATCTTGGGGGGGGGTGATATAGAGTACCCGGTGCCCCTTGGGAGAGCAGAACAAATGGAAAACTGAATCTTTACTGCCCCCTATTGACAGGCCTGTGGTTTCCAGTTTCCAGCGTGGCTGCCCCAGCCACTCTGTCACCTGACTGCCCCCTGCAGGTATCAATGCTGCAGGTATCCAGTGGAACAGTCTCAGGCCTGGTAATGCTCAGAACAGCCACACCATGGCAGCACTGGGCTATAAAGGAGGCATGTTTCTGGCCTAGTCAGGACCTGCCCACCACCCGGCTTAGCTGATGCTTTCAGAACCAGCACCTTTTTCATTCTACTTGGGTGGACAGTTGCCCCTGACACTCCCCATCAGACAACCCTCTTAGGCACAGAGAGGAAGCCACTGACTGGATCTGCTCTCTTCCAGGCCACCACTTGCCCCTCTTCCCAGGACCCCCACTCCATAGCTGTCTTCTCCACCCGATGGCATTCATCAGACCTCTGGAGATACCATTCCTGAGCTAAGCAATGGAGGCACATTCCTCATTTAGAGGCAGATTTGTGCTTTATCAAATAAATGGTCACTAAACTTCCCTGCTCACTTGGGTCAGCCATCTGCTTCCGCTCTCACTCTCTTCACACCTCCCGGGCGACGTCCTGAGTGAACATAGTGAAGTGTTCCTACCACTGACTCCAAAATGCAGGGAGAACCTTCCGTAAGACAGTCATTGTATTTAAACTCATGAACAAGCAGAAACAATCCCCACATCCAGCAACAGGGAAACTGTAGGTGCTTTCACTATAGCTTCACTTACTGGACACTTCATAATTGTGCAGCTATTAAAAGCAGTAATGAAGGGGACTCAGAGGTTGAGAGCCATCTCTTCCAGAGAATCAGATTTCAGTTCCCAGCACGCAGAATCAGGCAGCTCACGATCGCCTGTAACTCTAGCCCCAGGGGATCTGACACACTTTTCTGGCTTCAGTGGGCACCAGCACATAGTATACACACACACACACACACACACACACACAGAGGCATAAAAGCAAATATTAAGACAAACAAAAACAATAATGAGGGCTTGAAAAATGGCACAGAAGGTAAACGTACACACTTGTCAACCTTGAGGACCTTAGTTTGATCCCTGGGACCCACATGGTAGGAGAGAACAATTCCCAAAAGTGTCCTCTGAACTCCACATGTGAACTGTGGTGCATGCATGCGTGTGTGTGTGTGTGTGTGTGTGTGTGTGTGTGTGTGTGTGTATGAGTGCAAGTGTATGCATATGCACGCGTGCACACACACACAAAATAATTTTTTAAAAGTATTAGAAACAGGGGCTAAAAAGATGGCTCAGTGGTTAAGAGCACTGGCTGCTCTTCCAGAGCACCTGAGTTTGACCCCAACACCCACACAGCAGCTCACAACTGTGTACAACTCCAGTTCCAGAGAATCTGATGCCCTCTTCTGGCGTCTGTGGACACCCGCCATGCACATGGTATAAACTTACACATAGCCAAAACACCCACACATATAAGATGATAAAATAACTTTTAAAAATATTATTAGAAACAAGCAAGTAAAAAACAATGATGAAGCCCATCTTGGTAGCACAAGCCTATAATCCCCACTACTCAGGGGGCTGAAGCAGGAGGACCAAGAAGTCAAGAACAGCCTGGCAACTTAGTGGGACTATCTCATATTAAAAATCTGAAAAAAAGGAGGACCTAGAAAGTAGTTCAGTGGCAGAATGATTGTCTAGCATGTGAGAGGCTTGGGGTTCCATCTCAGCAACCTCCACTCCCCAAAACTTGCCAACAATCATATGGTAAGATGGAAAATGACAATCTGTAAGAATAAAAGTTTAGCCATGAAACAGTCTAAAACCTACATAGGGGCGGCATACACCTTCCATCCCAGCTCTTGAGAGGCAGGCAGATTAATGTGGTTTTGAAGCCAGCCTGGTCTATATGAGTTCTAGGTTAGCCATGATTACATAGTGACTGTTTCAAAACAAAGAAAAGTAAAAAAACCCTCACAGACGTTAGTGAAGACAACAAAACGTTGTCAGCAGCTGCACTGGAGCATTGGGAGTTTGGGTGATCTTTTCTCATTCCTGCACAATTTCTTTAATGTGCAAATATTCCGGAGTGTGTGCGCTACCAACTTAGACTCTGGAGATGCTACAGTCTCGTGCAATCATGATAAAAAGACTCTTGGGAACTTGTGCCTCCAGGAGTCTCAGCTAGCAGTGAAACAGAGCTTCCAGCTGTGTTCAGAGAAGCTGTGTTCACAGTCTTAGGAAGTCCTCAGACACTACTGATGTCATACCCCCAAATGCCTGCTCTAACTGGGGAGACCCCAGACCCCGGCTGAAAGATAGGATTCCATCAGCATGTCTCAGGTGCCACTTTAATTGAGGTTTTCACGACACAGTGAGGAAGACAGTGATTGTTTCCAGGCACACACCTCTTCTGCCCCAGGGTAAACATCCTGAGCGCCCCACAACAGAAACATGCTTTCCTTCCCCTGAGAATCCCACTCCTGAGTTGGTAAAGGAAAGAATGAGCACAGAGAATAGGGCAACTCATCAAGAGAGCCAGGGAGATTTCTGAATTCTCTCCAGTGCAAAAACTAGAACTAGACATGGAGGTGCCCTTCCTAATGGCAACAGCAAATAATTTTGCCTAATGGCAACAACAACCATTCCCAATTGAGGCCAGGCCCTTCCCCTGGGAGCCTGAGACCAGTGTTCATTCCCCAGGGTTCTTCCCTACAGTGCTTCCAGATAAGACAAGAAGCCTGCACAGTCGTGGAGAGAGCCCAGTCAACAGATGCAGTCTTCCTCTTTGCTGACCCCTACTGCTGTCGCATCTGTACAGCCTTCGAGGACCAGCCAGTATGTGCGTGGCTGTGGCATGCAGAAGGGGCCTGAGTGAGCAGCAAAGCAAATCAGATGTATGTTCTGGAGCTGGGTGAACATGGTGGCAGGACACATCACAGCCCTGTGGACCACAGAGGCCTGTGCCCTCCATTAATTCTTCTCCGGGCGATTTCTGTTCAAGACTGCTTTAGGGGCAAATTCCAGTTTGTCCTTAAGGCTCACCACCTGAGTGTGGTCCTTGCCTAGTAGCTCATCCAGCTTCCGGTCCTCTCGGCGCTCCAAGATGCTCTTTTCCTCCTCCACGGGCTGAGGGCCCTTTCCCCGGATGAACCATTCCAGGTGGTAGCCCACAGCCCCGACCACAAAGGCCACAGGAAAGGTGACATAGGGAGCATAGGTACGCACCACGGTCCAGAGCACAGGCCACATGACATCTGCAGAAGTTACAGAGTGCGTTAAGGAGAAGCGAGCATTCCCTCCCCCAGCAGATGTAGACAGCCCACGGGGCACTCTACTTACTGGGCAGACTGGCCCTAATAATTGAGCAGCCACCCCACAGAGCAGCAAGCAGCCACTGTGCTTTGAGCAACAGCTGGGACCCTGAAATATTCTAGGAAGTTGTGAAAGATTTGACTTTTAGGGAATGGGGGTAAAATCTCTATCAACTATGTTGCGCTCCTGTGAGCAGATGTCCCAATGAGGAACCTCTGAGCCTCACCTAATGGAGCCTCAAACCTGGTATGACCTCAGGTCTTCCCTCCAGTCTGTCAACATTTCGGGAAGGGAAAAGAAGTCTTTGGTCTACTCTGTAAATTTCACATGCACATGCATTGCCCCACTCTGAATTCTGGCTCTTTGATGGTAAGTAGTTCCTTTTCCTTGGGTAAAGCACAAGGAACTTATTTAAACAGCCCAAAACTATTCTCCATTACCTAACTATTCTGGACTATGGATATGAGAGGGGTTTAAGCCTGTTCTGGACCAGGCTCTCCTAACAACGATACTAACCTATAGTTAACAAATCCTGGTCAAACCACCTTCAAAATACATTACCTTTGGCCACATGCACATGTTTACACTTCCATAGTAAGCTCCTGAAAATACCACCAATGAATACAACACTCCAGATGCCCTAGAGCCCTAATATTGGAAAAGTCCCTACGGAAAACGCTGTAAAATAAATGTAACAAAAACTGTGGAGCTGGCCCTAGGGCCTCCTGCAATGGAATACCCAAGTAATTCACAAACCCACTCACCCAAATGGCCACTTAGTCACAAATGATTTCCACTATTAAATTACTATTTATACCATTATTTAATTTCTGCTATAATCATAAAAGGCCATTGACAGCCAACATAATAATGCTAAGTATCATCTATTGAGTGCTTTTTCCAAGCTGGGCCTTGGGCTAAGCACTTCACACACGCTCTACTCATTCATTAGTCATCAACATTAAGTCACTTGCCTGCGTTTATGCTCCTGTAAGTATTTCTCCAACATGCTGTCTCTTTGCTCTAGGTGAGACATCCAACCCTCATGGAGGATTAGATGGCTCTCCCTTTCTCCCTTTGGTTCTAGTTCTCTTTGGAGGAACGGGCCTGTCTTGTGGGCCTGAGGCTGCACAGGGACCATCAAGGGTGGAGGACTGCAGCAAGTACAAGCTTCTCTTCCTGGTCCTTTGCCTGAGCACCAGGCCCTGTGCTCTACAATACCTCCCTAGTCATCACCAGATCCTCACAATACCTCTATGATGCAGGAACTACTTGCCCAGATTCTTGTCTAAGGCCACAGTGGCTCAAAGACTCTATGTTAGCTTGCCAAACTCACTCAGTGGCAGGCTCGCTGGCTTTGAAACCAAACATAGGCTTTTTCTAGTATGAAGAACACTCTGCAGATGTGTGCACGGCATCTGTTCAAACCATGGACATGGGAAGTGCCTCCTGCAGTTCATTAGCCTAGCTTTTCATGACATTCATTGACTTCCTTCCTTTCTTGTGTGCTCTAAGGTTATACCAAGAGATTTGCAAAACCTTATGATGTACATATTAACCAAGAGGGAAGCTCTGAAGAACCCTCAAACTCAATACTTCTCCATTCTATTTTCTATCTTTTAAGTTTGTTTTTTTTTTTTTTTTTTGCTTATTTCTTAACACAGGCTGTCATGTAGACCAACCTGGTCTCAAACCCTCGATGTAGTTGAGGATGACTTTAACTGCTGGTCCTCCTGTTTCTACTTCCCAAGTGCTTATGAGTGCAGGAGCACATCGGGTGCAAGTCCTTTATACAATTCCTAAATAGCGACTCTCTATTCAGTTTTCCAATTTGTCTTGAAGTGTATCAAGCACCAGTCTACAACTATTATTCTCTTACATTCAAAAAACGAGTTCTGTGTGGTCGTGTTTATTATAGTCCAGTCATCCAGGTATCCAACACAACCATCTTCTCTGTGGCAGGCACTGTGTGGGCTTACTCTACGTGTCTACATCTCTCAAAACACCTGAAGCTCCAGGAGGTTATGGACTAAGAATGTCTGGATCGTCCTATGTACTATGTCTCTTTCTACCCCTCTATCTTCCCTGGCAAAGAGCTCCAAAACCTGTTGATCGAATGAATGACAGGCAGCATAAACAAGTCGCTAGTGTAAAGACTACAGCAATCTTCCACCCACACTCACAAAGGGGCAGGAATACGATCACAAGCAGCTAAACTTCATGAAGTCATCCCCAGGGTATCAAAATGTAAGTAACCAAACTGCCTCGCAAATCCTGCGACGCCTATTTCCAGCCTGGCTTGCAGGGAAACCTGCCAAAGAGTCCAGGTACAGGTCAACTGGGCCGCCCGGAAACCTGTCCTTGTGCCTGGGCCCACCGGAAGCTACACTCCAAACTCGAGAAGAGTCAGAAGAGGTCCGCGAAGCTGAATCAGCCTTGGTAGCTACCCCCGTCAAGTCTGGGGATGGGAGAGCTAGGGAGGTCAGGCTCATCAGCTCCCGGTCTCCTGTCCCATCATACCACACGTGTGGCCTCCACACCCTCCGGCCCGCAGGTGCCTGAGGCGGACAGGTTCTGACCGTAGCCCACACTGGGCCACAGAGAACTGGCTGGAGCCGGGACGGTCATGGCGACCACCCCTCCCTCGACTAGGAGACGGCAAGGAGCTCTCCCCGTAGGACTCGTGGACAAATATCCAGGGGAGCGAAGCGCCCTCAGCCCTAGGAACTCACCTGCGGCCCAGCCCACACGCCACGGACCGGCCCCGCGCTGCGCCCGCTAGCCGGGAGCAACACGGACGTCGCGACTCCCGGGGGCCGGCGGGACGTCGCCCGAGGCCCCGCCCACTACCGTCCGGGGACCAGTGATTGGCTGAGCTGTGGCCAAGCAACAAGAGGAAGGAAGCCAGGCATCAGCCTTTCTGTTGGGATGAATGGAGAGTAGTATAGCGCCCCCTGGCGGCTCGGAGGCTCCTCAAGCGACATTGCCATGTGCTTTCCTTGTGGAGAAAAGTGAAGTCATAGTTTATCAGGCATCTTCTGAGACGTAGGTCGGATGTTACCGAAACAGAAAACCCAACCTCAGACCTCCAGAAGCTCGCCTAGCAAAAGATAATCTAGTGCTGTCAAACCTCTTCCGATCCGTGCTTTCAGGCTGTATGTCCTTGGGAATGTTATTGATTAATCTGAGCCTCATTTCTTCTGCATAGCGTTCACCACACATTTTCGCAGGGATGTAGAGTTAGCTAATACCATGTGTGTAAAGTACTGTGCCAGACACGCCGAAAGCAGGCAAACAAATGATAGCTACGGTGAGTCTACAAATCGCTGATAGTGAAGCATCTATATAAGACCCGTTGATAGAAGTACCCACTCTCCCCCGTGTTTCCACAATCCCTGATCAGGCATATTTATCACGTACAGGAAAAAAAACCTCATGCCCAACCTCTTTAATGCCCCAACGTGGTCCTGCCTGCCCAACCTCCCTGCCCTGATCTCAACCCAACAAGTTGTTACCAAGAAACAACTTGTTAAGCCTGTGCTTTTCCATGTTCTTTCATCTAGCTGGAGTGGCCCACCCACTTACCCTTAAGTTAGCTGAGAGTCATTTTTTAGGGGTCATAAGTACTTTCACAGGAAGCTTCTAGACTGCATTGCCAAGTTAGTCTTCCGTTTTATACCAAAGAGCCCAAAGCAAAGACTGAGAGTGGAGATTAGGGGAAAGAAGATGCCAGAAATTAATGACCATGATTAGCAGAACTTGATTACTTGTGCACTGAATGTGTAGAGAAGAGATCATAATTATCTAGAACCCAGGCTAGCATTGAGTCAGCCATTCTACATGCTAGACATTGGAGGTACAAAATGGACTGCCCTTGGGGGTCTTCTGGCTGAAGGGGAAACAAGTAGGTCTATAAAATGTTAGCAGTCTAAGAAATGTCATAACAGAGGACACCATCTGCCCATGCAAGAAGTGTCAGGGGATGCTCCCTGGAAGGACAGATGGGCGTGTCTTAGTAATGACCACAAACTCCCTCCAGCAGAACTGAGTTAAGCACAGAAGCCCTGATTTAAGATGAAATTACAGCACTTGGGAGGTCAGGAGGCTCAAGGCCAATCTTGGCTATATACCAAAATTCTATATCTGGTGGGGTGTGGGTATGCTGGTTTGTGCCTTTAATCCTAGGACTCCAGAGGCAGAGGCAGGTGGATCTCTGTGAGTTCGAAGCCAGCCTGGTCTACTTAGCACTTCCAGGTCAGCCAGAACTACATGCTGAGACCCTGTCTAAAAAAAAAAATAAAATAAAATAAAATAAAACCAAACTTTGAAATTAGTCATGGATTCAAATCCTGACTCTGTGGCCTGCTAATCTGAGAAAAGATATTTACAACCTTTTCAAAAGAATTTTAATTATGTGTATGGGGGGGGGGGCTGCCCATGAGTGTAGGCACCCGTGGAGTTCAGAAGAAGGTGTCAGATTCCCCTGGAGCAGAAGTTAAAGGAGGTTGTGAGCTGGCAAACATGGGTGTTGGGAAGCAAACTTGGATCATCCGCAAGTGTGGCATGTTCTCTTAACTACTGAACCATCTCTACGGCTGTATTTGTACTTTTTTAAAAACAGAAGATACGCTCAGGCTGGCCAGGTGGCTCTGTAGATAAAGGTGCTTGCCACTAAGCTGATTCAGTCCTCAGGATTCACATGGTAGAAGTTGAAAATCAACTCCTGTAAGTTGACCTCTGATCTCCCTATGGGAATTACAATGTATGAGCACCCACCTACACACACACACACACACACACACACACACACAAATAAATAAAAGTAATAAAAAAATGTTAAGACGTCCTCTAGAGTTGCTGTTTTATACCGTCTTTATGTGAAGAAAATGCTTGGCCCAGCTCCTGGCACCTCCTCAGTGAGCGTTTGGTAATGCTTCTTGACTTGCTAAGCATTTCCAAAGTTCAGCTTCTTTCTGCCACGTCCTGAGTTCATTGGGGCATGACAAGTCCGTTCAATAATGGAAAAATTTGAGTTATATCTTCAAGTTTTCTCTCTTCATTACTCCCAAGATCCAACCTACAGTACCTATGCCTAACTCCCCCTCAAAATTAACACGGTTACCTCTTACCTGGACCATATTAGCTGCTCCCTTCCCTCCCAATACCCCTTTACCCAATGCCTGTTCCTTTGGCCAAAGGACCCTCCAAAAACTTAAATAAAACAGTGGAATCTCCAGGTAGGCCCATGGATCCCTCCTGGCCATGTCATCCAACCCTGTCCTGGGCTGCCATCTTGCTTGCTTTTCTAGTCACTGCCTGTTCACAGTGGTCCTCCAAAGCCTCTGCCCACACTGGCCCTTGGCCTGAAGTAAGTGTCCTTTCCTTTGCTTTCTCCTATGCAAAATCGCAATGCATCCTGCAAGACAGTTCACAAGGCTTTTCCAAACTCCCCATGCTATGGACAGACATTTGCTCCTGCTAAAAATACGTTGAAATCTAATTACCATTGTAACCATGCAAAGAGGTTGGAGCATATTTAAGATGTGACTAAGCTACAAAGACTCCAAATTTTGCAAAAGATGTTTGTCTCCCTCACCCCTTCTTCTTCCTCTTGTTTTCCAGTGGGGATGATTCAGGAAGAAAGCCTTCATCAGCAGATGCAGGCCGGTTTGCTGTTGGTTTGGAGAAGAGGTGGTTCTCATACAATCCAGACTGGCCTTGAACTTCTCTAATCCTCTTTCTGCCTGCATATTCTCTGTGCTGGGGTGACAGGTATGTGCTGGTATCTTTTTGTGTTTCTTGTTTCTTTTGAGACAGTCAATTTCTATTACGGGGGTGGGGTGGAGTTCGAGACAGGGTTTCTCTGTGTATCCCTGGCTGTCCTGGAACTCACTCTGTAGGCCAGGCTGGCCTTGAACTCATAGAGATCTGTCTGACTGTCTGTCTCCTGAGTGCTGGGATTAAAGTGCTGAGTGCACCACAATTGCACAGCTTTTGTTTGTTTTACTTTTTAAATTTAATTTAAACATGATGAGAGTTTTGCCTACGTGTAGGTCAGTGCACCACTTGCATGCCTGGTACCCAGGGAGGTCAGAAGTGGGTGCCGGACACCCTGGACCTGAAGTTACAGACAGTTATGAGCTGTCATGTGGGTGCTTGAAACAGAACCTGCCTCCTCTAGAAGAGCAGCCAGTGTTCTTAACAGCTGAGCCATCTCTTCAGACTCCTCTTGAGTCAGTCTTGGTGTGTGGCCTAAACTGGTCTTGAAATGGTCTTACCTCCGCCTCCAAAGTGCTGGAATTACAACCATGCTTCACCGCATTCTGTCGTCGTCGTCGTTGTTGTTACTATTATTATTTGTGACGGTGGTAAATTTTGTTTGAGATTCATTATTTTATGAGTATTTTGCCTGCATGGATGTATGTGCACTATGTGCATGCCTGGTGTCTAAGGAGGCCAGAAGAGGGCATGCCTGGTGTCTAAGGAGGCCAGAAGAGGGCATCAGACTCCTGGAACTGGAGTCACAGACAGCTGTGAACTGCCAGGTGGGTGCTGGGAATCTAATCCCAGTCCTCTGCAAGAGCAACAAGTGCCCTGAACGACTGAATCAACTCTCCAGCCAACCAATTATCTATTGTCGACATGGGATCTTGATATGTTAGCAAGGCTGGCCCTGAACAAGGCTCAGATGGTCCTCCTGTCCAGACTCCCGAGGAGGCGGGGTTACACACTATCGTGTCCTGCTTTAGGCATTTCGCTTTTGTATTTTTTTGTTTTGCTTTGTTTAAGACAGTCCCACTGAGCAAGGTGGCATGCATACCTTTAATCCCATCACTGTGAGTTTGAGGCCAGCCTGGTTTACATGGCAAGACTCTGTCTTTAAAAGTCTCATGTAAACCAGAATACCTTCAGACTCACTATGTAACTACAAATGATCTCAAATTTCTGATCTTCCTGCCTTCACTTCCCAAGTGCTGGAAATTACAGGCATGTGACATCGCACCTGGCATTTTTGCCGTCTTGAAATAGGACCTCCCAGCCCCCAGAACTATGTTTATTATAAAGTACCCAGCATCCGCACTCTGTTATAACTGTATGTTATGTACTCAGCTCCTCTGAGAACAGGTCCCTCTTCAAAGTATAGATTTCTGCCTCCTGTGCCTGGTTATGATCAGGCTAAGAACCACTCACACAGAAGGACTACCTCTCCTCTTTCACCTACTTCTGGGGCCCAGACACCTAGGCCACTAGACCACAAGAGACCACCCCATATTCTCAACCCCTGAGGATATTTATTTATTTATTTATTTTGGTGGTTTTGAGACAAGATCTCTCTGTATAGCTCTGTCTGTCCCGGAGCTTGCTAAGCAGATCAGGCAGGCCTCAAACTCACAGAGATCCACCTGCCTCTTCCTCCCAGGTGCTGGGATTAAAGGTGTGTGCCACTGCACCTGGCTCCTGGGGGCACTTTAAGGATATGCTCACAGCAGGATGACCAGACTTACTGGCATTGACATGTTTCCCTGTGTTTACATCTATCTACTACACGATTTCAGGAAACCCAGTCATTTCTGAGAAAAGGCACCGACCCCACTGAACACTGAATAATGTAGTTTAAACCCAGACTCTGAGTCTTTCTAGCTTCAGGATTAGGGGTAAGGAGTTTAAGTTCTCCAAGCTTGTCTTCTCATCCGAAATCACAATACCTGCTACACAGGATTGCTCCAATAATTCAAAACTCATTCACATCTCAATTTCAGGTAGGAAAAAAACAAAAACAAAAACAATTGAAGAGAGACAGCATTAGCCCAGGTCACACCTGGCCATGTGTCAAAACCCCCTCCGCACTTGTTAAAGCCCATTGGAGGAGGCTGGAGGAACAGCTCAGCGGTTAAGAGAATTGGCTGCTCTTCCTGAGGACCCTGGTTCAATTTCCAGAACTCACAAGGCAGCTCACAACCATCCAAACTCCACTTCCAGGATATCTGACACTCTGGCCTCTGAGGGCACCAGGCACACATGGCGTGCACATATGCATATAGGGAAACACTCAGACACATAAAATTAAATTTTAAATAATAAAAAAACAGAGACTAAAGCTAAAGTATTTTACATGCAAGGATAAAGGACCCAAGTTTGGATCCCCAGAATCCACACATAAAAAGCCTAGCATTGAATCGGATGCCTGTAATCTCAGTACTGGAAAGGCAAAGACAGGAAGATCCCTGGGGGTTGATGGCCAGCCATTATAGAATAGACAAGATCCAGTTTTGGTAAGCCTGGATCTTAAAAAATAAGGCGTAGAATGACCAAAGACATACCATCAACTG
Organism: Cricetomys ansorgei; assembly: GCA_026225945.1. NCBI lineage: Eukaryota > Metazoa > Chordata > Mammalia > Rodentia > Nesomyidae > Cricetomys > Cricetomys ansorgei. The sequence continues at coordinate 10,093,802 of JAMJFZ010004114.1, forward strand.
CTGGCCTATACACACACACACACACACACACACACACACACACACACACACAAACTTTAGAAAGAACAGGGCTCAGGGTGCCCTCCATGGTGCTTGCCAGTGACAGACATGAATAAAAGAATAAGAATTGGCTGGTCCAGTGTGGCTCAAAACAGCCAACACAAGGCAGCCCTTTTCTTCCTGCCTGGGGTGAGACATCAGCCCCAAGGGACTATATTGGGGGCTCTTTTGTGGGGGCTGCTCTTAAGATCCTTTCAAATTGAGAACACAGTAGGTCTAAAAATCTCATGAAGTGGCATTAGACCTGGCTGGGCCCCCTACTTCTAGCTTTATGATTCCAGAGAGTCCACTTAAGAGCAGCAGCAGCACCACCACCACCACCACCGGCTTCAGTTCTCCATCTGTGAAGCACTCATCCCTTGGCTGACCCTCAGGAGGCATTCAGTAAACACCAGCCAAACCTAATTTTGAGTTACTTTTTAAGTAAAGTTTTGTCCTCTATAACATTCCTGCGGTGTCCAATTACAGGAGACGCATCGGAGGAAATGGCAGCAAGAATCTGGAGTCTGCTGCTGCTGACCAGGTTAGACTGGAGCAAGGAAGAGCACGTACCCTCCATGGAAAGTATATGTACATTCGTTGATATCTAACAATAACCAGCCCCCACCCATGCTCATTGCACATGTGCTGTGTGCCAAACACTAAACGCAGGCAGGGCTTCCCTTTCTGGAAGGGCTGGGAGGCAAAGGGACTTGGACGGAATAAGGGGTGAGCGGATTCGTTCCCTCCCCTTTACACACCAGCAGGACCCCTCCAGGAAGGCACAGGTCCTTATTGTGACCGCCAGAACCCCTTTCTTCCAGCTAGTTCAGGCAACCCCTGTGGTCGGTCCCCAAACTGCGAGTGATCAAGCTCCCGGACTCTTCTCTTCCTCCCCTCTCCACTCCACAGCATATCTGAGCCTCCCCCCTCCCCCCCAAGCCCCAAAGGTGGCCTCTTCTGGAGAGAGCTGGCTCCGGTGCAGTTCTGCGGTTTTATTTTTCCTGGGATACTCAAAGGGATGTGGGAACAGCCACAGGTGTGGTGAGGGAAAGCCCCTGTCTCCCCTCCCCAGATGTGGGAAAGGGGAGAGGCCCAGGCGCCCTGGTCCTGGGTTGGTCCAGCCACTGTGGTCCCTGGGCCCTGTGGGCAAGAGGGCTGAGGGTGGAGCCCTGGGAAGGTGGGGCGGGCTCCTAGGCGGGGTTCGGGATTCTTCATAAAAAGCCACGAAGCTTGATCCCCACGAAGCCCAGCCCCGCGGGGTGTGGGGGGACGCAGAGCCCAGATGGGGGACCCGGCCCGGCCTGGCCCGTGGGGGGAGTAAAATAATGGCAGAGATGGTGCCTGTGGGGAAAAGGTGGGGACAAAGCGTCGGACCAGGAAGATGGGAGTTCCAAGTGAGGGGCGCAGGGCGGAGAGGCACGGCCCCCAGCCTAGCCCGAGCGCCTTTGCGTGGGATCGGGAAGGTAAAAAACCCACGACAGCGCGGCGGGCAGGAGCCGGGGCGTGCGGTGCCGGCAGGGCGGGCGCACGGAGCAGCCCGCGATCACAGTGACCTCGACGCTGGGTTGTACAGTACGGGTAGAAAACCGCGGGCCCGGGCCAGGCTTGGGCGGCCCGGGCGGGTCACAGCCTGGTCTGGGCCTCGGGGATGTAGATCTCGATGCTGTCCGCGCTCTCGGTAGCCGAGCTGTGGCGGAACGAGGCGGCGCGCTTGGCCGCCAGGAGCCGCTTGCGCGCTTCCTGCCGCTGCCGGTCCACCGAGTCCAGGGAGCGCTCCTTCACCGGCACGCCCCGCCCCCGCGAGGGCTTCTTTGGTATCGGCGGAGGGACCTTCTTCTCCTCCTGTCCGGGGGACAGCGCGAGGCTGAGCCGGGTGGCGGGGACCACCGCGGCATCCCGAGTCGCGCCCCGTCCCCCCCATCCCCACCCTAGCTCCCCCTCCCCGAGGGATGGGATTCGTGTGGCCCCAAATGGGACAACGCCTAGAATCGGCCACTGCCGCCGGGGACCCGACGCTGCAGATGCACGTGTATCCACAAGGTCAAATCCGGTCAAAGCTCCTGTCTCTGAATAACGACGGGCTCGAGCGCCCCCTGGTGGAGCCATTCCCAACAGATAGCACCTGCATGCAGGCTGAGAATTGGGGGTTGGGGGGCATTGCCAGGGCCCCAGAGGCCTGCCCAGTTTCACCTCTGACACCCATCTCAGACATAAGTCTAGCAAGTAGAGGGCTGAGAGTCACCTAAAAACTCCCCATACTGCAGCTAGCCGGAGGTGGCTGAGGCAGCCATGGAGTGAACAGCTGGGCCAAGCACAGGGCAATGGCCAGGAGCGTGGCTGTTTTATCTAAAGCTGTTCTTGAGGCCCATGGGTCCGTTGCCGTGACTCCTCCACACCCATACACCCCTTTCTGAGGAGGGCACTCCAGAGTGTGACTTCTTGGCCTGAGGGAACCCGCAAACACACCTTAGGCTCCAGGAGTTTCCAGCTGTTGGCCTTGAGTTGTTGCAGCTCCAGGAACTTGAGGGTCACATCCTCAATGGAGAGCTGCAGGAGGTCCCAGAAACCCGCCAGGTCCTGGAAGGTGGGCACAGGGAACGCAGTGGGGTCCTGCCGTGGTGGGACACACAGGGGAGGCAGCCAGTCAGGGAGGTCTGACCCCAGGCAGGCTCAGGGAAAGCCACACTCAGCCTCACTGTTAGGAAGCTCAACCCAGGGGAATGGCTTGAAGGGTGGGGCACAGAGACAAGAAAAAAGGCCAGGGCCCTCCTACCTGGGCACAAATACTCCATTACTACAAAACAACCTATTGCCCACGCTGCATGAACTGTCTTGGGCCACACATATCTACTCCTCCAAATACACGGCCTGGTCCCATCTCTCAGCCACACTGGGTCACCTGTCAGAACCACACACCTCCCTCTACCTTTACAGAGCTTTACCGAGCACTTACCAAGCTTTGCTGACACAGCCTGAAGAACTGCTGGACTTTCTGAGACAGAAGAAGCTGTGTACTACCCACAGCACTGCGAATCTTCTCCAGGACTGCAGAACAGAAGGAGGCTCAAGGAGGGGAGGGGTGAGATCCCTCTTTCCCCAGGCCCCAGGAAGTTTACCATTCAAGATGCTCACCTCTTGGTCACTGTACTGCCTACTGTCTCCTCCAGCCCCTTCCCCGCCCCATCTTCTAATTTGCTGACAACAACCACACCAACGACATTCTCAACGCAGTCCTCAGTGAAGTTCCTGCCTTCACGCAGCCTGCATTTACCAAGTGCTGGGCCTTCTGTATCCTTCCCTGTGTCCCCAAGTCTAGCCCTCCAGCCTTGGACAGGGCACTATGCTCACTGGCCAAATTCTGTCACTAATCAGTACATGCCTCCTTGGTTTGTGAAGAACTGTTAATTCATCTCAGGGACTTGACGCTGATCTTCCCATCAACTTAGGGATTCTGTGGGAAGCCAGCGGCTCCCCTCAGGCTGGACTTATGGGGAAGGGGCACACCCTCTGTGACAGGGCCGCCTGCCAGGCTGACCTTCTATTTCTTCCTCAGGCTTGTTCTCACTTGAACTGTCTCCTCTGACAAGGCTAAAAACCCTATGTCTTTCACTGAGGAATCCCAGTATCCCCCAGGAGAGCCCTTCTGAAACAGCTCACATCAGAATATCATGTGCTTGGTGGTGACACCAATCTCACACTGGATCCGTACACTTGTCCAGATCTGAACAGAATGTTCTCCATGGAGTTGTTCTCCATCTCCTAGAAGATCCAGCCTTTTACTTGGTCACGATCTGCCGAGTCCTAGCCCTGGCCTCTAAAGCTGTCCCCTTCCAGGCGCTCCTACGAGCCCTGCTGCCAGTAGGAACCTCAAGCTCAACCACTGAAGGCCCAAAGAGATCACAAGCCGGAGCCTGAAGGGTGGGACCTGCTGGTGTACTGCAGCCTGGACCACCACGGTACCCCATGCCCGCGCACCCACGTGCCCCACGCCCGTCCACCCCACTGCGTGGACGGCACCCACGCGCCCCACGCCCGTCCACCCCGCTGAGAGGACAGCAGTGGACTCACTCTCCTCGGGCAGCTCATAGTCCTCCGCCTCACGCTCCATCTGTTGGCACCAGTGTTCCAGTTTCTCCACCTCTGCCCGCAGCATCTTGATGAACCACTCGCCGTCCCGTGGGCAGGGGGACGTGCGGCCTGAGTCAGGGAGGCTACGTGAACCACGCTCCATCCAGGAATCACGGCGACCGGACCCGGGGCCCGGGGCGGGGACAGGGGTAGGGCCAGGTGACCCATCGGTGGCCGGCGGCTCATACGGCAGTGGGTAGCCCTCGCGGTAGGCCCACTGGCCCTGCGTGTGGACCGTGCGGAAGACTGAGTAGGTGGGGGCCCGGGGCCCGGGCTGGGGCTCAGAGGCATGCCTCTGGAAGGAGCGTCCAAACTGCAGGGCCTTGTCTTCTGTGGCCACAGTGGCCAGGCCAGCCAAGCCCTCCAGCTCTAGGTCGGCCTGCACACCGGCTGTCACACTGTTGGAGCGCTTGAACCTCGCCCGCCTGTGGAGGAAGATGCCTGTTCATTCTGCTCCTATTCAGGTCTCCCCAGGCCACCCCCTTCACCCCGACTCTAAGCAAACAAGCAAACAAACAAAACAAAACGAAACAAAAAGGGGGGGGGGGAAATGAGGAACTCTACAAACAATGGCCACTAATCCACACACTCTAAATCATTTGGTCCTTGCAGCTGGTAGGTACCGAATACACCTACCTATTGCACTGCCACGGAACAGCAGTGACAGTCAAAATATTTAACAACCTGGACCTATGACCAGAAGAGATGCCTGAACACACCAAGCCAAGCAGAGACCGACCCACAGAAGCCAGCCGTGGGCTCCGAGAGGTGGTAGGTAGCTCTTGACCAATACACGCGGGATCATTTTGTTATTCCTTTTGTTTGTTTGTGGTTGGTTCTTTTCAGACAAGGTCTCTCTCTGTAGCCCAGGTTGACCTGGAACTCACAATGGATCCCCATGCTGCGTTCACACAGTGATCCTCCTGACTCAACTTCCCAAGTACTGGCATTACGGGTGTTGAGTAACCACACCCAGCTTGCAATTCTGTATTCTAGAAAAGATATGTCTATGCTGGTTACCCTGGCTGGACATTCTCTGTGTCCTCAGCCCTACAGAGAAATGAGTTAACGGGGCCCAAAGAGGTCCCAAGTCATTCCGCTTCAGAGTGGCTGAGCCTGGATTTGGACCCAGGGCTGCACTCTGGCAGCTCCAGCTGAACGAAGAATGCTTGTGAGCAGCCTGGGATGGAGGGGTGTACGGCAGGGAAGACTTCACCCCTGGGGACCCTGATGGCTCAGCCCAGAGCCTGGCAAGACACAGTCTGCCAGAGCCAGTGGAGCTGAATTAAGTTGTTGGCAGGAATGACACAGGGCCTGGAAATTTCTTGTCTTTGAGTTAATTATATGCAAATCCTATGCAAAACAGAAAGTCAATTGGCCTTGTTCATTTTTCCCAGACTCTGAGTTCAGAGTAGGGGCTCTTTTCTGTAAAGAAGTCAATGAGCCCTACGAAGCATGAGGTTGGGGACAGACAATACTTTAAGAAGTAGGAGTCAGGCTGGGGGTGGTGGGGGCAAAGATGAACAGAAATTGAAGTAGAATGGGAACTCAAGAACCTCAAAGGAGAAGGAGCCCATGAGTCCTTAGCTACCTCCAGCTCTACATGGATGAAAGGTAAGAGGGTCTCATATACACCTCCAGGGGCCTGTCCAGCTTCCCAGGAGACTCTCCCAACTGCTCCCCCCTCCCACAACTTCAGCCTTCCTCCTGTGGCCCAGGCCTTCTCTCCAAGCCTGCCTGCCTGCTTCCTTCCAGCTGGCAGGCTGCCTGCTGGGAGCCTGTTGCCATAGAAACCAGGCCCAGAAGGATGCTGCAGGACTCAGGAAAGAGAGATGCACTCATGTGCAGACTCCAACGAGCCCCATGTCCCCACCCCCTAGCCAGAGAAAGGAGAAAGAATGTATTTTCATTGTTTCCCACATGGCCTTCACCTTGGTATCTGCCCTGGGCACCACTCACCTTGACTACTGGCCTGGCCTCCTTTCAGATACCTCTGCATTCATTCAGTACAGAGAAGAGGAAGGAAAAGCCCTGGACCAGGAAGCAGACCTGAGTTCTAATGCTAGCTTTGTCACTGTGTGCCTTAGGGAACTTCTCCAACCAGGCCATCTAATATGTGTAAGGGTGTGTGTAAAATACAGTCGAATCGCCTTAGGTGGCACACACCTTTAATCCCAGCACTCAGGAGGCAGAAACAGACAGATCTCTATGAGCTCCAGGCCAGCCAGGGCTACATAGTGAGACCTTATCTCAGGCAACAACAACAACAACAAATAGTCCAATTAAGTATGTATTATATGTAAATACATATACACAATAAATACACATATGCATGCACACATATAAAACCATAGAAATGGCACAATATTTGCCAAGGTATTTCCTCTGTCTAAAATTATACTTTCTATATGTTAAGATCTGGAGCCCAGCAGTCCCTGCCCAGTCTACCCCAAGACTGAAGTAGACTTCCTAAAGGTAAGCTCTGCTAAGCCATTCCCCAGCTCGAAACCCTTCCCATGATTCCCCACTGCCAGCAAGAGAAAGCTCAGACTTCCCTGCTAGCACTGACCCGAAGCCCCTATACTCTGGATGCACCCACATCTTCAGCCTCCTCTCTACATTCTCCTGGATCCCTTAACAGATTGCATTCTGATTTCCAACCTCTGTGCATGCCATTCCCCTGCCTGAGATGGCCTTTTCCACCCTGGCTCCCTGATCACTCTTTGCTCAAGCCCTTCTTCATCTGTGAGTCACCTGGCTGTCCCAAGATCACCCCTCAGCTCTGTATCTCCTCAACAGTATTCCTGCATTTAAAGCAATCCCACTTTTCTGATTAATTAGTCTCTCTGGTGACATCCACATGTCTAACTATACTTGCAGGACACACTGTGGTTCCCTATGAATATCTGTGCCCTTTGAGCTCCAGTTGGACAGTGGCTCCTTCCACGCTCCATCAATGGCAAACGCCAGAAGTCAAATAGGTTTCCCCAACAACCACCGTTCTGAAGTTGTGCCATCCTAACCTGTTCCCCTGGTGTAAGAGCTTTGAGGCTTAAATGACCCCCCACAGGCTCACGTGTGTGAACGACTGGACCCCAGCTGCCGACAATGTTTGGGAGGTTGTAGCACCTCTGAGACCTGTGACCTAAGTGGCCAAAGTGGGTCACCGCAGGGAAAGCCTTGAGGGCGATCTATCCTATTTCGGGTACAGCCCTGGGCTCTCTGCTTCCTGCGCATCATCAAAGACAGCCTGACCCCATGACAGCCTGCACTCTTTGAAACTGTGACCCAAAGTAAAGCTTTCCTCCTAGAAGTTGCCTGTAAGGTCACTCCCCATCAATCACACTCTGCCCGTCAGCTCCACGGCTCTGACCCCTTCATCTGACCTCTGGGGAGTCCTGAGAGGATTCCACAGTCAGATTCCACACTATCTAGGACAGCAACGCAAAGTGCTTCATGGTTCTAAGTCTCTTCCACAGGGAACTCTCTCAACGCACATATCCCAAGGCTGAAGGAGCTGAGGAGCTACTGGGCAGAGGGAAGCACAGTCCTCGCTATCAATCCCAGCCAAGAGTCCTGAGTTCTCGCAGGATGGGCAGGAGTCAGCTGTCCTTGTGAACTAGTCATTGGTGTGGGACAAGATGACAATAATAAAAAGATCACTGGATCAAAGATCCCAAAGCCTTGGGGGAACCTGGACATTTCACAAGTGCGTGGAGACAGCGCGACACAAGAAGACAGAAACAAAGCGGAGGGGAGAGGGGGAAGCCTAGAGGAAGTGATAGGAGGGCTCAGTAGGGAAAAGCACTTGCTGACAAGCCTTTTAACCTGAGTTCAAGCCCCAGGACCCCACATAGTATAAGGAGAGACTCGACTCTGACATCGACACATGTACTGTGGCGCGCATACACAGGCAAAAAGTTAAGCCAGGAGGAGTGGGTGTAAAGGCAGACAGAGAAGTCCTCCAGAGGCCCAAGCAGCCAGCAAGAGTAAGAAGCTGATGGAGCGTGAAAGGTTGGCTCCCGCTAACCACGGCAAGAGCAGATTCGGTGGGATGTGGGACCCAGTGCGGGCCGCAGTGGCTGTCGGGAAGAGGGGAAACTAGTTGAATAGGATAGATCGCCCTCAAGGCTTTCAAAGATGGTGTCTGAGAAGCCAGTAGGAAGAAGAGAGGTTTGTGTTGGATAGCTCTCAATAGCCATATCTGATGGTGGTGGGGGGGGGGGGGCTTGTGAGATAATGATGCCCAAAGAGGTCCTTAACCTTCGGAAGCTGTAGGTATGCTACCTTCCATGACAAAGGGGGACTTTGTCCAAGTTCAGGATCCCGAGATGAGATGAATAACCTGGATTACCCAGATGGAAGCACACCTCTGGGCGTGTCGGTGAGGGCGTTTCTGAAGGTGTGTAACTGACCCACACTGAGCAGACTGAACAGGAGTAGGAAGCCTGCTGAGCGTCTTCTCCTGCCAGGCATGTATCTCTCAGCTTCCCAGCTGCGGATGCAATGTGACCAGCTGCCTCCCGCTCCCCCTTTCTCCTCCATAGAGGACCATGTCGCCTAACCACAGAGTCAAGAGAACCTTCTTTTCTTCCTTTCTTCGGGTGGTTTACAGCAGCAAGAGTAACACGCCAGATGCATGCATTAAATCACGTGGGTCCTTACAAATAAGAGAGGGAGGCCAGGAAGGAGATGGAGACAGAAAAACATGGGAAAGAAAGAAACGGAGGGCTGGGTGTGTGGCTTGGTAGATGGCTGACTTGCTTAGCATGGGTTTCATCAGTATTATCACAAAATTAAAAGGGAGAATAAATAGGAAAGGGTGACAAAATGGATTCTTCCTCAAACTTCAGAAGGATCACAGTCTTGCCAACGCTTAGATGTTAAGCCCAGGTAAATCTAGGAACAACTTCTGAGCCCCAGAAATGTTCCTTGTCTTGGCAGGGATAGGAGACGAACACATGCTTAAAGAGAAATTGAAGACAGAGAAGAGAAACAGTCCAAGCTGGGGTGGGGAAGGGCTGAGGGGAGGAGCGGTTAACATTTTCTGAGCACTTAGTATGTGCTAAGTTAAGCACCTAAGATAACGCTATGTCCTCAGTCCTCAAAATCAGGCCAAGCGTCAGGGTACCAGCATCTCTCAGATGAGGAAAGCTACCCTTAACAGGCAAAGTGATTTCCTGAGATGGGACGGCGACTCCACCCCAGGCCTCCCTATACTTAGGGAGAGAGCAGCCATCAACTGCCTGAGGGCTGAGGGGAGGGAAGAGACAGGGGCACTAGGAGCCTTCGTGGAAGTGGACTGACGCCCTGGCAGACAGCCTCAGTCACCGCTGGAGATGTGTGGGGGTCGGGGGAAGGCAGGAAGGAGAATGAGCTGTTTTGGGGAGCCTCAGCAGAGTAAAGGGGTTAAATCTGAGTTCTCCAGAGCCAGACCGCCTGGCTCCGAAGCCAGCTGGATGGCTCGAGCCTGCTTCTGTCATCTTTTAAGTGAGAACGACAACAGTCCCAGCTCCGTGGTGCTGGGAGATGATGTATGGGAAGAAGAGCGGGCACCTGGCCTGCCATTGTGTGAGCTATTGTGGAGGAGCAGGGAAGTTTGTGGCTCTCGCTGCTGCAGAGAAAAGGAGCTGGCCCAACACAATAGCCCAGTGCGGCGCTGCGGGCCCCAGCGCGGGCATTGTAGTCATTAATTATTCTGATTGCTGTTGATCATTTCCATCTGTTCTCCCGCTGCACTCGGAACAAAACCTCCTTTCTCCTCCCCATCGCACGATTCTGGAGTCCGTTATTTGCATATCCGTCTCTCACTAAATAGAGCAGTTCCTCAAACATCAATGTTGGCTGGGTGGTTGATTGGTTGGATAGGCTGCGAGGGTGGTGGGGGGAGTATTAATTATCCCCAACGTCTATTCTCCCTTTCTTCCCCAGTAACAGAATCCCATGATTTCAAGCGGGACAGGTGGCCCACTCTGGATAATAATTCACTTCCCCATCTCCCTTATAACTAAGTAGAGCTATGTGGCGAGGTTCTAGCCCATGGGATGTAGGTACAACTGTTAGGTGCAACTTCTAGAAAGTGTTCTTTGAAAGGAAGTGTTGAGCCGGGCAGCTAGTTCAGTGGGAGAGAACTTGCCTAGCATTCACAAGGCCGTAATAACGAACGTGTTATTTGTTCAAAGTGCGGTACAGGCTAGCGAGACGGCTCAGTGGGTAAAAGCACCTGCACAAAAGCCTGACCACAGGGGTTCGGTCTCTGAACACCATCCAGTAGGAGAGATCCAACTCTCACAAGTCGTCCTCTCTAACACACACACAGCAGCGGCAACAGTGTACATAATAATAATGGTGATAATAGGAAAGTTATATCCTTTGTTTTGTTGTTGTTTTGTCTATTCCTCCTCCCCGATGACTAGAATGTAGACTCCATGACTAGACCTCAAGTGACTATTTTGGAACATGAGATGCCATGTGGACAAAGGAATATTCCAGAAGAAACCTGGGTTCTGACCCTGTGGAACACCAACCAGCCCTTTAGATACCTAAGCAAGCAAGCAAGCAGCTTCTGCCATATTTAAGTCGCTGTCACCCGTGGGTTTTCTGTAACTCACACCCGAACCTAATCCTAAAATAACTCCAGTTTTCAAGGTCTGGAAGTCCAGAACTTACGTCCCTATTGGTTTTGGACTTGACAGCCACTGCTGTGGTAGTCAACAGCTGTGAGCACCGGGTAGGAACTGGCTTCCCTTGTGATTTACCGCTCATGTGAAACAATGTGTCATATTTTCTCCCCCCGACCTTTTAACTTGGCTGTGGAGCTTCCCCCCTGCCCCCTTCCCAACTCCAGTTCTTTCTGGTGGCAATGATTGAGTTCCTGGTAATCCTGGAAGTTGTTTTCATGGCTACTTCGGGGAGTTGTCCCTTCTATGGCTCTCTGGGCAGAAATTGGATTGCCCCAAGAGACATCGTATCCAAGGAACATTCGGTACCCACAAACCGGCAAGGGTTTTGCCAGGAGTGTTTGGCAGCAGGATGGCGGGGGTGGGAGAGGAGTGGGCAGGGGAGGAGGGACAGGGACATGTCAGTGCACCGGTCTCTGGAGAAGCTCTTCTCTGAGAGAGCAGCTAAGACTTCAAGCCAGGGTCCAGCAAGGCAGACTTAGAGGTCACGGGGGTCAGTTTAAGAACCACTCTGGACAGCCACGGACAAGAATAAAATTACGACATTTGTAGGAAGTGGATGTCATCGTGTTAAGTGAAATAAGTTAGACTCAAAGAGAAATAGCATGGTCTTCTCAGGTGTAGAATCTAGATGAGAGAGAGAGAGGGAGAGAGGGTGTGATAAAAGAAGGGAAACTGTATGGGGGAGGAAGGGATTTAAAGGAGAAAGACAGGGGCAAGAGAGTATAGTAGGGATAAGAGATAAATATTCCATGTTCTCTCATATATGGAGTATGGCTTAAATATACATGTGTATATGTTCCCATACACAAATGGATACATATGACATGAAATCCAAACAGGGACAGTTGGAGGGAGGAAAAGGACAGGACAGTGTGATGGGGGGTGTAGTTAATATAGGCAAGGTCTAATGATATACCAGCTTTGAAATCAGAAGAGATTCTGCTTTTGCCTGCACAGTGCAGAGATACAGAGGTTTGAGGCCAGCCTGGGCTATTTAAGACCCTATTTCAAAAACAACAACAAAGTCACCTTTTCTATGGTCCCATAGGTCCGAGGGATAGCTTTTCCGTGTATGCTGTACTCTTTTGACTGTAGCCTGGCGGGGGGGTGGGGGCGTTTGGGAAGACAGGTGCAGTAAGAACTAACTCTATGTTTTCTGTGAAGAGTCATGGATGACCTCAAGACTAAGCTTCAAAGGGCAGGGGCTCATCTGGTTCTGCTCGTCTCGGTACCCTGGTACCTATACACAGTACTTGACAAGTACGACAAGGATCCAAGAACCTCGTAAGCAAAGGAAGCTTCAGTAGGGATGAGGGGCAAGAGGAAATGGAGCTGAAGAGATTCAGTCCCAACAATGACACGCAACTAACTGGAAGCATCCACAGATGAGCTTCAGAAAGAAAAGGTAATACATCCCAACTCCACCCAAGAGGCTAACAGGGAGCGCACTGACAGGCCTGCTGTTTTTACATTTATTACTTCTTTATTTGCTTTGTGTATGGGTGCATGCCTCGGTGCAAATCTAGAGATCACAGGACAACTTGGCAAGAGTTAGTTGGTTCTCTCCTTCCGTCACCGGTTCCAGGGGCCAGACTTGGGTTGTGAGATTTGATAGCAGGCAGCCCTCTCAGTTTTTAAAACCAAAGTACAGACTAGCAAGCGAGAAAGATAAGAATCCAGAGAAATGGGTGGCGGTGGATGGAAGGAGGCCTGGAAGTTGTCTGAGCATGAGTACTGGACTCCACAGCTCACCTCTAGATACCAGTTGGGGCATGGTGTGTGGTGAGTCAGAATTAGAGAGCCAGGGACAGAAGGGATGGCGAGAGCTGTGCAGGTGTATAACAAAGGGTGCGTTCGGCAGACAAGCGGGGGAGGCTGGCCAGGGAGATGAGCCAGGTCTGCCCTGTCCCCACCTGTCACTCCCTCTGAATCCCCAGTGTGATCACTTGTCCCAGAGACTCGGTCCTTCCCCTTCGCCTTCTCCCCTCCTCCACCCTCAAGACCTGGGCACTCACAGTGCATCCCCTGCCAGTCCACCTTGCCCAGGCTTCCCTTTCCCTCCAAACCCCTTCTCTGTTTGACCTACTTCTCCTTGTGTTGGCTGCCATTCAGCCTCATGGAAATGACTGATCAAAACAGAAAAGGGGATGTAGGAACCACCCACCCACACCCAAACACCTAGGAGAGCTGGATAAAATAAAATCAGAAAGGTGTTTCTGTTCCTGATCCCAGGCTTGTAAATGGGAGACAGCTTCAGGCCCCAGAAACAAAAGGCACACTTAAAACCTGAGTAGCTAGAGGGTTTCTAAGCCAAAAGCCATGGGAGAATCGAGCCAGACATATGCCAAAGGCTTGAAGGGAATGCTGGGGGAGGGAGAGAGGAGAGACCCCAAACCTATGCACCACAGGGAGCTGGAAGGAAAGTTCCCGTAAAAAGCCAGAAGCCAAAGAGGTCAGCTTTGTTTATAAATGTGGACTAAAAAAAAAATTCATGCTGGTACCTCGGGAAGGGAGCCTGGCAGGAGGATGCTGGGAAATCAGAACATGAAAGCTGTTTTGTATGGGGATGTGGGGTTCCAGTGTGTTCTACCAGGGAAACACAGAAACCTCAAGCTGAGATATTAATTTTCAAATGGATCTAAAGCTCAAGTAGTACCCCAGCAAGAAGGAAATGGAGCCCCAAGGAAGGAGTGGGCAGTAACAGACTGAACACACAAGTCATTCAGGCATGTTTGTAAATCTATACTATTAGGACCACAATGGACATAATGGCTGATTTAGCAAAGCCCTCTGAAGAGGTATAATCAAAATGCTACATAGACATACATGTAGGCTAGGAAGAGGGAATTATAATGGTGTGGTAGGCAGGCCTACAACCCCAGCAGATGAGAGGCTGAGGCAGGAGGATCACCATGTGTTTGAGGCTAACCCTGTCTCAGAACATACCCCCTCCCTCCACAAAACAACTCCATGAAATAAAGTATCCCAAGGCTCTTGTTTATGTCTACGGGGAACTACTGACTAATTGTGTTAGTAGAAAAAAACTGAAAGTAAGTGTTATCAATTTTATTCAGATGCTTTTTTTTTGAGTCAGTGTTTCACTATGTAACCCTGGATGGTCTGGAACTTAGTGAAGACTAAGCTGTCCCCAAACTCACAGAAACCCACCTGCCTCTGTCCCACTCCCTTCTTTCTTTAATATAGGGTATCATTATGTTTTCTAGGCTGGCTTCAAATTATCAGAGTACTCCTATGAACCTGTTTTCCTTTCTTTCTCTTTGAGACAGGGTCACACTATGCAGCCCTGGATGACTTAGACCTGGCTATGTAAACTAAGCAGGCTCTGACTCACAGATCTGTCTGGCCTTGCCTCCTGATTGCCACCCTGATTGCCATGCCCGGCCTGAGTGAGACATTGTTACACACCTCTCTGCCTGAACTTGTGAATTAAACATATAGAGAAAATTGGAGATAAACATCTGGAAGGTATGATTTATAAGTCTAGTAGCTATATCTATATAGTAAATAGTATCTATAGTATAAGTCATGTATCTATATGAGATACATGACATATACATACATACACATCTATGCATGATGGAGCTGTCTTGATACTCTAAGATATTGGGCTAGAGATATGGTTCAGCGTTGAAGAGCACTGACTGCTCTTGTAGAGGACCCAGATTCAATGCTCAGCACCCAAGGCAATACACAACCATCTGTAATTCCAGTCCCATGGGTTCCAGTGCCCTCTTCTGGCCTCCATAGGCACTGCATGCATGTGGTACCCAGATATACATGCAAGCAAAATACCCATATACATAAAATAAAAGATAAAATGAAAAAAATAAATATTTAAAAGAAAACAATCTGAGGAATGTAAGTCAGACAGAACAAATACTGTAGCCACATGTAGCAAATTCAGAAATTAATAATGAGGGGATATGCTCCCTTCCTCCAAAAACTATATTCAGAAATGAAAAAGACAAGAAATTTCTTCTAAATAATACACAGGTTAAAAAAGAAATTATGACAGAAGTTATAAACTATTTAGAACTCAGCGATAAAAGATGCTAAATGTGAAAACTTAGAAGTTGCAACCACAATAATATAGTTACTTGGGAGGTGGAGTCAGGAGGGCTCAAGTCTTCCTTGGCTACACATCCAGTTCACGGGCATCTGGGATTACATAAATCAGCCTCTGTCTCCTTCTCTCCTTCCTCCCAGCCCATCTCTCTCTCTCTCTGTCTGTATGTATGTGTGTGTCTTCCTCCCTCCCTCTGTTCCTCTCTCTCAGCACATATTAGAAAGCAGGAAGCTGGGCAGTGGTGGTGCACCCCTTTAATCCCAGCACTTCGGAAGCAGAGGCAGGAGGATCTCTGTGAGTTTGAGGCCAGCCTGGCCTACAGAATGAGTTCCAGGATGCCAGAGTTACACAGAAAAACTCTATCTCGTAAAAACCAATAAAAAGAAAGAAAGGAAGGAAAAAAGAAAGTAGGAAATACTTCTAACCAAAATGAAAACACCAGGTTTAAAAAAACTAATAAATACTTGAAAATATGTTTAAATGTTAAAAATACAAAGTTGATCAAGAAAGAGAGGCCATGCACAAATACATGTCTAATGGTTTGAATGCAAATGTCCCTCCATGGGCTCATGTGTTTGAATGTTTGGTCCCCAGTTAGTAGAATTGTTTCATAAGGATTAGGAGGTGTGGCTTTGTTGGAATAGATGTGGCCTTGTTGGTTGGCTTTGATGTTCCAAAGTCCACAACAGGCAGAATCTGGCTCTCTGTGCCTGCCTGCTGCTTTCAGATCAAGGTGTAAAGCTCTCAGCTACTGCATCAGCACCATGCAGTGTGTGTGTGTGTGTGTGTGTGTGTGTGTGTGTGTGTGTGTGTGTGGTTTTTTCAAAACAGGGTTTCTCTGTTGTAACTCTGGCTGTCCTAGAACTCACTCTGAAGACCAGGCTGGCCTCCAACTCACAGAGATCCACCTGCTTCTGTCTCTCAAGTGCTAGAATCAATGGTGTGCACCACACCACCCGGAGTTTTTATTTTTAAAAACCTTTAATAGACTAGAAATAGAAGAGAATTCCTAAATATAACAAAAATGGTGTCCATCAAAATTGTAGTGTAACAAACGTCATCTTTAGAAGTCTATCTTGGGAGCTAGAGAGATGGCTCTGTAATTAGGAGCACTGGTTGCTCTTCCAAAGGATACCCAGGTTAGATTCTCAGCACCCACATGGCAGCTTACAATCATTTGTAACCATAGTTCAGGGGATCCCATTCCCTCTTTTGGCCTCTAGGTGTCCTGTATGCACATGGTGTGCATATATACAAGCAGGAAAATCATCCATACACATAAAATAAAAATTAAACAAAAAATAAATACAGTGTATCTGTGACTCAGCGAGATGGCTCAGCAGGTAAAGGCTCTTTTTTGTTAAACCTGACGTTTGATCTCTTGGACCCACAATGTGGAAGGAGAGTACCAACTCTTGCAAGTTTTCCTCTGACTGCCACACAGGTACTGTGTGACATGAGTGTACAGACACACACACACACACACACAAGCAAGATGGGCCCACTACCACTCAACAGGGAGCTGAAGTCCTATTAGATACATCACTATGAGAAAAAAATTAAAGCAGTGTCTTATTATGTACCCCTTGTCTGATCTGGAACACTATGTAGGCCAGGCTGGCCTTGAACTCACAAAGGTAGGATCTGCCTGACTCTGATTCCCCCCCTCAACTGCCGGAATTAAAGGCATTCATCATCATGTTCATCAAAGAAAAGTAAAATTTAAAATACAGATTTGGAAGAAATATCGTCTGCCTGCAGGATATCATGGTGCCCGTAAGAAGGTTAGGTGCCTACAAGATACCTAGGTGCCTGTGGGATGACTGGATACCTGTGTGATGTCAGGGTGCCTATGTGATGTCCTGGTGCCTATGAGACTTCTGAGTGCCTGTGGGATGCCATGGCACCTGCAGGATGCCTGGGTGCCTGCAGGACACCTGAGTGCCCGCATGATGTCCGGGTTCCTGTGCGTTTAAGCATTGAAGCCCAACCTCAGGTTGAATTTTGTCATGCTTAACCTCAGACTAATATAGGCCGGGAGGATGTCTATGATCCAAGCTGCCTACCACCACCAGAAACCAAGGGTTACGCCTGTGATCTATACTCCCACCACACAGGCTTGACTTAATTTTTTTCCTCAACTTTTTGATGGTTCAGGGGTGGGTGGGTGGGTGGACCTGGAAGAGAGTGTGATTGAGATATAATGTATGAAACTCAAGTAATTCATAAAAGTATTACGTTGAAACAAAAAGAAAACAAAAAAGAAATATCATCTCTTGAAGAAAATAAATTAACCATATAGAAGACCCATCACGATGATCAGATAACCTGAGACTTGGTAAGGGATCTGCAAGATTGCTGATTACAAAATCAATATGAAAAGCTTAACAGCTCATATACACCAGCATTGCCTAGTTACAAATACCATCAGAGAGAGGTCTGTTGTAATAGCCACCGGAGTTCAAAACTATCACTCTCCTGCATCATGAAAATCACCCTTGACTAGCTTCAACTCCACTAGAGTTCTCTCCTCGGATTCGTTCTCCATTTAATGCTGAGCGTGATGTGGTGGCACACCCTTGTAATTCTATCATTTGGGAATTGGAGGTAGGAGGATCGGGAGCTTGGGGTCAGCCTCAGCTACATACGTGAGTTCTAGGCCAGCTAGGGATACATGAAACCCTATCTTAAAAGAAAAAAGCACCAAAATCTCCATTGAGTAGTTAATTCTCTTTTGTAAACGTAAATTAAAGCATGTCACACCGTTCCTTTAACCTTTTAATACCTACTCATTACTTATAATTAGAGCCCAGTTCTTTTAGCCTGCGCCCTGCACAACCTGGCCCTGGCATTCTCCGACTCTCTCTCTGGGCACTGCTCACCGCCTTCATCCCTTCTTTCCTTTCAAAGTCCCATTACGCGTTATACCGTTACATGGAATCTTGTTCCTAATCGTGGATTATTTATACACTGTCTTGATTCCTCTCTAGGCTGCAAGAACTCTGGGGCAAGAGTCAAGTCTTTGACAGTTCCCAGAGCATTCGATATACACAGCCCAGGAGCTGTCACATACCAAACGCTCAGTAATTATCTGCTGAATGACATCATCAGTGAATGGCTGGGCAGAAGTGTGCTCATGGGAGGTCCGCTACACCATTTCTTGGGATTCTGTCTTGTTAGGAGGAATGGAGGACCACCCTCCAGTAGGGATCTATCTGGATAAGGAATCAAAAAGCCCTCCAGGGAACCAGTAGATGTCTGAGTTGGTTTAGGGGAAGCACGGAAGTCAGGAAGGAGGGTGGGTGCAGAGCTGTATCCATCCAGGACTCTTATTCTTTTCTCTCAAGAATTCAAACCATGGTTTGCCAATGGACTTTGCCATGTAGTATCACTGCTCTGTAACTTCTGTGGCATATGAGGGGTTTGGAGGACAGCAGCTGCAGGATCAGGTCAGGCAACCAGGCAGCTTCTTACCCCCCCCCCCCACCTCCAATCTCAGGAGCAAATGGTGCTTCATGAAGCTACAGTAGTTAGGAGTGGACAGAAACAGGGACTCCCACAGAAACCCCAAGACTTGACCAGGCACTCAAACAAAATCACTCCAGAGGTTCCCAGAAACTGTTATAATAACCCTGGGAGGGCTGGAAAGTCCGGCAGTGGTGTCTGGGAACAGCTATGAGGGACTGCTACACCGCCTCTAGTTTCATTCCTGCGGCGGATATGGCCTTAACGACTCCGTTACCATGAAGCCCTCAGAGCCAGTGCCATGGAGGTTCCCAGCCACCATCCTCAGGCCCGCCAGCCTGGTATCGCTGCGGTCTAGAGGACACACAGAGCCACAGTGGCACTGCCACCCGGTCACTAGAGAAAGTGACTTCCTACCAGCTCCCCAAAGCAGAGAGGACTCTTTCCAGGACTCCTTCCAGAGCTCACGATGTTAATTCTTCAGCTGGAAATTAAGAAAGTGATGTTTCTGAGGCCACCTAATGCCAGAATAGTGGCTGCTGGCAATTCTAGTATCTCTGATTCACCACCGATTCAGGCACATAATAGGTACCCCCCACTGGTTAAATGCTTGTGCGAGCCAAGTGAGGAGGAGTGTTATAACTGCCAGGGACCCACGAGAGGCAATCTTCCTGTTTGTTTGTTTCTTTTGAGCTCACACACTTGTACACCACAGGATGTAACAAGGGACTGGCAGAATCCTGTTATCCCCTGTTCAAGGACAATTGCTGGAGGCCTGCTCAGAACCTACCTATAACCTCCCCCTACTCCTTCCATCCCCCTGACCACTGTGTCTATCCTGTGGCCTCTGATCACCTGGTTTGGCAGGAGTTCAAGGACTCAATGTAAAGTTGACGGCGGCTGCGGCAACATCACCTGTACAATACAGATCTACTCTGACTCCTTCCCAGTGGAAAGGTACAGGGAGACAGCTCAGTGGTAAAGTATTTCTCACGTGCAAGCATCAGGACCTCTGTTTTATCCCCCCCCCAAAAAAAAAACGGTGTAAAAAAAAAAAAAAGCCTGGTATGGTAGCATGTACGTGTAAGCCCAGCACTGGGAAGTCAGAGACAGGCAGATTCCTAGGACTCGGTGGCCAACCAGCTTAACCTAACTGGTGAGCACCAGGCCATCGAGAAACCTTGTCTCAAGGAAACAAGGTGGGGCTGGTGGGGTGGTGAGATGGCTCAGTGGGTAAAAGCTCTTGCCACAAAAGACACACAACAATTCCCAGAAATCATGGCGGAAGGT
Organism: Cricetomys ansorgei; assembly: GCA_026225945.1. Classification (NCBI taxonomy): domain Eukaryota; kingdom Metazoa; phylum Chordata; class Mammalia; order Rodentia; family Nesomyidae; genus Cricetomys; species Cricetomys ansorgei. Next base: position 10,113,497 of record JAMJFZ010004114.1, read on the forward strand.
GAGAACCAACTCCTGAAAAATGACTTCAACATTAGTACCCTCTCCCTACACAAACACATTTTTCTTTAATTAACTTTAATTTAAAAAAAAAAGATGAAACCTAAAATTGACTTCTAGCCTCCACACGGACATGCTCCTGAGCACGAATGTGTGCACATGTGTGTGCACACACACACACACACACACAGGCATAGTCTCACCTCTAGGAAGACGGCATGTACAAGGATAGTAGGCCAGCAAAGACATTACACTTTACACAGCCCTGTCCCCCCTTCACCCCCCAAACCCCGACGACACCCGAGAGACCCACACTGTGACCTACCTCTTGTCCTCTTCCACCTGAACACCAATGGAGTGGAACTCTCTTCGGCTTCTGTTCTCGGTGTCCGAGTCTGAGATTGTCTCCACCTGGTGGCAGGGTGGAGGCGTTAGTGGCCGTAGCTAGCCAAAGAAACAGGAGCGGTCCACATAGGACTAGAAGTTGGCTGTGCACAAGCTAGCTGGCAAGTCCCAAACAAAAAAGAATGGAAGCATCAAGATGGGAACCCCTGGGCGCCGCTCAGCACTCGCCAAGAGGAGGGTGGTACCAGGGAGAGAGGATTGATTGATGGATTGATTGATGGATCCATCAATGACCAAGATGGGTCTACTTGTAGCTCAGGGAAAGTTTGTTTGTTTGTTTGTTTGTTTGTTTGATTGATTGTTTTGAAGGTCTGTGTATGCAGAAGTTCCTTCGATCTCCCTCCATCCGTTCCCAACCACACGGGGCCAGAGCTTTGGATAGCTATTACTGGCAGTCGTACCTGCACCCCAATGGACGGCCGCCACTTCCGCTGCCGCGCCAGGCTCCGCAGCTCCTCCCGGCCAGGGATGGTCTTGATGATGAGTGTAGGGGGCTTGGGGCTGGCCCGGGGTGGCACCGGCGCCAACTCGAGGGTGCGTGCGCCCATGGCGGGGCCGTCCAGCCCGTCCGCGGAACTGCAGCGCCGGGCCGGGCCCTCTGCTGCGCTGAAGCTCTCATGGGCAGAGTCCGTGCTGCTCTGGGCGGTGATGGAGATGCGGGGTGGGGCCTGGCTTCCCGGCGGGATGGGGGGCGGGGCCTTTCTAAAGTTGAAGGCTGCAGACGGGATGCAGGATGCAGATGGTGGCCCGTCATCCCCACAAAGCCACACCCATGTCGTACCCAGGACCATGGAGTCAAGGACCATTTTCTACTCCCTCTGCCCCCAATCCTACCCAGAGAGAGAAATGTTCTGCACAATTGGCAGCCAGGGGCAAACATAGGTCATACTCACAGGAGCCGGGCCTCCCTGAGACAGAGGCAGGGGCAGCAAGGAGGGGTAGGCAGTCGTCGTCTTGAGAGCAGCCGGCCTGGATGGCCCGGAGGTAGCTGTGGCTCCGCATGCGGAAACAGCCGGGCAGGTCCAGGGCGTCCACGGCCTGGGACTCAAGCTCCCCAAACACGGACCCGCACACGGCCTCCAGCTGCTGGTTGAACTCCTCGCTGAGCTGGGGAGGAGACCAGGAGGACCTTTACTGAGATGCTGGGGTAGGATGGGGTCAACTAGAAGCTTTGCTTCGGAGAGCACCTAGTTCTACAGTGGCCTTGGCTCTGTTCGACTCTCCTCCATTTGGGGGCGGGAGATTCCCTAAGCCTGTCTTGGGGCCACTCTGGTCCATTCTTTCTCTAACACACAAACTCCATCCTACACCTCCTTTCAGGGATGCTATACGCTGGACCTCAGATCTTCACATTTGCTCCTCCACCTAGTCCCACCCCTCACCTTTCTCTCACTTGACCTTGACAGAGGGAACCAGGAACTAACATCCACCCCCATCCCACTCCCCACCCCACCTCCACCCAGCTTAGCTTCTGAGTGCAGAGCAGACTGCAGGAGTGAATACTTTTTCTTTTTTTATGACTTTGTTTTGATTTTGTTTTTTGTTTTTTTTAAGACTAAGCTCATCATCGCCCAGGCTGGCATCCAAACTCAGAGCAACCCTCCTGCCTCGGTCTCCCCAGTGTTGGAATTACAGGCACTCCTCACCATGCTTGGCTATGAGCTGATTAAAAGCAATAGTAGAGAGACCTTCGCCAAGGAGCAGAATGGAAACTGATGGGCAATGGAGCCAAGTTATTAACCTGCAAGTGTCCCAAGCCTCGCCCTCATACACACACCTACTTACTATAGCTCTCGTTTAACTCACTGGCCACTGCCCTGGCCTCTCCTTCTGGGGAAAACTCAGCCACTGCTGGATAACGCTCTCAATTTTGTGTTTGAGATCTCGTGATGCAGAATCCACAATATTAAAAAAGAAAAAGTTTAAACAAAGGAAATAAATAAATAAATTTTCACAGACCTAATGAGACAACACTACCGTGGCTGCAGGATACATGAAATAAGAAAAGCTGGTGCCATGGATACGTAAATAACACAGCGCAGGTACAATGTCCAAACATCCCTCGACATGGGTATGAACTCGACCCTGGGCCTCCACTCAGCCACAGTGTACACTCACCAGAACTCAAGCTCGGCCACTTCCTAGCGGTGTGGCCTGGGAATGTGAAAATCTGGGGACCTCAGTTTGCTCACCTGTCCAGTGGGAGTGCTAACAATGCTGGCTAAAGAGTACTGAGAGGACTAAATTAGACACGTACAGCACTTGGTGCAGATACTGGCACAGTGTGAATCCTCAGCAGCATGTGGACATCCCAGGGCTACCTGGTAAACACAGGTCAGGTGCTCATGAGAGCAACGACACTGTCATTCCTGAGTCCAAGAGCAAGACCCCGGCTGATGGTTATGCAGTGGCCAGAGTCATGGATGAGGGTCTCTGGAATATTCCAGGGAGACTACAATAGTAAATGCATTTTGTGATATCTCCCTGCAAAGATTCATGTCATCGCCATGATCTGCAGTCGCGAGAAAGATTCACGTCGCCACAGTGATCTATAGTCACAAGCTAAAAAGAATAACTTGGTCCCTGGGAAGAATGCGGCTCAATGTTTCCCTAACCTGGCCTCCTCAGGAGTATGTGATTTCACTAGACTCTCTGCCTCAACTACAGCAGGCATCTCCAGCACCATCTACCAATGGGCAGATGAAGGCTCAGAGAGGCAGATAAGCTGCCCAAGGATGCCCATCTGGCAGGGTGGTCCATCTGAATCACAACACCTTATTCCTTGGGTTCCTGTAAACTTGGCTGGTCATCAGAATCTCCTGCGGAAGCCTAAGGCACCTGCCCTCGGGTTAGAGATGCCTCTCTCTGCTTTCACTGCCTGGATGCTTAGACCCAAAACTGCAGAAGATACCCGGTGGCTCCTGTGTAGATCCAAGGAACGACACAGGACTGTTTGGACTTCTTCCTGTGGCCTTTTCCAAAGCAATTTCATTACCAGCGTGCAGAAGTCCAAACACTGTGCGGATCCTAGATCCTGTAGAAGCCAATTTCTCGGTAGTGGCTCTCCCGTAACTCCTGTATCTGGCTCAGACCTCCTCTCCAGGGCATCAAGGGTAGCAGGTGCCAGGGTACCTCCTGAGTTGTGGGAGCTAAACTAACTGCTATTCCTGGGCTTAAATAGTTCCCCACGAGAACTATCCATCCCAAAAAGTTCTGCCCAGACCATAGGGGAGCTGATCTAACCCTGGTCAAGGATATTCTGGGCTTGAGTTGCTGGAGTCTCCGAGATGGAGATGAAAGGAATCTCTCAAACCTCAATGCCCGGCAATTACTTCCAGCCCTCTTCTGTGTGCAAAGCACAAGGCACATAGTAGATACTCAATAAACATTGGCTACTACTATGAACAGCAAGAGTGTCTTGGGTCATGGTGTCAAGACCTCGGAATGAGAGGTCTCTCTATCCCAGGGGTTGCAAAGCTCTTAAAATCCCAAGCACAGGTATACTCAGAATCAACTCTATCCAAAGCAGTCAGACGGAATAGATAGGGAGAGTAAATAGCACCCATCTTTCAATAGGACTGGCCAAGAGGAGACTTGGTCCCAACAAAGAACCAGGACTCAAGGAGACCATAGGCACATATAGACTCTGAGGAACACTGTACATGAGCTGATCTATAGTATTTATGATTACAAATGATAACATTTTACCACGAATGCTCCTATTATCCCTACATGGAATTTCACCCTACTTCTCCCAACACCCACTTGCAGGAGAGTTAAAAAGAATTATCTTGGGAAATGAGATCCTCAGCCTGACTTCAACCTGAGTCAGAATCAGCAGTTATTTCCAGGCACTGGAGACACAGAGGAAAATACTTTGTCTGGATCTAATTGGAAATTGTCCATGCTAGAGTTGGTGGGTCCAGCTGGGGGCCAAGCAATATCCTGAACACCTGAAGGATATCATTTGTTTTAGCTAACCTTTGGAAATACTGCCTCCCCCCCGCCCCGCCGCCCCATTTCAAAGCAGCCCAAAATATTGGATGAAACATAACCAGCGTTGCTTTATATGCATAACTGAGCTCACAAGAAAGCAAGATCAGTCCCCAGGGGACAAATGCAAAGAGGAGCCTGGAAAAGCAGAATATGAACTGTGTGTGCCAATGGTGAAAACAGCCTGGTGGAGGCGGAAGGCTGGAGGCAGGGGCTACTGGTCTCGGCAACCATAGGCTTAAGTTTTAACACCCACTCTGGAACAGAAGTGAGGCTGTGGGCCCGTGTGAAGCCCAAATGAGGACCAGAAATGAGAACCTTCATAAACCTTTGATGATAATGTAGACTAGAGAAAAAAAAAAAGCTATCAATCATCACTACAGGCCCATGACGAGGAAGCCAGTCTGTAGCTGGGATACCAGGGAGAAGACAGGAGGCAAATCCCCTGAGAATCTGTACACACAAACCAGTCCTCCTACAGACTCAGGACTGTGTGTCTGCACAGGCTTGCATGACCCAGATTAAAAATTAACATCAAGCAATCTCAGATCAGGAATATTCTAACAGAAACAACCACAGAATGTCTCCCAGGAGATCATGCCTCACCGAAGCTGCTCCGGTCTTACCAAAAGGAAGCCACATTGAAGAGGAGGTAAACTTTGTCTACATGCAAGATATCTTGAATACCACCCTTCACAACACAAACTTCCTCCTCTGGAATGTGAACTAGACTCAGTGGTCCACTTCTGATGAATAAAATGTAGCAAACGGAGTGGCTTCCACCTTAGTTTCTGTCTCTCTGCCCCGCCTCCCTCTCTGCCATTGCTATGAAGGAGGTAAAACTCATTCTGTTGCCCAATAGCCACAGAGAACCCAAGTCTTCTCAACAGCTACACGGTGGTAAATGCTTTTAATCCCAGTACCTCAGAGACAGAAGCAGGAGGGTTAAGAGTTCAAGGTCATCCTCCACCACATTTGAGTTCTATACCGGTGTGGACTACGTGAGACCCTGTCTCAAAAACAAATAAACAACAAATAAAACCCACAAAGAATATAAGCAAGGACAAAAAGTTGCTGGAGGGTAGACATTAAAGATTTTTAGAGGAACCCAAGAAATTTCTAAAAACAAAAAGAGCTCAGTGAAATTTAAAGCACAATTTGTACTAGTACACAAGAAACAATAGAAGAAATGTTTAATAACGTGACAATACCAAGAGGCAGCAGAGAGAGGCAAAGAGAGACAGGAATGTGAATGGAAGGTTAAGATACATGGAGGGAAGGTCCCAGATACAACTAACGGGAGCTCCAGACGGAGACACTAGGAGGACTGTGGGTAAGGCAACGTTTAAAGAGAGGACATTGGCTGGGAATTCCCCAGACTCCCTCATGACTTCAGACAAAGCAGAATGAGAACAACAAATCCTACTCCCCAGACGACTCTAAAGATGGACACGACTGTCAGAAACAACCGTCCTGTCACTCTGAAGACTGATCAAAGGCACACCAGAGGGTACGTATGAACCGTGAAAACGACTAAGCTTTGAGTAAGAAGGGGGGACTCTGATCCTGTTCCCATTTCCCGAGGTCCCAGCTCTCAAGGCTGCAGCTCTCACTCCGTGTGCGAGGCACGGCCGGCTATCAGAACAGCTGCTTTGTTGTCGATGCCAGAGACACCCCCCACCTCCTCGAACTTGGAGCATTGGCAGGTACAGTGTGAAGGGCAAGAAGGCCAGCAGCAATGCTAAGCTGTGGGTCGAACAACAGGCTGGCTGACTAGAATGCTAATTTTTTAAAATTTCTGTTGTTGTTTACATAATGCATATGCGCACTTGTGCCATGGCACCCACGGGTGGGGATCAGAAGACAACTGTGGAGAGTCTGTTTTCTTTTTCCATCTTTATGTGGGCTCCGGGATCACACTCTGGTCACCAGGGTTGCACATTGAGCACCTTTGCCACCTGAGCCATCTCACCGATTCCCTAGCCTGGTATTTGACAGAGAGTTCTTGGGATAAGGTGTCTGAGAACCTGTGCACCCCGTGTGATAAGACTTCCCTCCATAGGGAAAGCCGTACAGATGTGCACAGGAAACAGAAGATATCCTGGTGATGAATGACAGCCAGAAGAGGCTTTAAAACAACCACCCCTGAGAGAGGACACCTCACTGGCTCAGGGGTTTTGAGGACAATTTCTACCCAAGCTTTGGCCAAAGCAAAGCTAGGCAGACACTGGAGCAATCTCTAGGAAACAGGCTTAAAAAGCAAAAGCAGGAAGAAAGTGAAGACATCAGAGGCTGCGTGTTGCTGGAAAAGCAGGTTTCACAGGTTTGCTCCAGAAATTAACACAAACAAATAAAGCAACAGCAATCTTTAGGAGGTGAAAATAGGAGCCCAGAATTGTCACAGTATATTACCTAAAATGCTCAGTATTCAACACAATATTATGTCATGCAAAATAAAGAAGAAAGTATAAATGGTCTCAAAGCATTGGGCTTATCACACACAAATGACAAAGTAGTTATTATACTCATATTCAAAGAGCTAAAGGAAGCCATGTTTAAAGACTGAAAGGCAGGCCTGACAGCAATGATTCCATGGATACGAGTCACAGTAAACAAATGGGAAGGAGGAGGGCGGGTTGAGACAGGGTCTCCTGGGAGTACCCAGGCTAACCTTAAACTTACTATGTAGCCCAAGTTGACATTGAACTCAACATTATCCTGCATTTGCTTTCCCGAATGGCAGACATGCATGAGTATATCTAGCCTGCTTTCTCTTTATTTTTATTTTAAAATTATGTGTAAGTACATAATTATTAAAATTACTATAAGTACATTCAGTGCCCTCAGAGGCTAGAAGAGAGCACGAATTCCCCTGGAACACTGCAGTTACAGCATTATGTGGAATCTAAGAACCAAACTTGGGTCCTGCACAAGAGCAATATCCTCTCGTAAGTGCTGAGCCATCTCTCTGGGCCCTTATTATTATTAATTTGCTTAAAGAAAAGAAATAAATGGGGAGCCAGCAAATTGGCTCAGCAGGTGAACACATTTACCAAGCAAGCCTGGCTACCTTCCTTCTGACTCTGGAGCCCATATTGAGGTGAGAGAACCGACTCCATAAAGTTTCCCTCCGACCTGCACATGAGTGCTGTGTCATGTGTGTAGACTAAAACACACACACACACACACACACACACACACATATACACACGCACAGACAGACAGATACACACACACATTGAATTCATAAAAATTTATTTTTTTTTATTTATTTTGGTTTTTTGAGACTGGGTTTCTCTGTTGTAACTCTGGCTGTCCTGGAACTCAGTCTGTAGACCAGGCTGGCTTCGAACTCACAGAGATCTGCCTGCCTCTGCCTCCTGAGTGCTGGGATTAAAGGTGTGCACCGCCACTGCCCTGCTGAACTGGTAAAAATTTTAAAAACAAATATGTATTCAGTAGCTGAAAAGCACAATGACTGAAAAGAAAAATTCCATTGAGAGAGGTTCAATCTAAGACACCATCAGCAAGCCTGAAGACAAATCAATAGAGATTGTCCAATCCAAAGAGCAGAGAGGGCAAAAGCTACCGAATAGAATGATCAAAGTCTCCACGACTCGTGGGCCGATGGCAGCAGGTGCGCCGGCATATATGTAACAGGACACCCAGAAAGAGAAGGGGGGGAAGGGAAGGGGAAAAGACAAAAAAAATTGAAAAAGTCAAGGCCAAATTCTCCAATGTATCTCATTTGTAGAGTGCTTGCTTTATCACCCAAGATGACCTGGGCTCAGCCTCCCCCACCACATAAGCCAGGCAGGCATGGTGGCACAGCCTCGTAACCTGAGCTGCTTGGGAAGCTGGGGCAGAAGGAGCATCAGTTCAGGACGCATCTGGGCTACAAGCTGAGTTCCAGGTCAGCCTGGGCAAATTCAAAACACCCAGTCTCAAAAGGAAAATAATTTTTGTTTAGACAAGGTCTCACTACATAGTCCCGGTTGGCCTTGAACTCGCTATATAGAACAGGCTAGCCTTAAACTCACCAAAAGCCTGCTTTCCTGATGCTGGAATTTAATGGTACATACCACCACACCAGACAAAAAGAGAAAGGCCTAGAGGTTCAGCTCTGTGGTAGAGTATTTGCCCATTGCGTGCAAAGCTATAGGGTCAATCCTCAGGTATAAGGCTGAGGGTGGAGGTTATGGGGTGGGGCATACCAGGCAAATAAATAAGTGGGGAGAATTTTCTAAAATTTGTGAGTGGCACAAGTCCTCAGATTTAGGGAGTGTGCACAAAAACACACACTGTTGGTGGCAAAGGGATCCCGATAGCAGGAGAGAAAGGCGGGCGGGCTTCCGTGCCTACCCCGGGGCTAGTACCTCGGCCCGAGGCACATCCCGTGGCCTTTTTAAATGGTGGATCCTGGCACACCAGTTGAGCCACAAGATGGGAAAGCCCACCATGGCGGTGCCCGCTTCCCCCGTCTTTACGGAAACTTTGCTCACCAACATGGGGGAAACAGGCTAAGAGCTGAAACATATGTGCCTAAGGATGGTTGGACCTTTCCCGGTCTTGCTCACTCCTTCCCGCTACAGCCAGCTTTAGGTGGGCTGACCAAAGTGTCCAGTGAGCGTGGACCGGAGCGACTGGACTTCTCCCTTGTGCAGCACCCTGCTTCCTTTATAAAAGCCCTGCTTCTTTCGCAATAAAGTAGATCTACACCACCGGGCTGATCTCTGGAGTCTGAGTTTCTTGGGCTAGTGACCCCACTGCCATTCACCACCTTGGGGACACCCCTGCTTCTACAGAAGACACTATAGTTAAAGTGCAGACACCAAGGTCTAAACAAACTCTCAACAGCAACCAGAGAAAAATGGGAGCTACACACAAAGACAGTCATGTTGCGGCAGACTTTCTTTTTTTTTGGTTTTTCGAGACAAGGTTTCTCTGTTGCAACCCTGGCTGTCCTGGAACTGTCTCTGGCCCCAAACTCACAGAGATCCGCCTGCCTCTGTCTCCTGAGTGCTGGGATTAAAGGCATGAGCCACCACCGTCCGGCACAGCAGACTTGTTAATATCAGACAGTGGGAAGGATGTCCCCTAATAAGCTAAATTACATCAGTCAGTCAGAATTTGCTACCAGCAGGCACTGAAAAACCAAAGAAGACATTTTAGGAGGAAGGAGTTCATATAGGAAGCTGTGATGACCCGGAACAGGGCAGGAGGCTGGAGCGTATGTGATATCATAGAAACTAACCAGGGGGCTGGGAGTCCGCTCAGGCAGTAGAGTGCCTTCCTGGTATGCATGAAGTCTGGGGCTGGATCCACAGGACCCCATGAAGCAAGCATGGTAGTGCAGGCCTGTCATCCAGCACTCAAGAGGTAGAAGCAAGAAGAACAGAAGTTCGAGATCATCCTCAGCTACATGCTGAATTTGAAACCGGCCTGAGCTACACAAGACCCTCATGTAGACCTCCCAAAACGAAAACTAATTGTCACATGCCCTCCCCCAAAAAATACCCTCAAAATGGATCATATACATAAATTAAAATGCAAGAGACATTAATTTTGTTGTGATCTTGAATTAGGCAAAGATTTCATTTTATACTGAAACAAATTTTCTGAAAAAAAAAAAGAAAATTCTGTGAAATGTACGTCCATTAAGTTTAATGTGATTTATTGGAGTCGTGGTGCAGGAGTGTCATAACAGCTACTCAGGCCAGCCTGGTCTACAGAGTGAGTCCCAGGACAGCCAGACATACATAGAGAAACCTTGTCTCAAAACAACCAAAAAACAACAAACAAACAAAAAAATCATTTATTTAAAAAAAAAAAGTTAAGAGTTCTGTGGGCTGGCGATGGCTCAGCAGGTGAAGGAACCCGTCACCCAGCCTGATGACTTGAGCTCAATCCCTGAGATCCACATGACAGGGAGAACTGACTCCCACGCTTCTCCTCTGACCTCCGCGTGCACACGGCAGGACGCACGCACGCACACAAATAAAAATATAACTTAAAAAGTAAAAAGCAAGCCGGGCGGTGGTAGTGCACGCCTTTAATCCCAGCACTCTGGATGCAGAGGCGGGTGGATCTCTGTGAGTTCGAGGCCAGCCTGGTCTACAGAGTGAGTTCCAGGACAGCCAGAGGTACAACAGAGAAAGCCTGTCTCAAAAAAGAAAAAGAAAACAGAACACAAGAATTCTGGGGCTATAACGCAGCAGCACAGTATATTCCCAGCCCATGTAAGGCCTTAGGAGAGAGAGGGCGCATGCTCGCTGGGAGATGGCACAGCGGGTAAAGATGATTGCCACCACCAAGTCTGATGACCTCAGAACCCACGCGGTGGAGAGAACTGTCCGCTGCCCTCCACGTGTGTGGTGCAGCACACTCGCAGGCTAATGAACATGAATAAACAAGTGAAAAATAAGCAAATGCAACAGTCATAACAACAGCAAAATGCCTTTCCTTCAAAGCACATGAAAACACGAGTCCCTCAGTACAGGGAAGCGCTGGCGCTGACATCGCAGCACTGCACGTTCAGCGGTTAGACTTTCAGGAAAATAATGTTTCTGTGTGGGCATTGCGAGGAGAGCCCAGGGCCTCCTTCAAGCCAGGCAAGTATTCCATCTCTGAGCAAGAGCCACCCTCTCCTGCCCCCAAATAAATTTCTATTGCCTAAAAAAAGGAAAGGAAGAGGTCATCAAAATTAAAGTGCCCCGAGGACTTTGCATTATTCAGAGCGAGAGTAGGAAACCTTGTCGGCTTCGGTCTAAGTCAAGTATGCACATAAAAATTACAGGAGTAACCATAAAGAATAAAATGGAATATGTTAACTGTCAAACCAGTGTGGGATTTGGCAGAGGGAAGAAGAAAGCAAACTCAGTCAATCCAAAGACGGCAGCAAAGGAACAGACAAGCACCAGCTCTGCGGGTGTGGTGACACAAACCTGTCATCAGCCCTCAGGAGGCTGAGGCAGGAGGATGGTCACAGGTTCAAAGCCATCCTGGGCTACATAGCAAGTTATAGGCCAGCCTGGGCTACACAGCGAGACCCTATCACAACTAAAATGAAAGGCAGAGTGACAAGCAGACATAAAGGAAGTGGGGGAAAGTATTATCTAAAAATCAAGAGAGGACCAGGCAAGATGGCTTGGCGGGGTGAAGGCGCTCGCCACCAAGCCTGACAACGTGAGTTCAGTCGCTAGGATCCATATAGTGAAAGAAGAGGACCGATTCTTCCTCCATGCTGTCTTCTGACCTCTACACGTGTACCCCAGCATGCACTCCCTTACCCCAGCAGGATGAATAGAAGACACAAAGTAAGATGACAGAAATACATCCTAGCAAGTCAGCAATCACAATAAATATAAATGCGCAAAACTCTCAGGCAATCGACAAATGGATGGAAGAGCAAACCTAGTCGTAAACTGTTTAAAAAGTCATACCTGAAACATATGGAACGAAACACTTCAAAGCCGAAGATGGAAAAAGACGTTCGAGGAAAATTCTAAGGAGAAAAAGCCACTTGGGAGGAAAAACACCATTAGCGACAACAGGGCAGCATCTCTGGGTGCTTTAAACCTCTTGCCTCTTCTGCAAAGCAAACTCCAAGTCACACCTCCAGGAGAAATATGCCAAGTATATACACTGTTAGATAATGTAAAGTGGGAGGAGGAGAGAGAGGAGGAGGAAGGCGAGGAATAGGAAATGTTTGGAAGTTTTAGATTAAAATTTCAGAACCTTTGGGAAAGATCTGAAAAAAAGAAAAGAAAAAGAAAGTGAAGAAGTGGTCCTTGGGAAAATCTGGGAAGGAGACAGCCAGGTTGTAAGGAGCTAAAGTCCAGAGGCTGGGGTCTAACTTCTATGTCTGGGGAGCAGGCAGGTGCAGTGTGGTGGGGGAAGGGAAGGGAACAGGGCTAGGAGATGAGCACAGGGTAAAGCTGGCCAGCTCACAGAGGGCTTTGTAAACCCCAGTAGAGCCTTGGCTGGCTACCCTGAGGAAGGCCAGAGCTCTGAGCAGAAAGGTAAACAGATGTAGTTATATTTTTAAATAATTGTTCCTGCTATACTGACAGAGAATGAGTTGGAGCCAGGACAAACACTTAAGACCAAGAAGAAGGTAGTGCAAGAGCTCCCCCCTTCCCCCGTCGGGGGGGGGGGGGTGCTTGCAACCTGAAAGGTGGGCGGGGCCTAGGAATACCGTGACCGGGATTTCCTGAAGAACTGAGGTGAAGGATATGGCGTGTATAAGACAGAGGATCTGACTTCATGGATTGGGGGGTATAGCTGTGCTCAACATGAGTGAGACACTGGGTTCAATCATAGCGGGCGGGGCAGGGGGGATCCAAAAAAGACTGACTTTGGGCTTTAGACCACAAATCCTAGAAAAATAAAACTGCCATTATCTGAAAAGGAGCCGGCAGTGGGCAGAGCACAGATCTGGGGAGGAGGAGGAGGAGGATGGGGTGTCTGTACCAGCCATCCAAGTGAGTTCCCATACAGGGTTCCATGTACATGCCTGGCATCTCGGGGAGGCTTTGGGCTGGAGTTATGCATCTGGGAGCCATCAGGCTCTCAGTAATATTCTAAGCTACAAGCCTGGATGAGATCACCTACGGAGTGGGTGTAGAAAGCAGAGCAGGGACAGAGCCCTGGAAAACTCCGGTGGTGACATCCTGAGACACAGATGAGAACAAGCAGTCGGGGGGGGGGGGAGTTGCGGGGAGGAGTAGGTATGGAGGTGGAGGGGGCGAGGTGTCTGCAAAGCCACCAGAGAAAAGTCTTTCAGGAAGAAGGGTCATCAACTATGTTAGACGTCACCAACGGTCAAGGATCTCGAAGACTGGGCATTGACTCGGAGGACTAGGAACGGAAAGCTGGCTTGATGTAGAGAGACAGCTGTGCCAAAACAGAATCCCTGACTCAGGAAATGGAACAAAGGGGTTCTGAGAGACTGCCGAGGTTCACAATAGGAGCCGATGGACCGTCTTCGGCATGGCTTTTTTGCATCGCTCTCCCCACAACCCCCCAGCAAACAGTAAAAATAGCTAACCTTTATGGAGCACTGGCTATGTGCCAAGAATGCTATTATGATGCTTATTTTTAAATAGGGAAGGAAGGGACTAAAAAAGTCATGTAACTTGCCCCAGGTCACTCTGCTGGTAAATAGTTCAGCCTCTATTCAACCTTATCGCCCACATTCAAATACAAACCACCATTGCTCCATTTAATTAAAAGGGAGGCCTACACTTAAGTATAGAAGTCACTTTATTTTCCTTGAGATAGGGTTTCTTTTACCCCAGACTGGCCTCCACCTTGTTAAGTAACTGAGGATAACCTTGAACTTTTGACCCTCTGCTGAGATAGGCATATGCCACCACACACAGTGTTCTACAGTGCTGGGGATCCAACCCAGGACTTAATGAACACCAGGCAGGCACTCTGCTAACTTACTTACTCCAGCACTTGAACTGACTTGTATAAAACATCAGTTTGGGGCTAGTAACTTGTATTTGAATGTTTCCCACTGAACTCCCACGAATCCCGAGAGATATCTAACACTAACACTGTCTTTTGGTTTTGTTTCTTTGAGATTAGAGTCTTACTATCGAGCCGAGGTTGGCCTTGAACTCATGATCTTGCCCACCTCCACCTCCCAGGTGCCAGGGTTACCGAGTGCTGAGATTACAAGTGTGTGGCATCTTTTCTGGTTCACTCTTGTCATTTCAAAGATGAGGAAACAGCGGTATTGGAAGGGAGTCCGAAGGCATGGAGGTCGTGGCAGCAGAACTCAGTTCATCTCCCAGATGAGCTGGGAGACTTCAGCTCTGCCTCTGCCTCTGCCTCTGCCTCATCTGTACCTTTCATTTATGAGTCTGGAGCACTCAAGAGAGTGCTGGAGAGTCCCCAGAGAAACCATGCTGGCTGTTCTTCCACAGACGCTCGCCCCTTTGAGCATACCTGGTGGGTTCTCAGGGATTCCCAGCCCAAGGCAGCTCTGGAAGTCATAGGCAGGTTTCAGAACTTCCCCAGAACCAGACTTGCTCTCTCTCCACAGAGAGACTGGCAGCACAGCCCAGGAAGAGCACAGATCTGACTTTCCTTTCCTACCCTTCCCTCTGTGAATGCAGAGCCACTCTCTACCTGTCCAGTTGTGAGGGAACGGCTGTAGCCAGGAATGGAACTCCGGGGATGGATCCGGGGTGGGACGCAGCAGCTGAAAGAGACAAATGCCAGAGTCAGAATGGGTCCTCCTTCTGCTAGGAGGTGGAGAGGAGTCACGACAATTATTAGGGCCTCTGACCAGGTTCTGTACCTCACAGCCCCACCCCACCCCCGCCTCTCCCCACACACATACACACAAAGATTCCTCAGGAGACTCTGAGTAAAAGAACTCTCCCTGCCCCAAAAGAAACACTGAGACAGACTATGTCTCCACCCCATATGGAACAGAGTAAGATAGTCTTTTGAACCCTAAGCAGGGCTACCCATCCAAAACCCTCTACATATAGTTCCTTCCGGAATTCAGAATCATCTCTGACATCCCCTGCCCCTGCCTCCCCCATCATCCTTACTTGATCCTGGCTGTGTCCACGCTGGAGGAGCGGCGGGAAGCAAAGCGTCGGGCAAGTGCTTTGGGAGATGTCTTGGGGCTACCGTCTGAGTCTCCGCTCTCCTCATCCCCCATGGCTTTGATGTAGCTGCCGCTCCGCATCCTACGGCAGGGGATCTCCCCATCCTTGCCACCCGTGGGGTAACCCCCCCAGTCGTCTTGTGGCACCTGCAAGGACAAGGGCCTTTCTACCTCTCAGACTCGTCACTAGTCTTCTTAGAGGAGCCTTCCTCCCACTGCCAGTGGGGGGCGCTCTTCCCTGCTGGGGAGCAAGCCACGCTGCAGAGTATGCACAGGGGTCCTGGAGGAGATATCTCCAGGTGTCCCCCTCCCTTGTGGAACCTCTGAATCATCCTCCAGAGGCATTTAGCCACTCAACAGAGGGTCAGCTAGAGAGCCTAGGAGGGGCACATCAGATGCCGAGACACTGGAGACCAGAGACCTGAGTGGCCTGCTGATCACACCCCCGGTGTGCAGCATCACTTGACCTCAGTCACCTTTCACCCCTCCTCCATCCTTTGAACATGCCTCCACTCCCCATCCTCTCTCTCCCAGCTCTCGAGGGACCACAGAGGGTATCAGGCAGGGAGCGTGTCAGCACTCCCCATAGTCTAGACTCAGGCTAGATGGTCAGAAGATCAGGGCCAGGGCAGAAGCTCGAGTGGCGAGAGGGGAGCCAATTAGGAGTCTGAGGCTGTTATGCAGGCAAGGGGTGATGATATCTAAATTAAGACAATGAAAATAAGAGAAGTGGGGGAGACGGAGAGGAGCGCTGTTAAGGAGCTTCAGTAAGCCTGATTAGTGGGGGAAGAAAGAAGAGCCGGGGAGGAGCCCAAGATAACTGAGAAGGGTCGTGTCTGAGGACCCGGGGGTCGGGGGGGGGACTGTCCTTCACTGAGCCACACAAAACTCCAGGTAAATAGACTGGGGGATGGGTGACAGGTTCAGAGTGGAGAGCACTGAGTATGGCCTAGAACAACTGAGAAGGTGATTGTTCCATTTAGTCTTGTGGCTTTCTGGTGGAGGTAGGCACCCCGGTGGGAAGAGGGAAAGGAGAGAGGAAAAGCCCACTGACATTTTACAGAGGACTGCAAAGAAAGGAAAGGGGGCCTGTGACATCACCTAAGAAGGAGTGGGCAGAGGGGTAGGAGGGAGTCAAGAGATGCCATGTCACAGAAACGAGACATTTCAAGAAGAAAAAGGAACCAATTATGTCAAATGCCACAGTGCTCTCCAAGGTTAGTAACTTGGGCTCTGGAGTTAGGAGACCCTGTAACTCTGGCCCTGTCACTTGCTAGCTAGGTGAACTTGGGCAGAGCTAATTAAGCTCTACGCGTCAGTCTCCTGGCCTGTAAATTGGTAAGAAGTAATTATACCTACATCCGAATGGATCGTGGGGGAAGATAAACAAGCAACACAGAGCCTGGAACACAGAGAGCGCTCCATAAACGTTAGCTATTATTACAGGCACTGAAGGCACTGTTGGGGGGGTGGCTGCCCAGAGACCACTGCCCCGGGCAATTTCAAGGGCAGGGTGTGGCGATTTGCCTGTGGTAAGGAGAGTGGAAGGGAAGGAATCTGTGTTCTAAAAACTTAGATAGAAAGGGGCTCCAGGAAGGGTAGGGACAAAACTGTGGGTGTGTTTTTGAGAGAGCCAGTCAAGATAGTCTTTAAGTATGCTGGGGGTGGGGGCAGGTGAGGGGCGAAGGGACTGAGGAGCCCTGGCACTGGCTGGAGCCTGTGATGGCTCCTCCTCACCTACTCTGTGAAGAATGTGATGTAAGGGGAGAAGGCTGAGGAAGACGGCACAGGCTGTAAGGAGGAGGTTAAACAGCAAGGATGAAGGCTCCGAGAAGGGGCGAGACTGAAAGAGGGGGGCTCATGGGAAGGGTGAAGCTAGTGAAGGTAAAGGGAGCAGGCCCAACGAGGGGCCAGAGCTCCGTCGGAAGATGGGAACAGAAAGGAAATGAATGAAGCTCTGAGGGGGAAGCGGGGATCCAGAAAAGGCTCACAGGTACTCTGGTGTCCGGTGAAGGAAACCAGGCTTCATTAAAGGGCTAGGAAGCTGGGTGTGGTGATGTATTCCTGTAATTACTGCACTTTGGAGGTGGAAGAGATGGAGGCAACCTGGGCTACATGAGACCCGATCTCAAAAGAAAAAGAAAGAGGAGAGAACACCCCAATAAGGATACCGAGTCACAGAGCCAACCTCCACTGTTTTTGTGCCAGGGGAGCACTAGGCTGTCTGGAAGGTTCCTGCAGCCTTCAGTTGGCCCACAAATGGGCTCAGACCCCCACCCAGCCCCCATCAGCCCCAGGCCCTGAGAACCATCCCCTCCCCCACCCCCTACAGAGAGGAGTGGCAGGAGGCCAGGGCACACGCTGCCACACTGCAGGGCTCCCACTCCACAGCCACTGCAGAGCTCTCTGCTCCTCTGCAAGGCACTGTGAGGTGCATGTTAAAAAGGAAGCCCCCAGGGAGGTCAGGACAGCCCCAGAGAAGCTTCGGGGAGCAGCAAAAATGGTGGCAAGGTCTGGTTACAGGGGAGGAAGGGTGAGCATCTCCTCTCTGCACTCTCCAGTTCTCAGCATGGAGCACCTCTCCACCCAGGGAGGGAGCACTCTGAAGGTAATCTACACAGCTCAAATCCCAGAATTCTTGTCCTGCTTTTTGTTACACTCCTATTTGCTCTCTGGGCTTTCATGAAGTCCCCCGGGGGAGTACTAATGTGTACAACTTACAGGCAAGGCCAATGTCACCCCAAAGGCTCATGCAAGCTCACCTCTCCATACCTTCCAACATTCTGTAGGCTCTTCCTGGAACACCTTCAATCTGCACTCCACTAACTCCAACTCCTCCACAGAGATTCAACTCAGGGAATGTTTCCCACGGAAGCTTTCCCAGGCCACCCCCAGCCACCACCAACAGGTGAGCGAGGAACCTCCTGTTCCCCACAGGACCCAGGGTCTCCTCCATCACACAGACTGCCATCTGCTTCCTGGTCTACTCCCCAGAGACTAAGAGCTCTCAGCAGCAGGGGTCTTGATCACTGTATCAAGGGCATGCTTGTTGACTAAATAAATGTAAATTAACAACCTAGGAGGAATGTGGACTTTGGAGGAGATAACCCTAAATCTCCTAGATCACTCAAATTTGCATTAACTTTTTCTCCTAAAATGACAGTACAGAGTGGATGATGCCAGAGTGAAAGCCCCCGGGAAAGAGTCTGGGGTCCGAGCCACCTGAATGAAAGCCCCTGGAAAGGGGTCCAGGGTCCTAGGCTTGGCAGAAGGACAAGGCTACTCGGGACAGGATGGGAGAGCTCCACAGCTGTCACTTCACCACCCAGTCTAAAGGAGCCCTGTCTGGAATGACAACAGGACTCAGACTCTTGGAAAACCCCAAGACGCATGCCCCCAGGCTCCTCCATAATTTCCTGGGCTACCCCACCAGGCCATAGTGCAGAACGGCAAACCAGAGTAGAGGTATGTTCTGGAAACTGATCTTCATATTCCAACAATCAGACCACTTGGGTTTGAGTATCAAAGGTCTAGGGAAGGGTTTGGGGCAGGTCTAACTTCCAACTGCCAAGCTGTAGGCTCAAAGGCGGTGCTATAGGTCAAACCACCCTGTCCTATCCATTGCCTTCCCTTAACCTCACGTTGCCGTCAACCCCAGAAGCAGAGGTCAGTACATCCCATTCAAATCGGAAGGTCAAGGAGTCTTCCTGGCATTGACATACATGGTCAGATTAGAGGGGTCCCTTCCTTGTACAAATGAGGAAAATGAGTCCCCAAAGGGGGCTCAAGGTATCACAGAGGCAGGGCCTTCAAGACCTCCAGTACAGGGACAGCTGGACTCCACCCGACCATGTCCACTGTTCCCCAGCTGACCAGACTGGTGAGAACTCAGAACATGGTCCCCCATCCCACAAAGCCTCACCTGCAGGTAGTGGTAAGTCCTGGCTTTGGCCTTGGTCTCTGGACCCAGGAGCCCCTTGCCCGGCCCGGCCCCTGGGTATCCGTCCCGGCCCTGGCTGACCATCATGGTATGCCAGGCACTTCGCTTGACTGACTGTCCGTCCAGTGACATGGACATACCAGTGCAGGCAAGGCAGCGGCCTTCTGACCCGCCCGAACGCCCCTTGAAGCTCAAGTCCCGGTACGACCCATCTGGTGCATCCAGGCAGAAGGGACCACCAGGCTCTGCGGGGGGCCTCCCACCCGCCAGAAAGCCACTGTCGCTGTCCAAATTGTCATCAGAGCTCCACCAGCCTGCGGCCTTGGTCTGGTGTCGCCCGTCCCCCTTGCGGTCCTTGCTCTTGCTCCGTTTGCCATGCCGGGACTGGTGGTGGTGGTGATGGTGGTGGTGGTGGTGATGGTGGGAGGTGTGGGGGCCTCCAGAGCCTGGGCCAGGGTAGCTGTCTCCCCCAGAGACACCTCTTCCCTCGGCCTTGGGCCCGTTATAGTCTCGCTTCCCCGGTGCCTCCAGAGAGTGGGACTTGGCAAAGAGCTTCTGCACAGAGTGAACCAGGTGCCGGATGCGGCTAGGACTCTCGCTGCGAGGCTCAGGGGCAGCGCCAGATCCAGGTCCAGGCCCAGGCCCTGCTGGACCTCGCTGGTATGGGAGTGTGTGGAAACCATCTTGCTGAACTGGTAACTGCTTTTCAAACTGATCCAGAAGTGTGGGAGGCAGGCGCGTGGCACCCTTGCCCTGTGGGTGGCCCACACAGTCTTCACAGGTATCGAAGGGGCCCTGGCCGGGGTACATCCTGGGGAAGGTACTGCTGCCTCCCCCAGCCCCAGCCCCCCCTGGCCCTCCCTCGGGGCCTACTGATGATGGACCCTCACTCAGGCTCAGGGGCCCTTCTGGAGAAAGGTGTCCCAGGCCAGCTCTCGGGGCACAGAAGCGGGGCTCAGTGGAGAAGGCCTCCCTGGAGCCCAGCAGGTACGGGGCCCTGGCAGCTGGGCCCACGTCCATATGCTGCTGGTCAGCAAAGCGGGCTGGGCGGGGATGGCTGCCTCGGTCGCCATGGTAACCCCTCATGGCCTCAGCAAAGGCTCTTCATATTGTTGGGGGCCAGGCCCCAGGAACCTCCTGAGAAAATAGGGAGAAAAGGGATTTGGACTGAACAACAGGCCACTTCACCTAAAATCATCTTTCGCTAGGCACTGTGGCATCCCTGTTGGTAGTGCATACCAATTTATTGTGATTAATTATGCTATCTTTCCACACATGGACTGAAAAGTCCTTAAAACAGTCATAATAGACAAAGACACAAGGGCACGAAATAATCCCGTCATTCATCAATGCTGCAAATTTGATAAATACTTATTCACAAGAGGAAATGCTTTTAGCCAAATGGGCTTTTAAATATCCTTAGATTATCAAAAACAAAAGGAGACCCAAGCAGACATACAACGTATTCAAAGAAACCAGTCATTAGGTGAACTAGCTTTTAACAAGCTGAGCTATAGCAAATTGATCCACAGTCATGCCTCTGCCCCAACTACATCCCACACCCCACTGCAGAGGTGCACCAGGCCTCAGAGCCAGAGCACCCAGAACTATGATGGAAGAGAACACTAACTTCAAATCTCTATCTCCATGGCACTCCACCCCCTTCCTCCCACAACTGACTGCAGGCTCCTCCCCTCCCCTTAGAAACGCCCTAGGCAGGCAAACCTGAGCTGGTTCCTCCTACCTTTTCTGGCTTCCAGATACCCTCCACTAGAGTCCCTCACTAGTCTATTACCCTTTGCCACACTCCCTCCCCATGGGAGGGCATCATGGCGGGAGGAAAGACTCCAGAAAAGGAGTGCTGGCTAGACCAGGCAACGTGTGACCCACTGGACTGAGAGTGGAACTCAGGAGTCCTTCTTCCCAGGAACAATGGGCCAGCGGGGCCGGAAGCCAGTGGAGAGAAACCATTGTGGAACCAGTGTCCCTGGCCCCCATCCCAGGCCTGCCAAGGCTACAAGACAAGAGAGGTCAGCTCTCAGCAAGAGTTCCCTCCAATCAGGACTCCAGGAGCTGCCAGGACAGGAGCTGTGGCAGGAGGAGGTGACAGCAGGAGGGACAGGGACAGAGGATCTGGCAGACGGAGCTCTCCCCCACCCCAGACCAGCTCCTGGGCCATCTGCTGACCAGGAGATGACAGTCTCTGAGACTCCAGACAGCAGCACCTTCTCAGACTCAACCTCTCCTCCTCCCACACCGCTTCCCCGCACCAACTCTGCTTCTGGCTTCTTCCAGATCCTGCCCGCACGCAGCTCATCTCCTCCCATTTCCCTAGCATTAGTGATGCACCATTTTTGAGCACACCTCACTGTCTCTAAGCCTGTCGTGTGACTTTATCCACATTTACCATGAGAAAATGGAGTTCAAAATGGGGAGATGGGAAAGCCAGTAAATGGGTGTGTGTCACTTCAAGTATTTTGGGTTTGAGAATCTGAATATAACCTCCGTCTCCCAAATTTCCCAACACTCACCATCTGGGGTGTCCCATCCTTGACGTCAGGATCCCCACCACCAGGCAGAATCCTAACTCCAGCAGGCGCAGGACCACTGGCTCCTGACAGGAAAGGAAGAGGTAGTCAGCAAAGCAGGAATGAATTTTCTCCTGGAGTCCTCAGGACAGGTCTCTGGCCTAACAATTTTCTTTTCCCAACCCCCCAAACCAGGACTGGTTGGATCCCCCATGATGCAGAGGCTTCAGACCCCCAGGGAAATGAAGTTGGCTTCATTATGCAAATATATGCAAATGCACTCACAGGTTGGACTACCTCCAACTGCAGGTGTCTGTGTGATCTGTCCATGGTGCTCAGCTACAGCATTTTCATTGCCCTTAAATATGGCTGCATTCCCCTGGCATTTGTTAAACGCCTCCCACGAATCAAGACTGAACGAGAAGTGTACTAAGGTCATTTAAGTATGACCCCCCCGCCCCGTCCTTAAAGGGTCTGTATCTAATGGAATAACCTCTCACAGGACAGGATTATCAGGTCCCTCCCTACGTTCTGGCACAATCTGTTCCTTCCTCCTTGAATCTCCTTTCATCGACCCTCAAGCTCTCGTGCTGGCTAACGCTTACTCATATGAAGCCTCACCTTCCCATGGAGACTTTCTGTACTCTTTATTCTGGGTTATGTCTCTCAATGGGCTTTTATGACACTCCAGGTACCCCCATGAAGCAGCAATCACACTGGATTGAAACTACATCAGTCTTCATCTCCCCCACTACCAAGGTCTCCAGTAAGGTGAAATAGGTCCCAAGCATCTCTGACTTGAGCCTGTCCTAAGTAAGTATTCACTGGGTGCACAAGGAAATGGCTATGCCAGATAGAGATGACAAAAATGTAGGCTAGTTTGGACTAACAGCTAGACCAGACTCAGTAGAGAAAGTCAAGGAAGGCTTCCCAGAGAAGAGTGTGTTTTGAAGTACCATATGGGTAGACAAAGGCTGGGTGTGTGATAATTCCCAGTGGAGAAAACGGTGGGTAAAACACAGACAAGGAAAACGATACCAAATTCCGAGGGGTGGGCTGGGAAGGTTCCAGAAGTCGGTTAGGGTTTGGCAAATGCTGGAAGAGGGAGAGTCAGAGAGGAAGATGACTCTGAAGTTTGCAGCAGCCGTGACTGGAAGACTAATGATACCATTATTAGCCGCGGGGATGTCAGAAGGAAGAGCGAGTTTTGGGGGCATGATTAATAATAGCGAAAGAGACACAGTCAGACAGCGGGAAGAACTTCCTGACCCTGAGGAATGTGAGACAATGAAGAAGATTGTGGGAGTTCGTGGGGATCTTCTCTGGAGTGAAGGTTCAGACATGTGTGGATCCCAGCCCCAGGGCCTGGACACAGAGGAGCTATGTGTTATCTTGCCTAGAGGGACACTGGGGTGACCTAATCGATACCAAGAGCCTGGTTCTATGGCAACTCTCCTCTATTGTCCTTTCGCTAGGCTAACAGGGGGCAGTGCAGACCAAGGAGGCTTGAGCTCTCGTAGAAAACCACGAGGAAGCATCTTCTGCCTGGGATAATGCTTTGATTCGCCTGGACCTCTGTCAGTGGCATATTCCTTTTGCTACCCCAAGAAGGACGTGGACCTCAGACTGACAGAACAAAGGCTGCTTTGGCTGAACTCTCACAGTCACGTTTACCTTGTCTATGGCCATATCAAACTGGAACCTCACACTGGACTTCCCAGTGGTGGATGTTCCCAGGTGTTCCCTGCCACCAGTGCCCCACACCTGCTGCCACCAAGCTGCATGTATGTATGCACATCACACGTGTTCCTGGTGCCTGCTGAGGTCACAAGAAGGTGTTGAATCCTCTGGAACTTGAGTTACAGATCATTATAAGCCACCGTGTGGGTGCTAGGAAACAAACTCAGATCCTAGCAAGTGTTCTTAACCGGTGAATTGCCTCTCCAGCCCTCTTCGTTTTGCTTTGTGAGGTTTCGTATACCCCAGGCTGGCCTAGAACTCCTTCTGTAAGCAGAGGATGGCCCTGAACTCTTGACCTTCCTGTATCTGCCTCCCGAGTGCTGCAGTCAGAGACGTGGACCCCATCCAGGATGTCATCAAGCTCTTACCCAACTCGATTCTCATTCTCACCAATCCACGCTCCCTTAGCTCTAGCCTCAGACATGAGCTCCGAACATCACTCCTCCCCAGACAGACCCCCAGGACCTGTGCCCTACAGGGAAGAACTGACTAGGAATAAAACATAGCCCCAAGACCAGGTCTACGGTATCAGATAAACAGTGTGATCGTCTAAGCCTAATGACACCCGTTCACACATCATCCAGGACTCTAGTGACCACCAAATGACACGGTTCATGTGAAACCATTTTAAAACTCTGAAAGATCGAGGCTGGTGAGACGGCTCAGTGGGTAAAAAAGCACTTGCTGCCAAGCCTGACAGACATCTGAGTTGGATCCCCAGAACCCACAAAGTGGAAGGAGAGAACGGATTCCCGAGAGTTGACCTTTGACCCCCACATGCGCCTCATGACATTTGTGACCACAACCATAAATGCACGCACACTAAATAAATAATAAAATCAAATGTAAAGATTTAAAACCCCCAAAGACTACATGATGTAATTTCTAACCTAACACCTTTATTCATTTATTGTTTGCATTTTTAAAGGATTTGCTATTTTCAATGGTGTCTATGTTGTGCCTGTGTGGGGTATTCGAGGGTGAGTATTGATGGTCACAGAAGCCAGAGGCTTCTGAGCCTCCTGGGGTTGGAGTCACAGGTGATTGTGAGCCACCCCATATAGTGCTAAGAATTGAACTCAGGTCCCCTGCGAGAGCACTACTCACTCTTAACCACTGAGCCCTCTCTCCATCCCATACTTCCATCCTTCCTTTTTTAAAAAAAAACCGAGACAGAATCTCACTATGCAGCCCAAGTATGGATCCCCTCCTTCCTCATCCTCTGGGGTGTTAGGATTATAGGTGTTCGAGCAAACCCAACTGAAGCCTGTACTTGGAGGTCTACAACCTTCAACATACAAACATCAAATAATTCAACTAAATACAATTTACTGAAGGAAGGAGATACTTTGCTCCTGTATTTCCTAAAGGAAAAATAATAATAATAATCTCAGACCAACCCAGCTCTGAATTCCTTACAAAGTTGACCTTGAATTTCTGATCCTCCTGCTTCCACCTCTAGGGTGCTGGGACTGCGCTCATGTGCCACCACATCCAGTTTGGAAGGAAAGATTGAATTACGGACTGGCTTTCTCCTGTGCCTTCAGCTCCCGGGCCCCCCCCCCCCCCCGCCCCCGGCTCATTACTAAACACAATGAATGGGAGGGGAAAGCAAGCGAGGAGAGGACGAGCACTCATGGTCCAATCCATCACCACATTCTATGGATTTTGCTTCCTAAAAATAGCTATGCCAACTTAGTTCCATACCCACCAATCACTGTTGGCTGAGTAGCAAAGACTGATTCCCAAACCCCTTCTCCCTTCCCAGCCTCCCTTGTGATGTGGCCATGAGATTCCATTGCGGCTAATGATTTATACACGAAAATATGAGGTTCCTAGGAGGGAAAAATCCGCCTGTGTGACAAAAAGGTTGGGGCTCTCTCTGCTTTCGTGACAAGGGGTGGGGCTTGCCGGTGCGAGCCTTCCTTCCTCCTCTGCTTTCTGGCTGGGATAAGACAATGATGTTCAGATCTACTGTATCCAGCTAAGCCTGGGAGGAAGGCCTAGAGAATCGCAGAGATGTTAGTCCTGGCACCATCGAGCCACGGACCCAACACAAGCAGTTGCCTTTCGCCAGGCCTATGTACAATAAGGAACGAACTCTATTTTAAAACCACTGTTGGCCAGATTTTCTGCATCTGCAGCAGAAAGCAATGCTACCGAATCCAGCTGCACTTCAAACATCACCTTCTGTTGGGACATATGCAAAGGCTCTTAACCGGTCCCCCTATTCCAGCAACACGAATTCTCACTTGGAGATGCAGATGTCACCGTGCGTTTTCTCTGTTTCCAACTCTGTACTGGTGTCCTTGGGTTCGCATCTTAACCCGCACATCTGGCCCTTCCTGCTTTCCCAGCATCCTCTCCCTACACGCTCCCCCTCGCTCGCTCTGCTTCAGCCAAGCCAGTCTTTTTTCAGCTCCATGATCCCTCACACCATGGGGCCCACTCCCTGTCCAGAAAGCTCTCCCCCACCCACCTCTGCCTTACTGCCTTCTGTGTGCCCTCAGATCTCAGCCCAGTTGTTCCTTCTTCGGGGAAGCTTTCTCTGGCCTCCCTGACTAGGTCAGATCCCCCTGCTGTTTGCTCTCAAGGCATCATGTACCCTGCTCTTATCTAGTTACCATTTTAAATCTGTGCAATTCTGTGACTGTCTGTCTCTCCTGATAGAATGGGAGTTCCATGCAGAAATTCTGACCAGCTTCAGTGCAAGCTCGCCCCCCAGCTCCTGGGCACAATGTTTGGGATGTGGTAGGTATTTATTGGGTAAATGTGTGTCTGAAAAAAAAAAAAAAAAAAAACAAGGCCCTTTCACTTAAGACATTTTATTTGATTCCCAAAACTAGCCCAAGATGTGACATCATTCCTCCACACACTCCCATCTAAAGAAAAAGAAACGGAGGCTTGGGCCTACCCAAAATCATTCTGAGAGCTGGTAGCAAAGCCCGAATTGCCTGACTCTACAACCTGGTATCTTTGCTACTGCCCATTCTATTAGCCCAGAGAAGTTGAGTTTCTGTAATGTCATTTGGAAGTAACAGGTATTAAGTAACCAAACAAATAAAAGGACTTTTTAAACTCATCTAACATTTTCCCGTCTGGAGGGTGCAACTTTATACCAAGTCCAAGGTCAAAGAGAATAAATAAAACTCCCTGGAGTAAGTTTATTCGTTCTCTCTCTGTCTCTATCTCTTGTGTGTTTCTGTCTCTCTGTCTCTGTCTCTGTCTGTCTGTCTCTCTCTCTCTGAGACAGGGTCTCATGTAGCCCAAACTAATCTCTAACACACTGAGTATCAGTCTTGAATTTGTTATCATCCAGCCTCTACCCACTGAGTCCTGGGATTATCAGTATGGCTAAACTCTGGCTTATGTGGTGCTGGGGACCAAACCACAGGGCTTTGCAGATGCCGGGCAAACACCCCCAGCAACTGAGCTACATCCCCGGCCTCATTTTCTCCGTCTCACCACATCATGCCACCTTTCTTCTTATCTCATGACGCAGAGAGCTGCCCAGATGGCGAACCTCTGGGCCAGGGTAGTCAGCCACTTCTGCAGTTAACCTATGGCTGGCTGGGAAGTGGGAAGCGAGGGAGTCTGGGAAGGTGCCGTGTGTGACAGGTTCTCCTGTGATAGAGCTCCAATCTATCTGGGAATGGAAGAAACGGCACAGATGCCGTCACCAAGAAATTACCCAATTTAGCGCCAACTACACAATCCAGCAATTAGTTTCTTAAACCGGAACTTGCTGGGGGCTGCCAGGCTGGCGAGGTTGTTGTTACAAGTCTCACTGGGAAGCCAGCTGTGTAATTCGCCAGGAGGTTGTCGCTGCCCCAAGCAATTACCTTCCAGAAAAAGAACGGAAAATGGGGAAAAGAAAAGTGCTGCAGAAGAAGTCGGAGTACTTACTCCTCTGCCCCAAGGCCCTGCCCAGCTACATCAGCTGATACTCCTTTCTTGAGACCCAGGCGACTCCCAGCCCTGCCCCCTAGATCAAAGCAGCCACTGATGTGGCTCTACCATCTTGCTAGGTTCAAATCCCTTTCTATTCACTTACTAGCTGTGTGTAGAAGGGGCAGAGATTCTCCTCTCTCACACCATTTCCTCATCTATAAAATGGGGACGTCGTGAACATGCCAGCAGCGTGGTTAACATCTGGAAAAGGGCACCAACTCAGCACTGTCGCGAAGGCAGCAACTATTCCATACAAGGGGCTGTCGTAACGTGCAGTTTAATTTTTCTTCTTTGCTCCACCGACTCACAGTGTGACCTTGAACAGGTCACTTACTCTCTCTGAGGCCACCATCTAAGGCCAATGGCACTCTGCTGGTGAAGAGACGAGTTTATTCTTGACAGTCCGTATCTGGGGAATCAAAGGATCCAGATGTGCTCAACAAAAGCCAGTGTCTCAGAGACTGACACAGTGATGCCTTAGGTGAGGATGGAGATTTCAAAAAATTAAACATTAGCCGATTCATTCCCTCCTCAGGAAGCTGCTGGGAAACTACACGTCTGACGGGGTGGTCCAGAAAAGCAGGAAAAGGGTGTTGGGGCTCCTTAAAGGGAGTCAGCTTTATCTCTTCCCAAGAGGCCCATGAGATCACTTCCCTACCGGTTTCAACATAACCGTCCACTTTCCCCGTGCTAACTGAACTAGAATAGCTAGGATTGTACCTGTTTCCCTGTTCAGCCCTCCGCCACCCCTGGACCTGACAGCAACCCAGATGGCTGGGGCTGCATGCCCACTGGGAATGGGGCAACTGAACCTTAACACAGAACCTCCAGCCCACAACTCCATTTCCACACTTACTTATCTCTGCCAATGGATTCCCCCCACCTTCTCATTTCTTCTGGTGTTCACTTTCATTTGAGCCCCCTTGGCCGATCTGACCTTAGTTTGGCTCTTTGTCAGCATCTCTGTTGCTAGGTGGGTGCCCTGGTCCCTGGTTCCCCTCAACCCAGCCCCATAGCCCAAACCCAGCTCTCAAGCCTCCAAGGAAAATGCCTCTCCTACCTTCCCTGTTATGGCAAATGGAGAAGGAGGAACAGAATGGAAGGAGGGAAGCCGTACTCCCTTACCTTCATTACTTTATTTAATCAACTCTTCCTGGGAGCTCGGGGCAAGAAGGCTGCAGAAAATGGGCCTATTCTTCCAAAACACTCAAGACATTTTGGCAGGGCTGAGTCTAAATGCATCTCCTGACCCATCAGGCAGTGCTCATGCAAGCCTGTGAATAACCCACACCACCTATAATCTCTTTGAAAATCCCACCTCAGGGGGCTTTGCACTTGATGTTCTTGCTGCCTGCCGGAACACTCTGCCCCAGATATCCCCACGGCTCCCTCTGTCTCATCTTTTGGGTCTCCGTGCAGACAGGCCTTCCCTGACCACTCACTCTAACCACAGCCCGACCTCACCCTCCCCGGATTCATTCTGTATCACCCTGTTCTGCTGCCTCCATAGCGCTCATGGACCTTTGAAATTACTTTCTTCATCCATTACAGTCTGTACGGTTTCCTGTGGTAGATGGAGCATCAGCTCCAAAAGGGCAGTGACTAGGCCCATCTCTTTGGAGCAATAGTCTGCGATCTAAAATGCCCAGTACTGGCAGACGTAAATGAACGGCTTCCCTGGTGCCCTCACCCACTTCCCTGTGCACAGAAGCCTACAGAAAGGACCCCCACGCCTTTCCCTCCAAAGGTTTTGGAGGGCTCAGAAAGATCAGTGTTCGGGATCCTGCCTCTAAACACAGGTCTGCTCTTCCTGTTCACTTGTGTCACCCAGATGTGCTCTTTTGCACTGGGAAGGCAGTGGTGGAGAAGGAAAAAGTGGTCCTTGCAATGCTGCAGAGAGAGACAGACAAGCTTGTTAGGAGCCTCTTAGGGGCTGTAGGAGCAAGGCTCAGTGTCCACCACCAGCCCTGAGTAGGTCTCGTCACTCAAACTTGTTTGACACT
The DNA here is from genome assembly GCA_026225945.1 of Cricetomys ansorgei. Classification (NCBI taxonomy): domain Eukaryota; kingdom Metazoa; phylum Chordata; class Mammalia; order Rodentia; family Nesomyidae; genus Cricetomys; species Cricetomys ansorgei. The sequence continues at coordinate 10,142,684 of JAMJFZ010004114.1, forward strand.
GGCTCCTTCTCTAGCTGGGCCATGGAACCAAGAAGCCCTGCAAGCAAGGTGTGAGCTTCCTCCTCCCTCTCCAGGGCTTCCAAAAGCCCTCAGATGCAACTGTGCTCACCAACCTTACCCCTCGTTGCCAACTGCTTCCGAGCCATCTATTCTCAGCCATGTCCACTGCCAGCCCACTCCAGCACTGCAAGAGTCAACAAGAGCCCTGGTTTGGGAGTCTCCTCCTGCTGAGAAGAGTTGTCCCAGGACCAGAATTCCTCTGAGGCTCTGGGTGGCTGGTAACAGGGAGTGTCTGTTAAGTTTTGAGCTAAACCATTCGGGTTTATAGTCCAAGTCCACCAATTACTAACATGAGCCTTAAGGAACTTCCTTCCTCTCTCTCAAGTGTCCCTGTGTTCAAAAGGAGGCAAGAGCAGTCTCTTCCTCCTGGCTGTGATGCCACAAGGATGACATCACAGAGACGCCACAGTCACACCGGTAAGAGTCGAGCACGGTGCTGAGGGCTGGCTAGAGATGAAGGGAATGCCATTTAAATGCATGAGAACTAAACACCTCGTAGAGAGGATTTCTCAGACAGCCTTGGGCAGAGACTGCAGCCATGTCTGGTGGATCAGAAATGGGTGCTGCGGAAACTTTCGTTTTCTGCATCCAGGAATCTTGCTCGCCTGGAATGCTTTTGAAGACCTCCTATGTCTCAAGCATGGGAAACACAGCAGAGCAGCCCAGGTGCCCCCAAATGGTGGAACCTGAAGGAATCGGAGCCCTTTGTTTCACAGAGCCCTCTGGAGCCATAAATGGTAGTCTCTCTTCCCACTGAGAAGAGAAAGCTCAACAACCTCAAGCTGCGACTGGAAAGACAGCTATCTTCCTGCACCCATCCTACCTTAGCCGAACTAGGAACAGCTTGTGTTCTCTACCTAGGTTTCAATTTTCTCATCTGTAAATGGGGACAATGGAATCTGCCTCCTTACGTTGCACAATGAATAGTTGGCATCGGCCTCCATCCTGATGTCTATTCTAATATGAACACCATAGCGCCTTCTTCCATTCGTGTGTGACTCTCTCTGGCCTCCAAGGTGTTGCCAGACTCGAGCCTGCCAGAGCCACCAGAGAACAAGAGGTAGGAGCCAAGTCCCAATAGGGGTCCAATGGGCATGTGGTTCTGTGCCAAGCCAATGCCATGGTCTTTTCTATTTCCAGTCCAGCCAACAGGTCACATATCTCTGCCATGGAATCTACAACTTAGGGTTAGCAAGCCCTCTATGTAAGTGGCACAGGGACGCCTAGCACAAAGGCCCATTGTCTCCTTCTGGATCTGTATCACAGGAGAATCAAGCACAAGACTGGACCCTTGCAAGGGCCTTTTGTTGGCTGACTCCTGCGTGGAATCGCCTACCCTTCAGCTCCGCCTGAAGTCTGCTGACCCTGTCCCAGCTACAGAGATATATCTACACCCAGTTCTCCTCTGAACCCCTGGACTCAGGGGATCTGTGAAGAGAGTGGGAAGCTGAGGGGCTAGGGGTATAGCAGGCAAGTGTGCATGGCAAGAAGCAGCATAAACTATAATATCCATCCACAAGACAGGCTTGCCCTGTCCACTGCACCCTGATGCATTTATATTGTTGCTGTTGCTTTTGAGACAGGCTCACAAGTAGTCCAGGCTAGCCTCAAACCCACTATGAAGCTGAGGATGACCATAAATACCTGACCACCCTGTCCCTTCCTCCCAAGAACTGGGAACCTAGGCATGTGTCATCACGCCCAGGTTTGGCAGCACTGGGGATCCAACCCAGGGCCCTGTACGGGCTAGACAAGCATTCTGCCAACTAAGCTACATCCCAACCCTGCGTGAAGTATTTACTAAGAGTGGCCTCCCCGAGAAGCCCAAGACATAGCAGATGCTGCCTCCTCCTCAGTCCCATACCCCTTATTCTGCACAGTAGGATAAATGTGAGATGCAGGCTTTGCACTCCGTAGAGGGCAGGATCGGATGATCTATTTCTACATGGCCAAGCAAAGTAGACAGTAGATTCTCAATGAGTTCAGCTTCAGTGACTGAGTCATCAAGAAGTAACAACCAACAGCTGATGCACTGGGAGAAAGGAGAATGGACCCTGCAGCTGGGTCAGGCTTCTGTAGCAGGCAGAGCTTGTGTCCTGCCCAGGGAGGCATGCAAGAAGAGCCCAGCACTGAACAGAAAAACTCAGGTGCCTGTCAACTTGGAAGTCTATGGTTTGTAGCCCAAGCTGGCCTTAAACGTGCTCTGTAGCTGAGAATGACTTCATTAGTAGCAGTAGTAGTGGTGGTAACGGTAGTAGCTGTTGTTGTTATTGTTCTGATTTGTTTTTTGAGGCAAGGTGTCACTTCATAGCTCTGGCTAGTCTGGAACTCACTATATAGACCAGGAAGAACTAGGCTGGTCTTGAACTCACAGAGATCCTCCTGCCTCTGCCTCCTGAGTGCTAGGGTTAAAGGTGTGCGCCACCATGCCCAGCGCTGTTTGAGGATGACTTTAAAACTTCTGATTCTCCTGCCTCTGCCTCCTGGGATGACAGGTGTGTTCTCCATGGCGATGGAGATGGACCCCAGGTCACACCTGCCAGCTAAGTGCGCTACCAACGGAGCCACCTCCCTAGCTTTCTTCTTTTTTAACACGAGTTCTCTCTATGTATCCTTGACTGTTCTGAAATTCTCTATGTAGACCAGGCTGGCCTCAAACTCACAGAGGTCTTCCTGCCTCTGCCTCCCAGGTGCGGGGATTAAAGGTATGCACCACCACGCCCAGGTTCTGTTGTTGTTTTTAACTTTAAGACAGTGTCACTACATAGCCCTGGCTAGCCTAGAACTTATATAGACCAGGCTGACCTCGAAAATCACAGCAAGTTAGGCTGGGAGATAGTACAGTGGTAGAATGCTCACCTAGCATCTACAAGACCCTGGGTTTGATCCCCAGCACCACCATACACACACAGAACCATAATAATCTGCCTGCCTCGGTTCCCCAATGCCGGGGTTAGAGGTGTACACCACTACACCCAACTACTTTAAAAATTATCTATTTATGTATTTGCTCATTCACTCTTACGTGTGTGTGAGTGTGTGTGTGTGTAAAACTGCTTGTCTGCACACGCACCACATATGTGCAATGCTCACAGGGGCCAAAGGAGGGCGTCGGAGTTACAGCAGTTTGTGGGTGCAGTGTGGATGCTGGGAATCCAATCCTGGTCTTCTGCAGGAGCAGCAAGTGCTCTCAACCATGCCACCTCTCCAGCCCCCAGTTTTGGTTTTTGGTATATTTAACTATACATAGCTTAGGGTGGCCTGAAGCTCAATGTATAGGCAAGGCTGGCCCAAACTCGTCGATTTATGATCCCAAGTACTGAGATTACAGGAGTGCCCCGCCACTCAAGCTAAGTTCAGTTCTCTGAGCGCTATAACCGGACAAGCGCTGTGTCGCCCAGTACGGAGAAGAGCGTCTTCTCACGCAGTCGTCACAAGTGTCCTATAACAGGCATCATTACCTCTCCCACCCTACAGATGAGGAAACTGAGGCTTAGAATGTAAAGAAAACTACGTGAGGTGCCACACATTCTCAACTCTAGGAGACCAGGTCCAGACTCTGCAGGCAAGTATGTCAGAAGTATCTTTCTGAGTTAAGTTCATTGACGAGGTCAGCAGATAAACACCACTCCCCCGTGCCCGCACCCCACCCACCTACAGGTCCGGCTGGGCACTCACCTCAGGAAAGTTCCACCCGTACCATTTCTCTCTCTCACACGGAACTGTCCACTCACCTTTTTTCTTCATCCAGATGTTAAGTGCCACAGCTGTGAGGTCAGTCACACACCTCCTTACCCAGCACTTTCTCTCTATAGAGTCCCGCACACTTCATGTATGGAAACACTGTTCCCTCAAGAGTTCACCCCAAAGACACTGATGTCTGGGTGCACAGAAGCTGCACAGATGCAAGCATGACACACATGTCCACACACTCATCTCCCTATGACAGCTCTATGTGTTCATTTCATATCTCATGAGCACCCACGTCTGCTCAATGTCATACATCAAATCCTCCCCCAACAAGAACTTTATCCATTGTTCCCAGATCCAGTACTAGGCCCAGGTGAGCAATGATGCTCCAGTCCTCTGGGGTTGGCCAGGCAGCCCAAAGAGGGGGAGAAGGCTCAGCCTGCCTGTGATGGATGGAATTAATCTACTGAGCTAGAGAAACTAAATAATTAAATCCCTAATCACCCCCCAAGCCAGCCCAGGCCAATATAGTTGAGGGAGGGAGGGGGCTCTGAGGCCCAAACCAATATCCTAGAGGGGGAGGGGCTTAGAAGCAAGGCCCAGGCAGAACCCTTCTTGGGGGGTCTCTTGGAGGAACTGTAGCAGCAGACAGACAGACAGACGGAAAAGGCTTTCCCTTTCTTCTTGGAAACGAGCAGCTTAAGAAGCCAGGCTACCACCAATCACTAAAACGAACTGGGTGGGGGCGCAGCACTTCCCACCATCCCGAGAATCCTTTCTGAAATGGGGGTTGTGTCCTGGGACTGTCGGGAGCTAGGAGAAGGGCCACTCAGAGAGCCTAGGGCTGTGGCAGTCAAGGGCATCTGCCCAAAGTAGCTGGTTGTTCTCAGACCGGCCTTGGCCCACCCTTATCCCCAATCAGAGCTAGTACAGATGGCCATGAAGAACCCTCCACACAGGTGCACCTGCTTCCCCTACCAAGTGGGTCCAGCACGTGGCAAAGAGGCTGAGGAATGGGGCAGAGGCCTGGGCAGGGGGGCTCAGGGAATCAGCGTGGGAACAGTCCCCAGTCCGATTGGTTGAAAAGTGGGTCATTTTCCTTTTGAAAAATAGTGAGAAAATGGAGAAGTAGGTCGGGCTCTCATCCCCTCAGCCCCAGGCACACACCCCCTACTTGGATAGGGAGACATGGCGAAGTGTGCCTGTGCAAAAACTCCGTGTCCCCCAGAACCCCAGCCAAGGTCCACGTGTTAAGAGGCCAAGGTCATCATTACTCAGGCCACTCAAGGACAAGCACTCTCCGTGACCCAGACTGAACAGAGCCACACCCTCCCCTGGGGTCTCTGGGGAGACAGGAGTTAGGGACGGTCCAAGCTGAGGAGTGGGGACCCTAGCATAAGAGACCCAGAGACGCCCCCTCCCATCTTCACGTCGGTCGCGACTCCTCTCTTCCTCTCTTCTCCTCCCTTTCCTCTTCGTCCACGTGGGCAGAGTCGTTGCCATGACACCGCGGGCAGGTGGGCGGCTCTGGCGGCTGTTTCGGCCCAACCCCCAAGCTCACAGCCCAGGTGGGAAGGGAGAGGCTGCAGCGCTGGGCCCCTAGCCCCAGAAAGAGAGGAGAGCAACAGAGGGGCCCCCTCCACCCCACAACCCAGAAAGGTTCTAGTACCGGCCTCTGTTCCAAAGCATCCCCGCCCTGCGCCCTGCGTGTAGAGGCCTGGGGAGGAACACTCAAAACAGATCTTTAACCTTGAATACTCACTCTCCCCAGAGGTCAGGGAGGGTCAGGGGGAGGAGGGCCCACCACCCCCATTTCTTCCTTCAGTTCTCACCACAGACTGTGCCTTGGTCCCTCCTTGCTAGCAGCCCGTTGGTCCTGCCTGAGGTCTGACCTTAGTTCCCCATTCTATAGTACATGCTTAAAGCCCCTGGCTTTCTTGAGAGAGGGCAAAATGATCTGTCAAGACACAAAAAGAAATACCTCCCATACTGCCAACCCCCCAGAACACCCTATAGAAACTGGACCTGACTTCACATTCAAACCTCAGGGACCAACAAGCTCCTAAGCATCTTTAGCTAAGGTTCCCACCCCACCAGGAGAGAGGGGCCAGACTGGTCAGGGAAGTCTGAGCTGTGCCTAAGCTCTCCAAGCTTACAGCTCCCAACTGCCCTTCTCTGTATCTCCCAGGCTGTCTGTGACTCTGACTCGCAAAGGTCCTTCCTGCTGTTCAGGGTCCTGCTTGTAACCTAGCCTGTTCCCTAAGGCGGAAGCTCTGCGTCACTAATGCAATGGAACCACAGAGACCCTGCTTAGCAGCCCTCTGCAGCCTGGCTGGCAGAGGTGGGCGTGTGTGGGTTGGTAGTGACAAAATCCAAAAGGAATGGAGAATGGCAGCCAGGGTTAGCTGGAGGGTGTCCAGGCTCTCATGGGGGTATTAGTTGTGACATACACACAGCACATGCATACACAACACACACATAATACAAACACACACTTCTACTTCCCTCCTTAGCCTTCCCCAAAGGGAGCAGGTGTGGCTGGATAAAAAAAAATATGCATGCACACGTGTGTGCGTGTGTGTGTGTGTGTGTGTGTGTACACTGTGTCTCCTTCCCTCCTCCTCCATGGTTAACGCTCTACACCAGCCTGACCTCATCCTAATTTCTCACCAAAGGTATCACAACAGCCTCCCAACTGGCCTCCCGCCTCACACCTTGATCCAGTCATCCCGGCGGAAACTAGTGTGATCCCTTCGTAATCTGTTCCAAACGCACTGAGAGTGTCCTACTCGGAACCGGATACTCGTCCTGACACAGTCCATACCACAGTGAGCAGAACAGAAGCAGCTCCCATTCCCGGGAAGTTGATGATCTAGTGAGTGGGAAAGTGGGAGACCAGCATGTGAGGTAATGGCGGTGGCGAGTGAAAGTTTAAAATACATAAACTGGGGTGAGGGGGTAGAGTGACAAGAGGCTATTTAAGTTAGCCTGCTGGGGATGGGGGTGGCACGAATCTCTAAAAGAGCATCTCGGGCTGAGGGAAAAGGGAAGTGTCAAGCCTCAAGGTGGGACTCTCCAGCTTCTTTTTGGGATGGAAAGGAAGCCCTTTGGGACCAGGGAGGCCACGGGTGATGATTTTACACACAACACTCGAGCCCCGCCCATGAGGCTCTCCAGATGTCACTCTCAGTGAGAGGGAAGGCATGGGTGTGCCTGGAGGCATAGCTCAGTTGGTAGGGTGCTTGCCTACCAAGGCAAGGTTCAACCCTCAACACTATGTAAAAATCTATCACGGTGGTACATGGTTGTAATCCCAGCACTCAGGAGGTAGAGATGTGAGGATCACAAGTTCAAGGTCATTCCCTGATACTTCCTGAGTCTGGGCCCATCTTGATTTAAGACCTTGTCTCAGAAAGGGGCAATGAAGAGTCAGGGAAGAAAGGAGGGAGGGAGTGGGGAAAAAATGGTCTGAGCCGGGTAGGTGGTGGTGGTGCACGCCTTTAATCCCAGCACTTGGGAGGCAGAGGCAGGGAGATCTCAGAGTTCCAGGCAGCCTAGTCTATGGACAGTCTATCTAGTTCCAGGGCAGCCAAGGCTACACAGAGGACACCCTCTCTCAAAAACAAACAAACAAAAAGGTATGGCCTCATCTTACTCCAGCTCCTGAATCCATGGAGCAAGGGTGGAGGTCGGGAGACCAGCTGGGCATTTCTTTCTTATAATTTTTATACTTTTATTCATGAGCTTCTTTGTTTATTCACTTGTTGTATACATGTGGAGGACAGAGGACCTGAGGAAGGCAGCTCTTCCCTTCCACCGTATAGGTCCTGGGGCTTAACTTCATCAGGCTTGATGGCCTTCACCCACTGAGCCACCTCACCACCTAGCTGGACGTCTCTTGCCCTGCGACACCCTTCCCTCAGTTGCTCACATGCCAGAATGCTTGCTACCCTTTTAAGCTTTAGCTCAAGGCCCTCCCCATTTCCTTGGGTCCTTACCACATTCTCCCACCCCCAACTCCAGAGCCTATCTAACTCCCTCCTCAGGAAGAGGATCAGCTCGGATGTTGAGTACAGTCTGTGGAATATTGTCAGGGCAAAATAGACATTGGCTGAGTGACTGCATGCCTGAGGTACATGTGACGAAGCAGGGACTGCTGGTAAGCTAGCGTCAGTCATGGAGGAGCCAAGCATGGCAACTCACATCTGTAACCCCAACACTCAGGAGGCTGAGACAGGAGGACTGCCATGAATTTGAGGCCATCATGGGCTACATATTGAGTTCTGTGCCATCCTGGACTACAGAGTGACACCCTATCTCAATCCCCCCCCACACACACACAATACTGAGTGAGTGAAATGCAGACTTTTATGGCTACAAGTTGCTAATAGGCCACTGTTAGCATGTACTGGGATATTTCATATACATTGTTCACGTGTGTATGTATGCTCACATTTACGGGCATGTCTGCCTGTATACTCCTGTAGATTTGTTGTCATTTGCATATTAGAAACCACAAGTATGTTAAATGTGCATATGCAACCGTAGATAAGCAATACACACATCGCCACATGCTCCATATATGTGAGACACACGTACTTGGGCCTCCTTAATCTCCCCTGCTCCCTTCTTCTATCATGCCCAACTTGCTCTTAATTCATGAAACCTCTGGAGTAGTGCTGATGTTTCTCCTCTCACACTGCCCCACATCCCTAAACATCACAACATCTGGACAACATCAGGACCAGATCTCTTTCACAGCTGTCTTCAAGATTTCCCTCTGCAAATTGCCCTCATACAAATGCAGATGGAAACTAGCTGGCTTCCCAAGACACGAGAATTTAAGAGACATGCTTTCTGGAGAAAAGCCACAGACATCAGAATGGACCAAGTTCAAGCTGGTGAAAAAATAACTTTTGGAAAGAGACAATGTTGAGTAAAATTCAGTATCTATCTCCCTCTCTTTATGAATCAACTTCACGCACAAATATTCATATATCATATATATATATATATATATATATATATATATATATATATATGTACCAAAATAAAAAAAGATACCCAGAACTTCAGATCCATGTTCACATACATGTAGCCACACATCTGTACCCCTGGGTGAGAACATCACACATTCACCCACTGTTTTACCTGCCTTTACAGTCACATATATAAATGGATGAATACAAAGTCATACATATACTCATGTATGTATGTGCCTACATGTATATACACAAATGTATATTATACGTCATCACAAACCCACTTACAGAATAGGCAGCTCCTCCACAGGCTTCTATTCTGTCCACAAAGACAGAAATCCATCATCGCATTTCCTAGTAACATCACAAACTCACATTTGCAACTTGCAAGTCCCCCATCTCTCCATTTGCAAAGCTGTTCCTGTTGACAACATGGTACACCCCACTCCTGGATTCATCCAATTCCTGCCTCACTCAGAGAAAGGCATTTCAGAGAAAGGCTCTGAAATTCCTTTGTTCCGTGCTTGAAAAAAACCAGTATCTGTTCAGACTCTTGGGTGAGGATAACAATAAAGTTGGTATAACTCTTCCTATCGAAGAGGTAGCCCTCCACCACAAACACATCCCCTTAATTGTAAAAGGAGAAATGAAAAGATGGTTCCTCTTAGCACCTCTGGGTATGTTTCTCCTCTCCCAAATTCTGAAACAGATACTGAGGCAGAGAAAGAACAGTAAATGAACTAGTTTGGTTCCTGAGCCTCCTGGGACACCCTTCTTCTTCCCTACAGGGTAACGCTACGATTTCCAGTTTTCCATGGCAGCCTGAGGGCACTGTCAGGAAGCTCACGAATGTAAAAGGGATGACCCTGGTTCAAAATAATAAAAAGCAAGTGTTTCAAACAGGAGCCACTCAGGGACAGGAAGGCAAGCTGCGGACAACTCCTGGCAGAGAAGCAACTGCTAGAACACTGGATCATGAATAGCAGGACTCTCTAAGGGGCCAGGGAGAAGGGGGTGGACACCAAGCATTCCATGAGGGGGTGGAGGGGTGACTGCTTTAGGCAGTAGCAGCAGCTCCAAAGTAAAGTCTTATCAAAGCTGTTATGTAACCAAGGGAGCCGAGTGGAGCACAAACACCTCCCCTCCCCAAACAGGCACCCACTCACACCCACCACCTCCCAGCACCCACAAGCACACGGAAACTCAGCTCCTCTCGAGCAGCTCAAGAAAGAGGAATCATCTTGATGAGTTACATCAAAAGCATGATGGGTGAAGGGCCCCTTGTTAACTAGAAGTCTTATCTGGGGAGGGAGAAACTGGTTCAGCGTGAGACCTCTGGAAATCTCTCCCTTGCCTTGAACTTCCTTCCTGCCACACCCAATGTCTGCCAGGAGTCATCTGGAAACACGTCCCTGCCCCTCCCCCTCAGATGGATCCCATTTGAATATTTGATTGTGCTCTTGGGGATGGGAGGTGAGCTGCCATCAACCCCTCCTGCCTGTTGTTCCCCCACAGTCTCATCTGCATGTCCTGACATTTGGCTCTCATCCCCCTGGGATGACAAGGAAAGGGACCTGGAGAAATAACTCCTCGCTCTATTCTCTTCATGGTTACAAAAGCAGAAGAACCTAGAAACTGCACAAGACCCCTGCCTGTGGGTCAGTAGAGGAAAAGCTATCCGGAGGAGCAGAGTACTGAAACCCAGACCTCATCCTTCCATTTGGATATTTTTTTACTCCCCCAGATCTTCCTTTTTCCCTGCTGCCCTGTCTCCAGTAGCCTCCTCCTTCTCTTCTCCATGGCACTGAACAACCCCACCCACTCCTTGAATCTTTTGCTGAGAAATCTTCCTCCCCACAAAAGTCTCTCCCAAATGATGCTCTGAGCTAAGGCTGGGGATGGGCAGAGCACAAGCAGGCTTGCAGAATATTTTAGGGTTCCTGTTCTCAATTCTAAAGTTATGGTTAGCAGGTTGGCACCAAGCAGCCAATCAATTATCCTGCCTCTATCCTGAGCTTCATCCACTGAAATCTACCCTGCTAGGCTTAAACTCTGAATGTCTTGAATCTGAACTTCTGGGGCCCAAGAAGAGAAAGGTTTGTGCAGGGTCCATATGCTTGTTGCACTAAGATGATCTCAGGGGAAGAAAACTCACAGCCACAATTGCATTGCCCCTTCCTAACCCGACACTAACAGTACAATGGTTTTGGAAATAGGAAGGTGAACTCAAACAGAGGAAAGAAAGCCCTTTTACCAAGTGCCACTAAGAACTGTGAGGCCTAAATGCATAAGAATGACCTCAGAATTTATATTTCCATCTAAGGGCTCTGCCCTTGGAAAGTGGGTCACCTGGGAGAATTTTTCTAGTGAACCCTCAGCACTGCCCCGGCACCTTTCCGTCAATGGTCCAAACCCTTTCCAGCACCCGGGACAGCTCCAAAGGCGCATCTCTCCACCGAGTGTCATTCAGCACTGAGGACAGCTCCTACAACCACTCTGGCCGGATTTCCAGAAACCCGGAGAGCAAGAAAGAAGCTTTGCCCAAGGAAACCCCTCTCACCACACAGTTCCCACCTTTGCTCCCATCCACTGACGCACCTGACATCCCTCCCTTGCCTGCAGGTCTCAAAAGAGAAGAGAAACCCAGACCCAGAGCTTCCCTGAAGAAGCCTAGAAATAGGACCCCACCCACCTCTTTTCAGCCCTGAACCTCTCAACACCACTCACAGCTGGTTCTAAAAAACACTCTCCTTCTTCACCACCACCCTAGAATAAAATAAATACTCACGTGGGGGCTCTCAGCCCTGTAGGCAGATGTGCTGGGAGGAGGCAGAGAGAGGTAGCTCCCCACACCCTGTTCTGAACCCCCTTTCTGAAGGAGCTAGATCCCATCTGGACTGGGGGGAGGAGAGGTATGTGGAAGCACTGAGTGAGGGGAAGAGAGCAGGGAAAAAGCAGGAACGGGGGACTGCAGGGCGGGGGTGTTGGGATGGGGGCGAGGGAATCCTTTTTAATTTCATTCTCTCCCCATGTCTACATCAGCCCTGCAGGCTCAGCTCTTTAATATTTACACACAGGAAGAGGAGAGGATGAGAAAGAACAGAGAGTCGGGGGGGCCAGGGGCTACCTGAGTCCAAAGGGCACAGAGGCAGAAGCCTTCCAAGAGCTGAGGGCTTGCCCCCCCCCTTACCACCCTCTATGCCACTCCTGTTCTGAGCTCTGGACTGGAAGGAAGAAGAGCCCTGGGACCATTCTGTCCCTTTGTTAACAAGATACTTTGAAGCTGCATCAGAAAAAGATCAGATTCCCCACCCACATACCTGGACACCCCCACAAACCCAGATTTCTTGGGTGCCTTCTGTGCAGATGGGAGAGGCAGTGTTCATATACAAGTGTGTTCTGATGCTTGGAACATGCTTGCCTGTGGGCTGCTGTATATATGCACATGAACATGTCAGCTAACATGTAAAGTTTATGCAAGCATGAGTCTACTCACACCTTAACAACCGTTAACAACCAAGCAGTCAAACATAAACCTGTGCAACCACGCTTATAACTCAGCTCCCAAGCAACCTCATGGCTCTCCACCTAGGAACCCAGGGAAAAGGCCATCCAACCTTCTCAGACTCTCCTGTTCCCAGGCCCTCCCTTGGTAGCCTCACTTTTCCTGTCTGTAACATGGGAAGAAGGGCTAGTGGGAAAGGATGCTGCACTGAGCCCAGGGGCCTGACAAGTTATTAGCAACGATGAGCTGGCAGCTCGTTACCATAACGATGGTGCCACCGCCTCACCCCAGCTCAAACCCAGACTCCCCAGACGGCAGGAGGCCCGCTGAGCCAGCAGCCTTCAGACTGAAGGGGGGGTGGATAAAGAGGGAATTGAGACATGATGCTTGCAGGGTGGAGGGTACACAGCTGCTTTTCCAACCCCCCACTGAGAAACCAAGCTGACTCCCCCACACGGGACTGAAATCAGAATCTGGGAAGGTTTCTTGACCGTGGGGATGGGAAGACACTGGGAAAGTCTCTGGAAGCTTGTCTCTGATAAAAGCTTCGTGATTATACCCTCCCCCTCCCTCTTCATTTCAGCACCTAAAACCAAACCAAACAGAAATCCCCTCACTGAACTGCAGTCTCCTTACCAGTAAAAATGAGGGCAATTATGTATGCCCTAAACTCCTGGAAGACTCATGCAGAAAGGGTTCAGGTAGCTATATACCCTTCCTAAATCAGCTAAGACTCAAAAGTTTCTCTACCCATCAGAAGTCCAGTAAGGTTAAAAAAAAAAAAAAAAAGAGTCAACCCAGCTAGAGGCAAAATGCATCAGAAACTGTGTGGGGTGAAGAAAAATGAGCGTAGCCTGCTGAAGCACCAACATCAGCTGGAAGAGATGTTACATGCCAGGCAGCTGCTGAAAGCAGGCACAAGTTGGGCCTAGAACAGTGCCAGCCCCTCACTAGCTGGAGCTAGGACAAGGCCATGGCTTCTTCTGCCATGGCTCTGCCAGGCACCCCCAGCCCCAGGAATACCTGTAGCCTCCTCTATTCAAAGAAGAGTCCAGGTGGACAGATTGACAGCCTTAGACACATGGAGTCTTCATCATCTCTACCCACATGCATGCTCTGCTCTGGGCGGGGGGAGGGGGTGTATTTCAGGGATAGAATGTGAAGGTTAGGAAATCCCCTGAGGGAACACTAGCCTAGAAAGCCACAGGTTCGATGTGTGACCTTGAGTCAGTCTCCTCTCTTTCAGATTCCCCAATTTGTAATTAAGAGGTTGGACCAAGTCAACCGTGAGGTTCTTCCTCTGGCTATCATTCTATACTTTCATGCAAGCTCATTCTTTGGACGTGAGCCCCCTGGCACAACATGCAGTGGGCACTGCCTGCCAGTTCAGGGGGGTGGGGGGGTCTGCGGGGGCTGCATCTGAGACTGTTCATCCTGTGTCCACCTCTCTTTTAGAAACACCTGCCACCCAAGCCCTCCCAGCTCTCTTTTTAGACCCTGATTCACTGCCAACTCACGAAGCTCTCCCTCCCCTCCCTCCTCTCTTCTCCCTCATCTCTCTCTTTTAGGCACTGACAGCTGGGTACAGAAGTAGACCCCGCACTCAGGGAACAGTGGACAGGAGTGGAAGGCAGCGATCCAGGGACAGAGAAAGCACACTAGAAAGCATTACTCTCCAACCCTGACCCAACTGGGTTCCTTGGGTCAACGGAAGACCTGGGTGGGAATTTTCCTCTACCACTGCCTAGCCATGTATGACTGTGAGAAATGCAATTCGCCTCCCAAGCCTCAACATTCTTTTCTGTAAAGTGGCATCATGTTAGATTGAACCTTGTGGAATGGCTGGTTTTGCAGGTTTGAAAACACAGCCAAATGCTGTCCATTTCCTATGGCTTAACCTGACAGCGGCCCTGCCTGCCTCCAAGGGAGCTGGAGAAACAAGAAGAGATGGATGAGAGAGGAGCATTTTCAAAAGTCTCAGACTGATACGGGGTGTGTTGTTGCATTTCTACGCCAAGCAGCTAAGTACAGACCCACCTGGAACTGTGAACTAAACCAATGACCCAGAACTTAGAGATTTGGGGCTTGGAACTCTGGGAGAAAGCCACCTGCTCCAATGACTAACAAGATCTTCCTCCTGGCCTCCTCAGCGCCTGCCTCTAAAGGGCCTTTGGCCAAATTACTGAAATGACACAAGCTCCCAGAATACCTACCCCTTCCCCTCCCCCCCCCAAAAAAAACCCCATCCACATACACACAGGTACACAGCCTTAGGTTCACTCCAGGCTCATCTCCAGCAGGGTCCCAGCATGCAGTAAAGACACCAGTGGCATCGCACAGGATGCCCCAGGAGGTAGGTGAAGGTACAGAGTGCCCAGGAGCTCGGCTAAGTCCAGGATAAGGAGACTCTGGAGGGAGGGGCCGATCTGACCTCGGAAAAAGTATGCTCCTCTATGTTATGTCCCACCAAGAATGGGGGTGGGGCAAAGCCCAGGTGAGGGTGAACCCTGCTTGGATATTTTCCCACACAGTCACACAGTACACATACCCAGACCCATTCACAGAGATAGTCGCACATGCACATGCACACGCACGTCCATTCATACACACTCAGACACCTACATACACAGCCACACAGTGACAGCACACTCATCCACACATATGTCGATGGATTCATGGGTGGTTAACACCCTGCACGCTCACTGCATTACACTCACCCACAGACCCACACGGCAACACCCTCATCACAGACACACGCACGCTCACACACCTGCAGAGGAAACTTCTCTCCGGATCTCCCCAACACCACGACTTCCCCCCACAGCCAGCCAGCTACTCCCTCCCAGATCCAAGCTTCCATTCCAGCCCGGCATGGGCTAGGTGGGCGCTGGCCGGCCTCCCGCAGCCCCGGCCGGGACAGCGCATCTGCGGGGCGCGCGGTACCCAACCCGTCGCTGGGGTCAGGCACGCCGGCCTCCAGGCCCTGGGGGAGGCCGGGGGCGACCGCGGAGGCCCATCCCCTCCCCCCTCGCGGAGCCGGAGCCCAGGCCGAGGGAGCCCCGGGCGTGGGCGGCGCCGGGGCTGCAGCCCGGCGAGCCTGGGGGGCGCTGCAGAGGGCACGGCGAACGCGGCCCGGTCCCCACCCCTCCCGGCGGCTTACCTGGCCCGGTTGGGCTCCGGCCGGGGTTACATGGTGCCGGCGGCCCGGGCCGGGGGCTCTGCGGCTGCGAGCGCGAGTGCGGGCTCCGGGACCCGGCACTGCGGAGCCCCCGGCGGAGGGGCCGCGCCGGCTGCGGAGCCCCGAACGAGCGCCGAGCGGCCGCGGGCGCGGGAGCCGGAGGCGGCCAAGCCACGGAGGCTGGATTTCCCGAGGACCAGGACGGGGAGGCGGGGGGATCCCGCCCGCGCGCTCCGCCCCCGCCCCCGCCCCCGCGCAGGGCGGCCGAGCCGGGAGCCCGCGACAGGGAGGGGGCCCGCGCTCCCCGCCCCCGCAGCGGTCCCGCGAGGACCGAGGTCGCAGCCGGCGGGCGGCCGCCGCGGTCCCGGAGGAGCGCCCGCGTCGCCGAGCGACGGCGCTGGGGAGGCCCAGCTTGGGGGTGCGGATGAAGTCCCCCGGGTCGGTGTACCCCGAGGACCCAGGAACCAGCACATTCGGTGTCACGACCGCGCACCGCAGACCCGAGCACGGGGACCCAAACCCGGAGCGCGGGCGGCTGGGGAGGCACACAGCTTCGCCGAGGCAGGCACACCCTGAATGTCACACACAGCCTCCCCCTTCCCAGGCACGTCCCCTTAGGCTACTGTCCTTAGTTTCCTGGGTCTGCTCCCCGACTTCAGCTCTTGGCCTGGGCTCCAGGAGTCCCGTCTCTTTCCCCCCCTCCCCGCCCCAAGCGCCCCAGTCCATTCTGCCCCACCCCTGCCAGGGCGGGGCGCTGTGCCCGGCCTCCGAGTCCCTGACAGGCGTCCCTCACCCACAGTCCGCCAGCCGAGGCTATCCCCGGTGCGCAGGGAGAACCCTGCTATACCTGCCGTCTTAGCTGGGGGCCCCACCCGTGCCCACTGTGCCCGCCCACCTCTGGGCCCCGAGCCAGGGGCTGTGCCATGGCGGGGGCGGGGTAGAGGAGGGAAAGGGGACTGTCCGAAGCACAGCTCGGAGCTGCAGAGCCAGGACACAGGCTGCAGAAGCGCGGAGAGCTGACTGCAGCAGTCCCTGGCTGGAATCCGTCTTGGCGCCCAGAGCGATGCTGTAATGGGGGGGAGGGGGCCGCGCGGGGAAGCCGCAGGAGGAGGGGCTGAGGAGGTGGGGGAGGGGCCGGCTCTGGATTCTGACTTTCCCGGTGGGTGTGAGGGTACGCTGCCTCCGGCGCTCCAAGTTAGGGTAGAGGGCGATCTACAGCCTCCACCTTGTCGAGTATTGAAAACTTAAGATGGTGAGATGTGGGCTTGGGAGGCTTGGGAGACAGTCCACCACCCCAAGGACAGACCTTGGGATTTGTTCTGAGTCAATGCCCCCCAATAGCTGACTCCTTTCCCTCCGTATTCCTTTGGGGTCACGGGCTATCCTCCCCTGAGTAACTGGGCAAACTGAGGCACGAAAAGTAAAAGTCACTGGCCCCAATGAATTAGAACCTGGAGCCAAGCCCACACCCATTCCCCAGGGAGATGTTCTAAGGTACCCCATTACATAAGTGACATAAAGGGGCCTGGAGAGCCCTTCTCCCGTGGGAAACCGAGTAGTCTAATGGGAGATGAACAGACTGTCCAGCTACCTTGCCTTCTAGGAGACCACTCCATTGTCCCTTCAATTGTGTGCTGAGACTGCAGACAATTCCCAACCCAGCATTCATTCAGCCAAGAGCAGATGTCGGAGAAAGTAAGATAGAAAGTTGGCCCAGGAACACTTTGTAGAACTGAGAGAAATGTCTCATTTCCCATGGTGCATAAGAACAGCCATCGTGTAGGATGCTAAAAGGTGCCTCCATGCTCTGTCAGTTCTAAGATGTATTTTGTAAACCGGAAGGCATCTTATGATGAACAAGAACATTTAGTGTATAGTTTTGATTCTTTTCTGTGAAAGCTGTTGCCAAAGAGCTGGATTTGAAAACTGAGATCCTAGGGGCTGGGCTGGTGAGATGCCTGCTGCCAAGCCTGATGACTGAGTTGAACCCCCGAGATCCACAAGGTAGAAGGAGAGAATGACCCTCCCAAGTTGTCCTCTGATCTCCACATGAGCATCGTGGCTCCTTGTGCTCTATTCCTCAACCCTTACACACTAATTACATTTTTAAAGTTTAAATTTTACAAGCAAAAATTAAAAATAGTAAGAACCTAATGGAGTTTTCAATTGTTCATGCAACAACTACTTACGAACCTTGCTAGTGTCCTAGAACTTACTGATTAATCAGCAGGTTTAACTCAGATACAGAACACACACCCAGTAAGGACAATGGCTTTTTTTTTTTTAGATTTATTTAATTTTCTGTGCATTGGTGTTGTTCCTGCTTGTTTGTCTGTGTGACAGACATGTTTCTCTGGGTGTCAGATTCTCTGGAACTGGAGTTCAGACAGCTGTGGTCTGCCAAGTGGGTGCTGGGAATTGAACCAGAGTCATCCAGAAGAGCAGTCAATGCTCTTACCGGCTGAGCCACCTCTCCTCCCCTGGACAATGTCTATTTAAACCAGTAACAATGACCCTCCAAGTCAGTTTTGTGGGAATTTGACCTGTGCAGTCATTCAGAGCTCCACACAAAAAGGACTTGGTTCTTGCTCTGCAGTCACCATCTTTAAATTGTGTGTGTGAGAACATGTGGAGGGGGGTGCTCATGCACATGTGTGTACATGCATGTAGAGGCCAGAGGTGTTGTCTGATATTCTTCCTCAGACACTATCAGATTTTTGGAGGAAGGGGTCTCTCTCACTGGCCTGGAGCTCAACAAGTAGGTTTGGCTGGCTGGCCAGTGAACCCCGTGGATCTACCTGTTTCTGCCACTGGGATTACAGGCACTCATGACCATGGCTAGTTTTGTTACTGTGTTTTGTTTTGTTTTGTTTTTAAACAGGTTCTGGGGCTCAAACTCAGGTACTTATGTTTGTGAAGCAAGCATTTTACCAACTAAACTACCAAGCCCATCTTAAAATTTTAAATATTTTTTAACAAGGGACTTGACATTTTGTAAATTATGATTCTTATATTAGGAATTCCATGCCTAATATAGGAGGACACAAAAGTATTTTTAAAGTCTAGAAACAGAGGCTGTGGGGATGGTTCAGCAGTTAAGAGCATTGGCTGCTCTTCCAGAGGACCCTAGTTCAATTCCCAGCACCCACATCATGGTTCACAACCATCTGAAAATACAGTACCGGAGGATCTGATACCCTCATCTGGCCTCTGAAGGTACTGCACATATGTGGTACACATACACACAGGCAAAACACTCACATATAAAATAATAAAAATTTAAAGTCTAGATGTCTAGGTGAAGAAAGGGAGGCGAGGACAAATAAATAAAGCATTTGAATAGAATCGCAAAAATTAAGAGAGTTTCAGGTAAAAACATATGTGTAAAGACATTCACCCAACTATCAATCATGCAAGGCATGTTGACACAAGTCTGTTATCTCAGTCCTCCAAAGAGAGGAAGGAGGTTCATTATTTCAAAGCCATCCTGTGATATATACTGTCTCAAAGCACCTAAAGAAAACAAAAATCTATCAAGTAGGATGTCAGACAAGGTATCCTAATTCCTTGGTCGATCCTTCCACTGAAAATATGATAAATGGTTTTAAGTGGTAGATTTATGGCTAGAAAGATGGCCCAGTTATTAACAGCTCTTGCTGTTCTTGCAGGCGGAAGTCCTGTTCCCAGAATCCACACTGAGCGGCTCACAAATACCTGTAACCCCAACTCCAGGGGATCCATTGTCTTCTGTCCTCCGTGACACCCAAGTACATATGTATATACACACTGACACTCTCACATACAGTAAATAAATAAAAATAAAATAGAGTTTGCTATTAAGAGCCCTTGCTGTTCTTGCAGAGGACCAAGATTCAGTTCCCAGCACCCACGCAGTGGCTCTCAACCACCTGTAACTCCAGTTCCAAAGGATCTGATGTCCTCTTCTGGCCTCTGGAGCACTAGACATGCATGTGCTACACACATATACATTCAGGCATACATTCATATACATAAAATAAAAACAAATATATTTTAAAGTGATAGAGAAAGGCTGACTATGTGTCTCAGATGACATAGTGTTGCTTAGCATGCAAGAGGCCCTGAGTTTGATCCTTAGCACCACATAAAACTAGGCATGGTGGTAAGTACCTGCAATCCCCAAACCTGGGCAGTAGAGGCAAGAAGATGAGAAGTTCAAGGTCATCCTTGGTTGTATACTGAGTTTGAGGCCATCCCAGGTTATACAAGACCCTGTCTTACAAAGAAATTTGTATAATATATATATATATATGCACAAGATTTTTAAAAATATTCTTAAATATATCAATATGCTAGCAAGAAAACTAAGTCCCAAATATAAACGAAGGCAAAACCAAAAAAGAATAGAGCATGAGGCAACTTTAGCACTGAGGTCCAGGTAGATCTGTTACAAAAAGGGTATCATGCGGGGCCAGCCAAGCTGGGTTACATGGCGGGTACGTAAGAATCTGCGTTCTGTAGAGCAGCCAGTTCTTGGTACACAGTAGCTGGTTCATGGGTCACAGTCTTCTTCGGTGACTCTGGCTTCAGCCCTTACCGTGTTACTGAGCATCGTACAACATTCTGAAATTTTGGGGCCTTGCAATGATCTTGATTGGAAGATAAAGAAACACCCGAATAATGAATCCACGGAGAAAGAGACCCGGTGCAGAGAGCATCGCGGTGAGATGCAGAGGACATGTCCGTCTTCCAGAGGGATCTGAGAAATAGGAAGTATTTGTCACTAGATGTCTCGGTTGACAGAAAACCTTGAGGTTTGTGGGTTGATAGACTTTTGGCCTCCCGAATTTTAAACTACAGAGAAACAGGAAGACCTAGATTCTGAGTGTTTGTTGAGCCTAGCCTCTGGCACCGCCAACTCCGCCAACACGGCTTGCTTCCTCCACTTATCTCCCTCAATGAAATAATTTAAGTTGATAAAAAAGAAGGTGACCACTTCGCCTGTCTCTGAATGCTGTCCTCTGCCGTGTGACTTTCCAACTCTCTGACTTAGAGATGGACTCTGCTTTCTCTCCCTTTGATCTGAGTGGATCTGTGCCTTTTAACTAGCTTTGGCAGTCGGTAGTGTGGAAGTTTCTCTCTCCTGGTTCCACAAGCCAGAGGTAGCACTCTGGAAGATGAGTGACAAGATGGCAGAGAGCCATGCCATCCCAACTGTATCTGTTACTCTGTGTGTGTGTTTGTGTGTGTGTGTGTGTGTGTGTGTGTGTGTGTGTGTGTGTGTGTGTGGTGATAAAGCACTGTGACTTCGAGCAACTTAGAGAAGAAAGAGTTTACTTTGTATTTCAGTCTGAGAGGGGGAGCTCATGAAGAGGCATGGCAACAGGTGGCTGGAGCAAAAAGCTGAGGGGTCACATCTTCAGCTGTCTACGTGGAGCAGAGATCGAATTGGATGTGGGGTGAGGCTATAAACTCTCCAAGCCCTACCAAAGTGATGTGCCACCTCCAATGGAGCTCTACCACCTAAACTTCCCCAAACAGCACCACCAACTGAGAACCAAGTGTCACATACGTGAGCCTATTGGGTACATTTTTCATTCAAAGCACCACACTAAGCCGGGCGGTGGTGGCGCACGCCTTTATTCCCAGCACTAGAAAAGCGGAGACAGGTGGATCTCTGTGTGTTCCAGGCCAGCCTGGGATTCTGAGAGACCTCATCTTCCCCAGATTGCACAGATTAGAGATTGATCTAACTGGGGGATAGAGAGGACAGGAAATGAAGAAACACAGACAGGAATACAGACAAACTTGGATTGAGTGGGCTGTAGGCTGTGATGGGGAGACACCAGCAGCAACCCAGAAACTCAGCATGCTGGTGATAGCTAGCACAGCCAGGAGGCAGATTTGCTAATCTGGTAGGAGTTCTCTACAGGGGAGCAATCTCTGGTTGCAGTCATCTGAGAGGAGGAAGCTACTCGTGGTGGTGCACATCTTTAATCTCAGCATTTTAGGAGGCAGAAGCAGGTGGATCTCTGAGTTCCAGTCCAGCCTGGTCTACATAGTGAGTTCCAGGACAGCCAGGGCTACATAGTGAGACCCTGTCTCAAACAAAAATTATGTAATTTGATAACCTTATTCTAAAATTATTATGGAAACTAGAGAGCCAAGAATGGTTAAGATTGTTTTTCTAAAGAAACCATAGAGGCTGAGGTTATGGCTCAGGAGGTAAGAGAACTTACTGTGCAAGCATGAGGGTAAGAGTTCAGATCCCAGCCAGCTGATGATGGCACATGCCTTTAATCCCAGCACTCGGGAGGCAGAAGTAGGCAGATCTCTGTGAGTTCGAGGCCAGCCTGGTCTACAGAATGAGCTTCAGGACAGCCAGAGTTACAACAGAGAAACCCTGTCCAAAAAAAAAAAAAACAGGAAGGAAGGAAAGAAAGAAGGAAGGAAGGAAGGAAGGAAGGAAGGAAGGAAGGAAGGAAGGAAGGAGAGGAAGGAAGGAAGGAAGGGAGAAAAGAAAGAGTTCAGATCTTACAGCACACAGGGAAAATTTTTGAGCAGGGATAGATCACCGGGCAGCCAACGTAGCCAAAGAGCAGCAAGCTGTAAATTCAAGAGAAAGACCCTGTCTCAAGAGAATAACACAGAGAGTAACGGAACAGGATACTCAATGTCCTCCTCTAGCCTCTGAGCATGCATGTGTAGACACATACCCCCCCACATACACTGTTGTGTAGCAGTTTATTGCTTACTTTGTTTACTGTTTAGTACATTAAAACCTTCCATCTTGGAGAGAAACTCCTAAACACACAGGATGTTAACGGGGAAGTGAAACATCCTGAAGAGGGGTGAAACATTGCAGCCTGCATGGAAGCTCTTTAAGCTCAGAAAGAAAAACAACTCAAAATCAGTTCAGAAAGTCCCTGAAACTGATCATATCTCTAAGCCCCACCCTCCCCAAGAGTATATAAGCAGTAAAGATGGTGAAAGTCAGTCTTAGACAAGGCAAGCTGCCTAAAAGAGGTTTAGACCAGCCGAGTCACCAAAAATAACAGAGACTAGCCAAGCTGCCTAGAAGAGTCTCAACCAACTGACTATCTGAAAAAGACTTTTTCCAACCTGGTGAGCTACCTGCAGGCTGCACAGTGTGCTCCAGGTTCCCAGCTTTCGTGAGCTATCATTCATGCTGGGGTGGGCTTTGGTGATGCCACTGTCTTTGCATCATTTCTGCTGCTGTAAGTAACCCTTCCTGTAAGTAAACACAATTAACCCCAATCGTTCACTGAATTGGTCTTTAATGGCATCTGTACTTTGGTATGTCACCGGTTCACTATCTGAGGTGAGTATATGTCTGCTCACATCTCCCCAGATATACTGTCTACAACACCCACATAAACACAAAGACAGAAAATAATCAAACGTCCTCCAGTGTCTAATACCCAAATGAAACAACTATAAAATCGTGGCTAAGTTTGCTTACTACCTCCCATTCACTGTGTATAATAACATAAGAACATTTTGTTACACATAGCCACAATACTGGTACCACATCAGAATAAACAATTTATTAATACTATTAAATAGCCAATCAAATATGTAATCCCATTTCTTTGATTCCTTTCATACCTTGTGATCAATCAATGGCACTTGAATTCATTTAGTGTGGGTTTTTCTTTTTTTATTTTTGTGGGGTTACGGGGGTGTCAAGACAGGCTTTCTCTGTGTAGCCCTATCTGTCCTGAAACTCACTCTGTAGACCAGGCTGGCCTCATACTCAGAGATCTGCCTGCCTCTGCCTTCCAAGTGCTGGGATTAAAGGTGCACACCAGCACTGCTCAGCAGCATGGGTTTTTCTTATAGAGGCTTTTAATCATATTCCTCTTCCCTTTAAATTTTCTGTAAACTGGCCAGTATATCTATAGGGTTCACCCTGTTACTAGGCAGCAGGTCTTTGGTGGCTTTGTATAATTCCATTAATAGATAAACCATATCTTCTTGTCTCTCTTTTTTATGTCTCTTTTGTACATTAGAGTATACAAAATGGTGGTTTGCCCATTATGTAATTTTCATTTGTTTCCTAGAACACTTTCATAAAGACAAATTTCATTGCTTGATTTTTTAAAAAAGAGTTATTGTTTTTAACTATGTGTATATGTGTGTATATGCACATGACTGCAGGTGCTCATGAAGTCCAGAAGAGACAGATCCCATGGAGCTGGAGTTAGACATCTGTGAGCATCCCAGTGTGGCTGCTGGGAATCAAACTTGGGTCCTCTGCAAAAGCAGTATTCACTTTTAACTGAGTTTCAGTATTCACTTGGGAGCCTTCTCCCAAGCCCCCATTCCTTGTTTGTTTTTATTATCTTAATGCACAGTTCATAAAAGAAAAACATCAGCTTCCCTTGGGTTCTAGTAATTAAAGGCAATGAGTTAGATTAGGGAAAAATGAACCTTGACCTCAAAAAAGAGAAAGAAAAAAGACCTTAACTACCTGAAAAGCAATTCAAAATAAATCACAGACCAAAACGTGAAAGCTAAACTATTAAAGTCTCCAAGAGAAAATACAGAAGAACTTTGTGACCTTGAAGTGAACAAATACTTCCCAAGCAAGATGCAAAAGGTGCTGACTACACCGGAAAACATAATAGACCAGATTTATTAAAATAAAGAATTCTGTTCATTAAAAGTAACCACTGATCATAGTTGACTTCCTAGGATTCAGCATAAGAGAAGCACTATTAATAGAGTGAAAGACCTGGATCTGAAGAGATGGCTCAGCTGTTAAGAGCTCTTGATGCTTTTTCAGAAGACCTTGGTTCAGTTCCTAGCACTCACCATTAGGCAGCTCACAACAGCCTGTATTTTTCCAGTTCCAGAGGATCTGGTGCCCTCTTCTGGCCTCCATGAGCACGTACACACACATGACATACACATACATAAAAATAAAGCTTTATAAAAAGAGAGTGAAAAACCACAATCTCAGAGGAAAACTTTACAGGTGTATATTCAATAAACAACCCATACCCAGAATTTATAAAGCATACTTGCAAATAAATAGAAAAACAAAGAAATTTAAAAATTGAAATGTATTTTCTTTCGTGTGTGTAGTGTGTGTGTGTATACATGTGTGCAAATGCCCAAAGAACTGAGAAGAGGGTATTGGATCCTTGGAGCTGGAACTACAGGTAGTTGTGAGCCTCTGGATGTAGGTATTGGGAACCATACTCTGGTCTTCTTCAAGAGCAGTGAATACTTATAACCACTAAGCCATCTCTCTAGTCCTACAAGCCAAAACTTTCAATGGGGAAAAAATTGAATTAGGCTTCTCCAAGGGTCATCACCAACCAACTAACAAGATAAAAATATGTCCAACAGAAAACTATAATGAAAAAGAGTAAAAGCACTCAGTGTGGTAAAATGTGAAGCAACTAGAATGCTGATACGTCAAGGGGCGGGCACAGCAGCACGGCCGCATTGGTAAGCCATTTGGAAACATCTAATAAAGCTAAGCATATGCCTACCCTGCAACTCAGAAATCCATTCCTAGACATTCACGCCACCAAATTGAGTGCATATGTTTACCAAATGCAATGGTACAAGAACATCCGCAGCAGCCAGGTAGGGTGGAGCATGCTTTCATCTCAGCTCTTGGGAGGCAGAGGCAAGCGGATCTCTGTGAGTTCAAGGCCAGCCTGGTCTACATAGTGAGTTCCAGGACAGCCAGGGCTACATAGAGAGACCCTGTCTCAAAAAATAAAAATTCACAGCAATTTATTTCAGAATGGGTCCTGTATCATAAGGGTTCTCTAAAGGACTAGAACTGGTAGACTGAGTGTGTGTGTGTGTGTGTGTGTGTGTGTGTGTGTGTGTGTGTACATATATTAAAAGGGGATTTATTATATTAGCTTAATAGGCGGAGTCTGAGTATTCCAACAACGGCTGCCTCACACTGGAGAGTCTTGGAATCTGCTAGTTGCTCAGTCCATGAGACTTGATGTCTCAGCGTACTCAATCTGATGCTGAAGGTGTAGAGGGTTCCTGGAGAGCCGTTGGTCTTCAGCATAGGTTGGAAGCCTAAAGAAGTTTGTTCAAACACTGGTGAAGGGCAGCTGCCACATGGGGATGGATTGATTTGCCAGTGAGAATAAGAATAAGCAGGTAAAAATCAAAGCTTCCTTCTTCCACGTCCTTTTATCTGGACTGCCACAAGATGTGGCCCAGACTTAACATGGGTCTCTCCAGCATCAAATAACTGTGTCAAGAAAATCCCTCACAGGCTTGCCCAGCAACTTGGGTTTTAATTTATTACAGATGCAGTCTAATTAACAATGGAGATGGGCTATCAGAGACCTGGAAACAACAAAATTGTCTGCCAATGAAAAAAGCAAGTATTAAGTTGTAAGATAGTGTTAAATTAGAAAAATCATGCAGCAATAAAATGTCTAATAAGATAAAACATTTGTTAACATGTTACTACAGACCAGGCATGGTGCCTCGTTCCTGAATTCCCAGCACTTAGAAAGTTGAGGCCAGAGGTATTAACAGGAGTTTGAGGTTAGCCTAGACCAAAAGCATGCTATCATATAGAACTTGATAGCCTGGTTTCACAAAATGTAGTCCATGGCGGGCTGGAAAGATGGCTCAGTGGTTAAGAGCACTTG
The DNA here is from genome assembly GCA_026225945.1 of Cricetomys ansorgei. Classification (NCBI taxonomy): domain Eukaryota; kingdom Metazoa; phylum Chordata; class Mammalia; order Rodentia; family Nesomyidae; genus Cricetomys; species Cricetomys ansorgei. Next base: position 10,168,742 of record JAMJFZ010004114.1, read on the forward strand.
CTGCTCATGCAGAGGGCCCTGGCTTGGTTCCCAATACAACCATTTATAACTCCAGTTCCAGGTCATCTGACATCCCTCTTCTGATCCCCCTAGAACCAGGGATGCATGTGATACACATACATACATGCAGGCAAAGCACTCATACACATCAAATAAATTAATCTTTTTTCCAAACGTTTTAAAACTATGTGGTCCATAGTCCAGCATCATCCCCATCCGTATTCCCTGGAACTTGTTAAAAGAGCAGACTCTGGCTACAGAGATGATAGATAGATGATAGATAGATACATGATAGATATCCAGATATAGCTCAGTTGGATGAGTGCTTGCCTAGCATGCACAAACACACACATACATGTAAGAAATAATGTTTAAAAAAAACAATAATCCAGGCATAGCAAAGGGAAGCTATAGCCCCAGCTACTTAGGAGACTGAGTCAGGAGGGTCCATTGAGTCCAGGAGATGCTAGCTAACCTACGCAATGTAAGTAAACTTAATTTCCAATAAATAAATAATATGCGAACAAAATGAAACATTTAACATGTGTTTTGCTACCTGTCCTTTTTTTAACTTAAAAAAATAAAATACTTTGGTTCTCTAGTGTGTACCAAAGGTGACAGATAAAAGATAATAATAAACATATTTGGTATGTTCTAGTTTACCTTATCATTTTTAAAGGCTTGTTTTTATTTTTATTAATGTATCGTGTTATGTCTGTGTGAATGTGTGCTGGAAGCCAGAAGAGGGCGTGGATCTCCTGGAGCTGGAGTGTGGTGGTTTGAATGAGAATGGCCTCCAGGGGCTGATAAATTAGAATTCTTCTGGAACTGTTTGGGAAGGATTTGGAGGTGTAACCTTGTTGGAGGAGGTGTGTCACTGGGGTGGGCACCACATCTGTCTGTCTGCTGACATGCTCTCCACCGTGATGGCCATGAACTCTGACCCTCTGGAACACTAGGCTCTGATAAACTCTTTCTCCCATAAGTTGTGTTGGTCATGGTGTTTCTTCACAACACTAGAAAAGTAACCGGGACATGGAGTTACAGGTAACTGTAAGTCTGTCGCCTAACATTGGTGCTGGGACATGGTCTCCAGTCCTCTGCAAGAGCAGCAAGTGCCTTAACCACAGTGTCATCTCTCCAGGCCAGTGCCCCCATCTTTAAAACAAAACAGATCGATTCTGTTTGTTTGTTCGTTTGTTCTGTTTTGTTTGTTTTTGAGACAGGGTATCTCTTTATAGCCCTGGCTGTCCTGGAACTAGCTCTGTAGACCAGGCTGGCCTTGAAGTGATCTGCCTGCATCTGCCTCCTGAGTTCTGGGATTAAAGGTATGCACCATCACCATCCACTTTAAGAGTGGGCTTATGTAAGGACTTGATGGATAGCCATAGGTTAGTGAGTTCCTTGTGACAGGGAATGAGCTAGAAAGTGCACCTCTGATCCTAACAACCCAGGCATGAGATGCTCTTCAGTCTGTAAATCTCCAAAAACCAAGATTATTTCCCAAGACTGTTGTTATCACTGATTAATTTGCTCACATGCCAGACCTGACATGCGACACAATGAACAAGCTAGAAAGGGTAGCTGTCCCACGAACTCTTGCTGATTACCATACTCACAGTAGAGAGAGAAGCATCCTTAGTCTCACCTTTAATTAGACTTATGTACTGTTTTCCCAACGGGGGCCAAAGTTTGCCTCTTTAAATTGGTTTCTGGGTTCTCCACAAATTCCAAGGTACTTGGCACTTCCGTTACCATTACCTTATAATATGAGAAAGTATTTCAACTCATCTTATACTAGATCTGAAAAGAACTTTTTTTTTTCTCAGTGATCCAGGGTACCATTAATTTTAAATGGTCTTAAAAGCTTCAAACTGAAGACTGAGAGATCTCATTAATTACTCTAAACACTTATGAGGAAGACCAAAGGGATATGCTGTTCCCTGCCACATATCAGAACTTATAAAGAACATACAGCATCAAGACTCTGTGTATGGGGCTGGAGAGATGATGCACCAGAGGACCAAAGCTCAGTTCCCAACATCTGTGTCCAGGGGCTCACAACCACCTGTAACTGCAGCTCCAAGAGATCTGATGCCCTCTTCTGGTCTCTGCTGGCACTGCATCCAGAGGCACAAACCCACACAGAGACGCATACGCATATACATAAATAAAAATAAAGAATCTTTTTTTAAAGGCCATGCTGTGCTGACTTAGAGAGGCAAGACAGTCACTACAATAAAATAGCGATCATAAACAAATGTATATATGGAAATTGGATTGACAGAGAGGGGCATAGCAGATAAGAAAAAAAGGAGAAAATGCCTATGGTTTCAGAAAAATAATTAATTGGATCCCGATTTCACACACACCATGTGCAACTCAACTCCACTTGGACTGAATTAATGAATTAAATGACAAGTAAAAAGTTATTAATAGAAATTGCAATAATCTGGGTTTTGCAGAGAAACAGACCAGGAAAGGGAGAGAAAGAAGACAGATTTAGCATAAGTAGTTGGTTGTCATGATTATGGAAGCTGAGAAGTCCAAACATCTGTGCTGGGAAGCTGGAGGCCCAGGAGAGCTGATGACCTCTTTCTGATTTGAGACCCAAACCAAGAGACAAAAGTCCCTACTCCTAGGCAGTCAGGAAGAAAGAATTCTTTTTTTTGTAGTCATGAGAAAGCAAACACAGAAACATAGGCAGACATGCTTGTCTCTTTCTACAATGTTAGAATTCATTGAATAACAGAAAATTCAATTTCATGGGCTCAATACTAGTTTTACCTGATAGCTGTGGCCATTGGTAACCACAGGTTCTTTCATTTCAACCTTAATTTTTTAATATTTATAAAATTACATTTTGCAAGAGGAATAGGTCTGTATGAAAGCTAGGCAAGGTCTATAATCCAGGGGTCTATATGAAGGGATGGCAGAGGCCTGTGTGGTCCAGATGGAATGTAGAAACAATATTAAGAATGTTGGTACACATCTTTAATCCCAGTATTCAGAAGGCAGTGGTAGTGTATGCCTTTAATCCCAGAACTTGGGAGATAGGAAGCAGAACTCAAAAGGAGTCAGTATCAGACAAGAAGTGATGTCTGAGATGAGTCAGAATGAAGGGCAGGCAAAGTGATGAATCAGAGGAAGAGTTGGCAGAATGAGTCAGAGTGAGGACATGCCCAACTACCACAATAGAAAAGCAGGCTCTCAGCTCAGAGCTCAGGAGATAAGGCAGAGAATCAGAGAGGCTGACTGAGGCAGTATGGAGTAGTCAATCACAGAAGCAGTCCGAAGCAGTAAGTTACAGAAGCAGTAAGGTTGGGGGAAAAGACATAGATGCACAGAGTCAGAAGACTCCAGTCGGAAACAGTGACCTAGCTCAGATCAGTTTGAACCAGTTAGCTTGAAGAGAGTTTGAGCCAGAACAGTGAGTGAGTTGAACCAGAGAGTCAGAGTTCAGAAGGAGCTAGTCAGAGTGGCTCAGTAAGTCTTGGAGGTTGATTAGATTGTACAGTGGTTTAAATGTTCTAGATTGGAGGTTGAAGCCTTCCAGTTCTAGGCTTAAGTTTAGATTGTATGGAGGCTGAAAAGCTCCAGGGCCCCAGGACTAGGACCAGGAATTGAATTAGCCAAAAAATAAATGGCTTTGCCCTGAACCTAGGGTTACAACATTTGTGTATTTATTTATTTGTGTGGATGTGGATATGTAGATGCACTTGTCACAATTTGTGAGAGTCAGTTTTCTCCTTCTGCAATGTGGCTCCCAGAAATTGAACTCAGGTCATCAGGCTATGTGGCAAGCACTCCCAACTACCCTCTAAGCCATCTTGCTGGCCCCCAACCTTAACTTAGTATTTACTCTCAAGTTACACATTACACTTCACACACACACACACACACACACACACACACACACACCACAAAATGGTTACAAGCTAGGAGTAGGGCTTATGGCTTTAATCCCACCATTCAGGAGGCAAAGGAGGTAGATCTGAGCTTTGGTCCTCTGGTGCATCATCTCTTCAGCCCCATACACAGAGTCTTGATGCTGTATGTTCTTTATAAGTTCTGATATGTGGCAGGGAACAGCATATCCCTTTGGTCTTCCTCATAAGTGTTTAGAGTAATTAATGAGATCTCTCAGTCTTCAGTTTGAAGCTTTTAAGACCATTTAAAATTAATGGTACCCTGGATCACTGGGAAAAAAAAAGTTCTTTTCAGATCTAGTATAAGATGAGTTGAAATACTTTCCCATATTATAAGGTAATGGTAACGGAAGTGCCAAGTACCTTGGAATTTGTGGAGAACCCAGAAACCAATTTAAAGAGGCAAACTTTGGCCCCCGTTGGGAAAACAGTACATAAGTCTAATTAAAGGTGAGACTAAGGATGCTTCTCTCTCTACTGTGAGTATGGTAATCAGCAAGAGTTCGTGGGACAGCTACCCTTTCTGGCTTGTTCATTGTGTCGCATGTCAGGTCTGGCATGTGAGCAAATTAATCAGTGATAACAAGAGTCTTGGGAAATAATCTGTAAGTTCAAGTCCAGCCTTGTCTACATACCTGCTGCAGAAATTTATTTTTAGTTATGTTTAAAACGGTTGCTTTGTGCACTGTTGGGTGAAGGGCTGCCTAGGCTTTGGCATTTTGTATTGTCTGCAGGCATGGGCTTTATGTAAAAGATGTTTGCTGGGAGGTGGTGGCACACTCAGCACTCAGCACTCAGGAGGCAGAGGCAAGTGGAACTCTGTGAGTTCAAGGCCAGCCCAGTCTACAGAATGAGTTCTAGGACAGCCAAAATTACAGAGAAACTCTGTATCAAAAAAAAAATGTTTGATTACTCATGATCTGTACATACTATCAATAGAACACCTGAGAAGCTTAGGTATCAATAAAAAGCCCTGAGATTAGACACTTGGGGTTTCACTGTGCAGCATGGCGCTGGCCATGATAGTGGTTCCCTCTGCTGCCATCTGACAGGGTTTGCACCAGTGAATACACCTCCTTGTCTTTATTGCTGAGCAACACAGCAGCTTAACTGCAACATATAGCAAGACCCTGTCTCAAATAAACAACATTACAAAGGGGCAAAGTGTTAAAGAGTTTAAGCAGTGGTTCTCAACCTTCTTTATGCTGTGGTGACCCCCAACTATAAAATTATTTTTGTTGCTACTTCCTAACTACAATTTTTCTACTGTTATGTATCATAATATAAAAATCTAATATGCAGATGGTCTTAGACGACCCTGTGAAAGGATCATTTGACCCCCAAAGGGGTCGTAACCTACAGGTTGAGAACTGTTGGTTTACAGGGTTCAAGGAGGCCAAACTGAAACAAGAGCAGAAAGCTGATATGGGTGCAGAATGGGAGGTCAGCCAGAGATCTGGCACCAAGAGCTGGTTCCAAGTGCAGAGTTGTTTCAAGGCACGCAGTCCGATCCTGATGGACAGCGGCGCTAGTAGGTTGTGTCAAGCAGCGACATGCTAAGTGAAATGGGGGTGAGACGGGAGGCCAGGGACAGACTAGCGTCTCCATTGTCTGTTGATTCCATGACACACACCTTGGATGGTCTCAGGATGGGTTGATGGATGCTACCATACCCCAGTATTAGGTGTATGCAACAGAGGAGTTAGGTGTCTCCTTTTGTTTAAAAAAAAATCATTCGTTGGTCTAGTATGTTTGGTAAGTTCACAGTTTTTTCTGATATGGTTTTGGCATGCCCATGTGCCCCTGTGTTCCTGATTTAATCTGGTAAATTCATAGGTAGTGGTATTTTATTTGTGTAAATAGATTCTGTATCAGTCTGTGCCTTATGGTTTGTGCTGGGCAGATGCTCAGTGTTTACTTGCACGAAGAGGTAGAGTCTCTGCCTCAGCAATCATGCCTAAAATGGAGCAAACTGGTGCTTTATAAATAAATAGTCAGGACAAGGCACAGCCTCCTCTACAATGCAGAGCAGCTGAAATGGGGTGCAGGAAGAGCTCCACATCTGCTCTGCCATCACCAGATTAGAGGAGACCATTTGAGAGAGGAAAGCAATCTTCAATCTGTGATTTAAATGTTAACCTCATGAGAAACAGTCTCTCAGACACACCCAGAAACACGGGCCAACCAAATCTCTGGGCACTCTGAGGCCTAGTTAATTTGGCATATAACATTAACCATCTGTCTTAGGATTTCTGTTGCTGTGATCAAACACCATGACCAAAAGCAACGTTGGTGGGAGATGGGGTGGGGTAGGGGTGGTGTAGGGGTGGGGGTTGTTTCAGCTTACAGTTTCACATCACAGTCAGGGCAGGAACTCAAAGGGGGAAGATACCTGGAGACCTGGTGCAGAGGCCATGGAGGGGTGCCGCTTACTGGCTTGCTCCTTGTGGCTTGTTCAGGCTGTTTTCTTATGGAACCCAGGACCACCTGCCTAGAGGTGGCACCTGCTCACAGTAAGCTGGGCCCTCCCACATCAATTATCACTCAAGAAAATGCACCCCAGGCCAATCTGATGGGGCATTTTCTCAGTTTGTCAAATTCTCAATTTCGGATGAGGTTCCCTCTTCTGAAATGACTCTAACTTGTGGCAAGTTGACATACATCTAGCCAGCACATCATAGGACTGTAAGTCTTTTTTTTTTTTTTTTTTTTAAGAATTAAGGCCTTAGGGCTGTTCATTCGGCAAAGTGTTTGACATGCAAGGATAGGGTCCTGAGTTTACTTCCCAACACCCATGTAAAACCAGATATGTTGTAACCCAGTGCTGGCCTGGCAGAGACAGGCATGCGCCCTGGGGCTCAGTGGCCAGCGGTCTAGCCAAATCAGTGAGTTCTAAGTTCAGCGAGAGACCGTGTCTCAAAAAATAAGATGGAGAGCGATTGAGGAGGACGCACTACCTCACCGCTGCTCTGGCTTCCACACACGAAGGCAGGGGAGGGGCACTGAGATCTTTCGTGTTGTTAAGAATAGCTCAGACTCCTAGGCTGAAACAACCTTCCTGACTCAGCTCCTGAGTAAATGGGACCACGGGTACAAGGCACCGCACCAGGTTAAATATTCTTTTGACCTTAAATTAGAAAGATATTTTTAATTTAAGATGCACCAAAAAAAAATAATCTAGGAAAACAAAAATGATGCATTTGGCTATGTAAGTTAAGAACCAGTCATAAATCATCTTAAAGAAAGCAATACCATGGAGGCCTGGGGGCACACGCCTTTAATCCCAGCACTCAGGAGGCAGAGGCAGGGGGATCTCTGTGAGTTTGAGGCCAGTCTAGACTACAGAGTGAGTTCTAGAACAGCGGGAGCTACACTGAGAAACCTGCCCCCCAGAAAGAAAGGGGAGAGAGAGGGAGAGAGAGAGAGAGAGAGGGGGAGAGAACAGAGGAGAGAGGGAGAGAGAGAGAGAGAAAGAGAGAGGGGGAGAGAGAGAGAGAGGGAGAGGGAGAGAGAAAGGTAGTAGGGAGGGAGGGACAGAGAAAAAGTGGGAAAGAAAAAGGAAAAAAATGAAAGTAAAAACACAAGCTGTAAATTAGGAGATATTTGTCACACATATAACTGGCCAAGAAGTGATATTAAGTATTTTTTTATCCCTCTACATGAGCTCATTAAAGTCAATTGTAATATGCAACCAAGTACAAAAATATATAATGCATGAAAAAGACAGTGAGCAAGGAATCTTACAGCCAATATGTCTGAATGGCATACAATGAAGAGGAATTCAGGCTCATTAGTGGTCCAGTCCATGAAGAACAGAATGAGGGCACCTTGTATAGCTAGAGTGATGCAGAGTTTTAAAGATTTTATTTGTAGTTTTGATTAAGTTTGCGTATGTGTATCTGTTTATATCATTATGCAATGAGTGTGGTACCTGCAGAGGCCAGAAGAGGGCGTCTGGTCCCCGTGAGTTAGAGTTATAGGTGGTTGTGAGCTGCCCCACACAGGTGCTAAGAACTGAACTCTGATCCTCTAGAAGATCAGAAAACACTCTTTTTTGAGGGAGGAGGGGTTCTCTGTTGTAACTCTGGCTGTCCTGGAACTCACTCTGTAGATCAGGCTGGTCTCACACTCATAGAGATCCACCTGCCTCTGCCTCCCAAGTGCTGGGATTAACAGTGTGTGCTACCACCGCCTGGCAGGAAACACTGCCAAGCCATATCTTTATTCCTAGACTGGCAAAATTTTTTTTGATCTGACAATTCTGTGTTAGACAAAGTGTGAATCAACAGGATCTTGTACATATTTCTGGTAAAGGTGTAAATTAGAATAATTATTTTTTAACTTTTTAAATGATTATTTTTACTACTGCTATTATTATTATTGATGTGTGTTTGTGATCTAACATCATAATCAGACTGCAAAATCAAAGGTAAAAAGAGACACTTAAAAGTCTCCCTGGGCTGGAGAGACAGCTCAGCAGTTAAGAGCACTTGATTGATTGGAGTTCCAATTCCAGCACCCATGTCAGGCACCTCACAACTGTTTATAGTTCTAGTTTCAAACCATCCTATGCCCTCTTCGGGTCCCTGAAGACCAGCAGATACCCACATATACCCATAGATAGACAGATAGATAGATAGATAGATAGATAGATAGATAGATAGATAGATCTTTAGACAATATATTCAGTGGCACAAGCCTTTAATCCCAGCACTTGGAAGGTAGAGGCAGGTGGAGCTCTGTGAGTCTGAGGTGACGTTGGTCTTCATAGAGAGTTCCAGGACAGCCAAGGCTGCACAGTGAAACCATGTCTCAAAAAAAAAAAAATATCCAGAGAGACCACAGAGTGCAGTGGACTAGCTTAACAGCGTGGTACCAGCCTGACGCCCTGGGCTTCATCCCCTGTGCCACAAAAACAAACAGAAACAAAACCAGGGAATAAATGACTCCTTCAAGATTGGAGGTCAGGCATGGTAGTACACGCCTTTAATCACAGCACGGGAGGCAGAAGCAGTCAGATCTCTATGAGTTTGAGGCCAGCCTGGTTTTACATAATGTAAACTGAGCCTGCACTACACAGCGACACCCTGTCTGAAAAATGAAGAGGAAGAATGGGCATAAAAACTTGAAAAACTGAAAACTAGCTTAATAAAGTCGTGATGGACTACAGAAGCAGCGAAGTGTGTCTGTGTGTGTCGTTGTGTATGTATAGTTGCTGTGATGTGTTTTAATTTCACCTTGGAAAAAGCCACCAGACTTTATTATTTTGCACAGTGAATGTGTATTTATGTTTATCCAGAAACTCTCCACTCTCTTTGTGTTTCATTACTTCTATACTGTTTGTCTTATTTTGCTTTTATTTTTATCTGAGTCGGGTTTTCTTTCTTTTCTTTTTAAGACTGTTACTTATAGGACCACATTATAGATGGCTGTGAGCCACCATGTGGTTGCTGGGAATTGAAGACAGGACCTCTAGAAGAGCAGTCAGTGCTCTTAAATGCTGAGCCATCTCTCAAGCCTTTGGATTGGGTTTTTGCTATGTAGCCCAGGCTGTCCTCAGACTTGAAAAGATCCTCCTGCCTCAGCCTCCCTAACTGTGGGATTACAGGTCTGTGTTAACACACTTGGCCTGCTTCTCACTGCTTTCCACACCACAGACCTCCAGTCCTCTTTAGTTGGCGGTGGTGGTAGTTATTGTTGTTTGAGACAGGGTCTCCTCTAGCCACGCTGTCCTTAAACTTAGTATATAGCTAATAATGAATGGCCTTAAACTCCTGATCCTCCTGCCCCCACCTCTCATGCTCGGGGTTATAGATGTGCCCTGCTATGCCCAGCCATTGACCCTCACTCTGAGAAATATTTTATAAAATCTCTCAAAGCTAACCGGAAACCTCAGATGTTACTGGTTAATGCAGACACTTGACATCCACTGGAACACAACTAAATCTTGAGAACTTAAAATCCTGAATTTTTGCAAGCAAGAAAAATGTGGAAAGTTTAGGCCATCTTTAGCCAAGCCAGCAATGCGCAGGCTCAGGACTCAGTGGCTCAGGGAAGGGAAACTGCCCAGCCCTGGCATCTGACTCCCATGTGCCATGTGCCATTGTTAGTGGAACCGAAATGCCACGGCTTTCGTTAGATGCCCGAGATTAAAGTTACCTCTTGTGAAGTGGAAAGGATACTTATTCTGTGCTCTGCTCAGTTGGAGAGGTCCCGGAGTGAAATTGCTTGAGCTGCTAGTTATATTGTCCTTTTGCTCATTGCCATGGACATCCAGGCAGGGATTCCATAACCTCAGGCCCTAATGGTTCTGGAGAGTCATCCTCCTGCTGAAAGTCCATTCCTGCTGATGTTATCATCTCCACCACCACCAGGAACCAGTGAAGCAGGAACTCAGCTGCTCTCCATGCTGATAGAGCTGCAATTCAGCCATAGCCCGAAGGCCACCAAACTTGGAGGCTTCACTGCAGAAAGTCCTTGGAAATAAGAGAATGACTCTTGATGGATGCTTTGTGGAAGAAAGGAGTCGTGCAAGGCTGATGGAGCCCCCGTGAGGTTTTGAGACTCATCATTTAACTCTTCCAGTGCAAGCTTGTATGTAACCCAAGTCTCTCAGGATGTACCTGCCACTGGAGGAGTTAGCTTTGGGCTCACTCATGTGTTTTGGACCCAGAATCAGTGCTTCTCTGCGTTGTCTGGGATTGTCAATGGAGTTGGTCCACGAGTCCCACTCCTTCTAGACATAGCTGAGTTTTCCTCGTGGCTTCTGGGATCCTTCCCTGACATTACCTTGATCCATCTGCCATATCTGTCTGTCTAAAGAAGAGTTCAGAACATCTCTTCAGAGTTCTTCAAGTCCTGGATAAATCCTAAAAATAAATGGGTCCAAAGGAATCTAACTCCTCTCAGAAATACCTGAGCCCTAATTTGTGTCTAACCACGCCTTTCTGTTAACATGTATATCACCTCAAAGCCACTTCAGAAATACACATAAAGCCGGGCTGAGGTGGCACATGCCTTTAATCCCAGCACTCGGGAGGCAGAGGCAGGCGGATCTCTGTTAGTTGGAGGCCAGTCTCATCAACAGAGCGAGCTCCAGGAGAGCCGAATTACAGAAAAACCCTGCCTCTAAATATATATTTTTTTTTCTTCTAAAACTATTTTTTCTTCTAAAAGATAACTTTAAATTTTCAATTAAATTTAAATAATTTATTGAATGCAGTTCCACTGTACATACATTTATATACATGTCCACATTGTGGCACATGCCTACAATCCCAGCACTAGGGAGACAGAGGCAAGATCATGAGTTCAAGGCCAACCTTGGCTACTTAGTGGATTTGGATAAGCCAGGGTCTCAGATGCCTGTGGTCACTCCTGCCAACCTGAGTCTGAGTTCTGGGACCCACAGAGTAGAAAGAACCAATTTCTGAAAGTTGAATTCTGGCATGCACACAGGGCATGTGTGCAAGAGCATCACACACACACACATACACATACATACATACATACATACACACACACACACAAATAAACAGTAAATAGTAAAAACAAAAAGAAAATAAAACTTAACTGAGATTCCAATTTTCCCCAGGCAGAATGGCAGTCATCGAGAAAATGAACAATGACAAATGTTGGCAAGGATATAGAGAAGAGGAATCTACATTGTTGGTAGAGTTGTAAATTACTCCAGACACTAAGGGGAATCAGTATGGGGATTCCTTAAAAAAATAAAAATAGATTTATCATATGATCCAGCTGTACTACTGCCAAGTATGTACCTGAAGGAACGAAAGCCAACATACACTAGAGATACCTCCACAGCATGCTTACCACTGTACAATTCACAATAACCAGGTCATGAATCAGCCTAGATGTCACCAACAGAGGACTGAATGAAGGAAATATGTTAAATATTTGCAATCAAGTGCTATTCAACTGTAAGAAAATAAAATAAAGTCATTTGGGTGGGAGACACAGCTTGGTGGTTAAGGGTGCTTACTAAGCTTCCAGAGGACCCAAATTTGGTTCCTAGCACCCACATTGGGTAGCAGATCTTCCTGTAACTCCACTTCAAGGGTACTTGGTGTCCTTTTCTAGCTTCTAACAGTATCCTCACACACATGGCAGACACACACACACATAATAAAAAATCAGTCTTAAACATTTTTAAAATTTAGTATGTGATTTGCAAGGCAAAAGTTGAAACCTCAGATTCCCATATTAAACGAAATAAGTCTGACCCAGAAAGACACATACCACATGCTACCCCCTCATACATGGTGTCTAGAATGTTTTTTAGAAAGACATACAATTGCTGTTGGTTTCTAGTTTCATTCTTTTATGAGCTAATAAAGGATGGAGTACTTTGTAGATGTCTATTGTGTCGCTCTGATCTACAGTAGGACCCTGATGTTTCTTTGTTGGTTTTTTTTCTGCATGATATCTCTTGATGAGATTGAGGTATCATAGTCACCGTCTACCATTGTATTGGGTTTGTCTCTCCCTTTATGTCCCTGAAGTGTTTAATTTTTGAAATTAAGTGTGGCAATATTGTGTATGTACTTAGAATTGTTTTATCTTTTTCCAGGATATTCCTTCTATCAATACATAGTGACCTCCTTTGTTTCTCCTGACTTATTTTGGCATGAGCCTTTCTTGTTGAATATACACACAGCTATTCTTCCTTCCATTAAGATTCTGTTTGTGTGGAAAGTTGTTTCCCATCCCTTTATTTGTCATCTCTGTGTCTTTCCTGATGAGGTGAGTTTCTTGCAGGCAGTGAACAGTTGTGTTTTGTTTTTTAAAATCTAGTTAGCCAGTTAGCATCTTTTCATTACAGAATTATGACCCAATTCCATTCAGTTATTGTTGAAAAGTGTATACTAATTACCAAGTAAAACACAAGTACTTGTTATTGTTTTTTTTTTAATCTTATGAGACCAATGTTGTATCTTTCAATGCATTTGTAGGGGCTGGAGACATAGCTCATGTTATGAGCACCGGCTGCTCTTTCAGAGGGGTCAATTCCTAGCACTTACATGGTGGCTCACAACTGTCTATAACTCCAATTCCAGGGGATCCAACACCTTCTTCTGGCCTCTGTGGGCACCAGCCATGCATGTGGTACATGCAGGCAAAACACTCATAGACACAAGAACAAAAGAATTACATACAAAAAGAATTAAATTTTATTTCTTTTTATGTGTATGAGTATTTTGCCTGCCTGTATGTAAGTCTGTGCACTATGTGTGTACCTGGTACACATAGAGACTAGAAGTGGGCATCAAATCCTCTGGAACTGGACTTACAGATGGTTGTGAGCCACCATGTGGGTACTGAGAACCTAACTCAGATCCTCTGGAAGAGCTGCTAATTCTCTTAACCTCTGAACCATCTCTCCAGCCTCCTCTTTCTTTAATTAAAAAAATTGTTTGTTTAGTGTGTGTGTGTGTGTGTGTGTGTGTGTGTGTGTGAGAGAGAGAGAGAGAGAGAGAGAGAGAGAGAGAGAGAGAGAGACTTACACATGTTACAGTGCTCATGAGGAGGACAAAGAACAACTTGTGTGAGTCAGTTCTCTCCTTCCACTTTGTGGGTTTCAAGTATCAAACTCAAGTCATCAGGCTTGGTAGCAAGCTCCTCTACCCACCGAGACATCAGACCAGCCCCTAATATTGTCTCTTTATTTGCATTGCTTAGTTCATTATCCTTGCTCTAAATGCTGATATACTTTGGCTATTTGTTTTATTTTTTTAAGATGTATTTATTTTTATTTTATGTGTATGAGTGTTTTGCTTAAGAATATATGAATGTACTTTGTGGAATGAGGAGCTAGAAGAGGGTGCCAGAGCCCCAGGAACTGGAGTTATGGGTGGTTGTAAGCCACTGTGTGGGTGCTGGAAAATGAACTTGGTCCTCTTAACCATTGGACCATTTCTCTAGCCACCCTCCTTGCTTTTGCTTTCCATTCTCTTGTTTTATGAATCCCCCCCTTTTTTTTTAACAAAATCTCACTATATAGCCCTGGTTGACCTAAAACTCACTAAACTCACTGTATAGACAAGACATATGTTTTTGTTTGTTTGCTTTTTTGTTTTTTTTGTTGTTTTGTTTTGTTTTGTTTTTATGTTTTGTTTTTCAAGACAGGGTTTCTCTGTTGTAACTCTGGCTGTCCTGGAACTGACTCTGTAGACCAGGCTGACCTCGAACTCACAGAAATCTACCTGCCTCTGCCTCCTGAGTGCTGGGATTAAAGGCATGTGCCACCACTGTCAGGCCTGCCTCAGCCTCTTAATTGCAGAAAGACTTGTACAAGACTTGTACAGTCTGCTGCTGCTGCTATTTCTTTCTTCTTCTTTTCTCCATCTTCTCTTCTTTCTCTCTCTCTCTCTCTCCTCTCTCTCTCTCTCTCTCTCTCTCTCTCCCTCTCTCTCTCTCTCATTACAGACTGAAAGTATACCTTTGTCCCATCCCACACAGCTTGGTCCTGGAAACCTGACTAGATACTATGAGGGAATGAACAAAAGAGCGATATAGACACATGTACAGAAAAGCTGGGGTCTGATGGGCTGTGCACTCTCTGATGTAGCCTCACCTATTCCCGTAACAACCCAATCAGAACCTCAGCATCTTTATCGTATACAGCACAGAAGGAGGACTGGCTGGTCTTAGAAGAGATCTCTGTAGGGAGCAGTCTCAGGCTGTAAACATCCAGCGGAGGAAGTTGTGGCTGTTAGTGTCTGCAGACACTTCCAATATCCTCACTTGGACAGAGGGAACACTGGGCCACCTGGAGACTAGATCTTTGACATGGCCACACCAACATCAGACAGCACACTTTCACTCGGGACTTCATCTATTCTTTATACCGTCATTCAAGGAGTCCTCCGCTCCCCACACACCTTCAACAGGTAAATGCACACATTCTCATAAGGAGTTGTGTCTGCCAGGGTTTGGGCTGGCATTTTTCATGGGCAAACCTAAGAAGGAAAGGATCATTCATGAGCTAAAGCAGTAAATTCCCAGAGTGTATAAGAATAATCTCAGAATAGGATGTTCCCCCTTTTCTGTCCTTAGAGATGGCTTCTGGGTCTGTTTTGCTGTGGAATGGTTGATGAGAGCCAAACCCTCAAAACCAATGACATGGAGAAGCCCTTGTAATGTCACAGAGGGCAGTTAGCACTCATCTCCGTCTCCATAAATAATTTGGGGGCACGTTGATATATAAAGATGACCCTTCTCGTGATATATAAAGATGACAGATGACCCTTGTGTTGAGTTCTATTATTTATTTATTTTTGTCATTGTTGTGTGATTTTTGAGAAAGGGTCTCACTGTATGGACCTCACCAGCCTGCAGCTCACTATGTAGACCAGACTGGCCTTGAACTTGCAACGATTCTTCTGCCTCTGGTTCCTGAGTACTAGGATTATAGACAGGTGTTGCCACCATAACCAGCCAAGTTCTATTTTTTTCCAACTTTTTTATTACTTTTATTAGTAAGTAAGTTTTATTGCCAACTGGATTTTAAAATGTCCCTTCGAGATCTTTTTATTTCCTTTGTCCCAAGTCACTCTGATTATTAACTCTTGCATGTCCGTATTTCAGCTAAAAAACTAGCTTGAGATGAGTACCCTCAATGACCCCTCTTTCTGAGAAAAGGAAGCAGAAAGAGGAGAGAAAACTCCCAAGTAGTTAGAGACTTTTTATAAGGCTCTATATTGTATATACTGTATAACATGTACACAAAACACAAAATACCAACTTAAATGAGTATAGGATGAGCTTAAAAAATTCAGAAGGGACTGGGCAGTGGTGACACATGCCTTTAATCCCAGCAAGAGAGGCAGAGGCAAGCGGATCTCTGTGAGTTCGAGGCCAGCCTGGTCTACAGAGTGAGTTCCAGGACAGACAGAGTTACAACAGAGAAACCCTATCTCAAAAATAAAAAACAAAAGGGACTCTGAGTCTCACTGTGTAGCCCTGGCTGGCCTGGAACTCACTCTGTAGACCAGACTGGCCTCAAACTCACAAAGATCCGCTTGCCTCTGCTTCCTTAGTGCTGGGATTAAAGGTGTGTGCCACAACACCTGGCTCATATTTATTTTATTTTATTAATATGTACAGATGTTTTGCCTACTTGTATATCTGTGTACCACATTCATCTCTTTTATCCCTGGAGGCCAGAAGAGGGCAAGGGAACCCCTGGAACTGGACTTACATATGGTTGTAAGCCGCCATGTAGGGGCTGGGAACTGAACCCCAGTCCTCTAGAAGATCAGCCGGTGCTCTTAACCACTGAGCCATCTCTCCAGTCCATCAAGCTGATAT